>CAMXCT020002456.1:0-60000 GCA_947184155.2 Cladocopium goreaui | reverse complement strand
CACCTTAACCCATTCCACCCTGCCTACATGCACAAGAAGTGGTGCCGCAAAATCGACGCCAACCGTCAATGGCACGGGGGGGGGGCTTTCACGTGAAAAATCACGTGATGTCCTTGAGCAGCCCCCTGAATACTTGCTAAAGCAAGAAGACTCCAGCTAGCTGACGCTAGCTTTCGTGACAACTACAACTTCAGCTACACTACGGGTACCACTACAGCTACAACTACGCCTACAACTCCTACAGCTACCAGTACAGCTACAACTACAACTACAACTCTTACAAGTACTACAACTGCAATTTCAACTGCGCTTTGAACTTTTAACTGCGCTACAAGTAAAATTATAACTATAACTATAACCCTAAGTACAACTATAATAATTACTACAACAACAATTACAGTTTCAGCAACATTAACTACACTACCACTACAACTGCAAGCACAGCTGCACTACAACTACAATTCCATCTACAACCAAGACTGGAATTACGTCTACACTTGCATTGAAATTAGATTACACTTCGCTACACCTTACTACATCCTGCTGTTGTGGGTGCCGTGACCAGCGCAACCACTCCAAAATCAAAACTACCTTTCAATTCAGTCCATCCGTGGATTCGCTCTGCCATCCATGCATCACAACAGGCTACCCAGTACCCTTCCTATAGTCTCCTATTTTGAAACTTCCGCCACGGCGCTGGTGGCGAGGCTGGTGGGGCCGGCGGGTCTGGCCGGTCTGGTGGCGGTGGAGGGGGGGGGGGGGGGGGGGGGGGGGGGGGCGGGCTGGCCGGGGTGGGGTGCGGCTCCGGCGCGGGCTGGGAGTGCGGCGACGACGCCAGCGCCAGATGTCTTCCGGTTCACTGCTGTCTTCCTCAAATGCGTCTGCAGCTGGGTGCCAGGCGGTAGCACGGGAGGCTGGCGGACGTTCTTGCTTGGGGGCGGGTGTCAGGACTGCGGCGGGGGGGGGGGGAGGGGATGCCACGTCCGCCACTTGCTCTGACTCGCTGTAGCTGCAAGAGCTGGAGTCAGGTGCTTCTGTGGTCTGGGGTGGGGCCGCCGGAGAGCGGGGGTGCCGGCTTGGGGCGGGGGGGTAGGGGTGGATGGCTGTGGGGTTTCTTCTAGTTCGCCGAAACTGCCCACGGTTTCCAGGGGTATCAACAGGAAACCTTCCCGGATCACAGCGTGCACTTTGATCTTCCCCACCCGCAGGACAACTGCGTCCATAGGATGTATGCCCCGCGCGTGTGAGAGGCAGGAGCGGGAGCGCCCCTTGAGCCAAAATGGTTTGAGCCAAAATGGCTTGTATACTGATGTTAGTGATCAAAACATTGATGATATATATATTTATGTACCTTATGTAGGTCCACTGAAGTTTGGTTATATTCAATCATTTAAGGCAATAGCAGTGTTTCAGATGGTTTCCCACAGTGTCCTGGCATGTTTGATTTCCAAGCTGTGCTGCAACCGACATGACATGAGTGATTCAGGTGGTCTCCAACATGTTTTTGTATGTTTGGTTTTCAAGCTGCACTGCAGGCGACATGACATGAGTGATGCAGGTGAACTCCAACATGTTTTGGCATGTTTGTTTTGCAGCCTGAACTGCAAGCGGTGACGCCAGATGACATCCGGGAGTGAAGCGGCAGACCAGCTAGCAACGTCACAGGCCAAAAGAAGAACGCAATGCCTTGCTTGCAAAGGTAATGGTTGGTATCTTGTAATTTTCACCATGAAGATATGACAGAAGATATGCCAGGTAGAATGCCAGAAGATATGTCAGTAACAAAATGTATAAATGCCATGGTGGGGATCACTCGAAGTAAAGCATTGTTTATCTTTTTTTTTAAATCCGTCGAAATTTTGTGAACCAGGTCAAACACCCTTTTTATCGACCCATTTTAGGCCCAAATCAGAAACTCCATGAAATGACAAATCATTGATTTCACGATCATCCACGTCGGACCCCTTCAAACACTAAATTAATGTCAAACCCCACCCACAGGATGGACCAACATAGCACAACGCATTTTTTCTGCAATGTCTTAAGGTCCTATCATACGTTGGTTGAGTTCGCATTTAAAAAAAAACAAGTGTGCCACAGGGGGTTCCCAAGCTGCAAGGGTCTCATTTGGTTTTCTTGTGGCCTAGGTGGTGCACTTTTCCTCCTGATATCTTTCCAATTCGCGGTGGGCGTCTCATAATTTGTACGGGGATATTAAGGTCTCTGGCACCTCTATGTCTATGTCAGTTGAGGGCCATTTAGATTCTGTTCAATTTTTTTTTCTGCGGCTCAAGGCTGCGTAGTTTTGAGAAGATTTATTTTGCAACACTGTGTGTTTCCATTCTTGTAGCACTATCTGCCTCCTTTTGCGTGCCTTTTACGTGTCCATTTTGAACAACTATGCGCTGGCTAAATTGGTATCAAATTTAGAGTTTTCATGGCGCGGTCCCAAGCTACAAGGGTCTCATTTCGTTTTCTTGTGGCCTAGGTGATGTGGCAATTTTCTTGAAATTGAAGGGCAATATCATGTCAGACCCTCCCCCTGATATCTTTTCAATGTGCGGTGACTGTCTCATTTTTTCTGGTGAAATTGGGCGTTTATGACCGTTTGGACCCATTTAGATTTTGTGTTGATATGTGTTGATATTTTATTTTTCGGTGGTGCAGGTGCTGCAAAATTTCCCATAAGGTGATGAAAAATTGTAGAGAATATATTTACCCTATATTTAATTTTCAATTTCGCGCTTCCAATTTGAAAATCGGGTGTGTCAGGAACAGGAGAGAAATGAGTTGGAGCAGGAAGGTTGGCATGGTGCAATCGTAATGCTTCTCTCGGAAAATCACTCGGCTGATCAATCGGCATTTCTTGATTTGTGCGTGTCTCCTTCTGCTTCAATTCTCCTTTTCTTTCTCCTTTTCCTTCTCTTTTCTACTCACTCCAAATTTTATTCAAATTTCTTTCAAAATCAAATCGGCCGTTCTTATTCTTGTTCTCAAAAGTTGCCTTCGCTTACACTTCTCGGCTTGTCACTTCTCGATTTGTGCAGCTCAGTGCAAAGCAAATGACATGGGAATGCAAAATGCACAGCAAAATGCACTGCGCCCTTTTTTCACGGGTCTTGAGCCACAATTCGTGGCATGGTTGAAGTCATGACCAAACGTCAAGTTTTGAAGACTCTGTGGTTGAATCTGTCATCAAACGTCAAGCTTTGCAGAAACTGTCTGAACGACAGGCAAGAGGCAAAACACTCCTCCTCAAAAGCTGTGAAGTTCGGGAACTGATTTTTGATTGGTCAAAGCTTTGCCAGGACATTCAGTTTCTGCCGGGATTCTTCAAGCTTACATCGTTGCAACACTTTGGTCAAAGCATCTGAAGGGATGTCTGTGCCAGGAATGTGCTGAATGGCAAATCCTTCAGCATGGGCCTGGTCCCGGATGTAAGCACACCTCATGCCAAAGTGGCGTGTGCGAGTGGGCACCGTAGTGTTGGATCCCTTGACCAAATTGGCTACACAAGCAGCGTTGTCACTGCCGAGGAAAGTTTGTATTGGCTGGCCGAGAACTTTTTGCAGAAGGACCTTCACTGGAACACCAACCTGACAAGCAGAAGCTCCAGCATCGACTTCAGCTTCAAAGGCGCTCCAAGCAGTGAGAGCCTGTCTTTGAGATTTCCAAGACAGAATGTGGTCACCCCACTTGATTACCACTCCAGTGCGGCTACGGCTGGCTCCTGGGGCCAGGCTAGCATCTCCAAATAGCCACAGGGAATCATCAAAGCAAGACTCCGGGAAGCAAGGCGCAAAGAAGACACCATGGTTTCGAGTGCTGCTCAAATAGCGCCAAATGCCTTGACATAACTTCAGTGCAACTCCGGGATGGATAGCTGACAAGCAGGCCGCAGAGCCGACCGTGGCGGCGATGTCTGGGCGACTGCGCAGGGCAAGCCATTGCAAACACAAAACTTCACTCTGGGCTTTCCGCAAGACCTCAGTGTACTGCTGATCGCGGGTCATTGGCTCCAACGTTCCTTCTGGAACAGCAGGCAGTGAGGGACTGCCCTTCATGTGAAGCCAGCCTCGCTTGTTCAATTCTTGGATCAGCCAAGACGTTTGATGTAAAAGCACACCATTGTCGGGACACCTGCGGATCTTGACCCCCAAAAAGTTCAGCTCTTGCTGGACAGGGACGCTCTCGTCACCAACTGGGACGACTGATTCGCCACCAAGCGCGTGGCTGGCCAAGAAACCTTGACACTTCAAATCCCACAATGTTTTCAACTCAGCTCCTAAGGATACCAGCACTTCACGAGGTCCAACCAGCAAGCCATCATCCACATACATCATGAAAAGCCCAACACATTCTCCATCTTCCTGCAGAAGCCATGCGCCAGACTCTAGAGGCTGCATTACAACACTGCCAATGGAAGTGTTGACAACACGGTGGTCCAACATTCGATTTCTTTCTTCTTGCCATAATTTCGGCGCTTTTCGCAAACCATAGATTGCACGCAAAGCAAGCCACAGCACATGTGGAGCTATAAGGCCCATGCGGACCAGTGATGGAGGGGGCCGAATCAAAACTTTGTCATCACCGAGCTCAGCATTCAGGAAGGCGCAAGCAATATCCAACACCAGTGCAACCCATTCTGGGTGCCTCACCAACATGGAGATCAGGAGGCGCACAATTTCCTGTGATGGGTTTGCAGAAGAGTTCTCGAGCATGTGAGCCTGTGTATCTGCTTGGTAATTTCCACAAGCCACCAACCTCACCTTGGCCTTCCATGAGCTGTGAGCTACTGCAGAAGCGATTGATGCCGAAGCTTCACTTGGAGCAGGGTCCATCATCGGCTTCCGGGTAAGCACCAACTTGCTTGGAACAGGAATTGGCAGTTCTGACGTGGACGTCAAGCCAAAGAAGCCCTTTGCTTCTTCACGTGTGACTTCGCGAAGAACTTGTTTTTCCATCATGTTGTCCAGCTCTGCCTGAAGTCCATTGATCCACTTGGCTCTCTCCTCCTCAGAGGTGTCATCGCTCCACAAAACTGATTGGGGAACTGCTTCAGCTGAGGTGGCAATATCTCGGCTTTGTGCCTCTGTCTGATTCATATCTTCTTCCAAATCAAAGGGGAGAACATGGTAACGGATCCTCTCATCTTGGTTGGACATGTGACTTGAACTGTCGTTGGCCTTGACAGCCTTGCAGGCGAACTTTGGCTCGCCATGGTCTAAAGACAGGAGGTAGCCATGACCAAATTTGCAGAAATCACTCCAGGATGGCTCAGTGTTGCCCATCTGTTTCTTGACCAGTTCAAGAACGTCCCCAGCGCTAAGGTCTGGACCAGCTGTTCTTTCTTCAAAAGTCAGCTGTGGCTGCCCATCTGCTGGCTCATCCCAGCAGAGCTCTCCTGTGTTTGACACCCACTCCCTTTGGTCATCCTTGCTTTCAAGCCGCCATGTTTTTGCAGCGGTAGGCGCAACCAAGGGCATGCGGGTCTTGACAATCTGACCACGTTCGCCTGACGGGCGCTTCATCAGGACAAGGGCGCCATTGGGGATAGTTTCATCTTCGCAAAGGAAAACAGCTTCGTCCAATCTGCTGGTGAAATTGTCAGCAGCTACTTTCCTCACCAAAACTTTCTGGCCCACTTTGGGCAGAGCAGCTGGAATGGGCAATCCGAGGGCTCGCTGTCGAGCTATGAACACTCCATGTCTTGCAGCAAAAGGCCAAAAAACCAAAGGCAAACTTCCATGCAACAGACAGCGCGTGGCGTCATCTTTGACTTTCTGCACCATCCGTTCTGCAACGCCATTTGCTTCAGGCGAGTGCGATGCAGTGGTCGTCTTCCAGAGACCTAATGCATGAATCTGTTCTACCATTCTGTTGGCAGCGAATTCTCCCCCGCAATCTGAATGTACTCGGAAGTACACTGCTATGCCTCCAGTCATGGATGATATTTGAGCCATGATGGAAAGCAATGCTTGGAGTACAGTGGCAGACTCCTTGTTCGGCAAAGTTCGAAGAAAGGGTAGCACGGTGCCATTGGAAAGCCTCAGGGCTGTGACAAGCATGTAACGGTGACCATCCACACTGACAGGGTGTGGACCTGACAAGTCCATTGACAGCACTCCGTTAGAAATGCTTTCGGCTGCCAGTCTGCGGTGGGGTCTTCTGTACCCTTTTGACTTCAGACAAGTTTCACACTGCTTGTCGTAGAGCCCTTGCTCACAACGAGCCCTGAGCTGCTTCAAGGCTTCTTGTTCTGGTGTTGGAACATCATCGGGCAACGTCCCATCTTCCAGATCTCTCCCGTCATCCAATTCTTTGGCAGCAGGTGAAACTGCAGCCTTGCAGGTACTGCACTGACTGGAAGACGCACCCTCTTCTTGGATGCCTGTTTCGGGGACAGGGAAGCCAAGTGCAAGCAACTTCTTTCCAAAGGCATGCATCTCTTCCAAGTCAGATCTCTCTTTGGAAGAAATGGAAAAACCATCTGAGCTGCACACCGCAGGTCCCCGACCGGGAGAAGCAGTAGAACTAGGAGCCCTCTGCTCTGACGTAGAGGAGCTCGGCAAAGGACCTGGGTGCTCAGCGTGTGGCTCATGCAGATTAGCTGCTTGGCATGAAGTAGGCTTCCCTTTCCAAAGCTTAGCCAGCCTCCTCCTTAAGGGCTGGAAATCTGTCCAGCTGAGGTAAGGCAAACGGTTCTTGACCAAAACATCGACTTCGCGGATCTGTCCGTTCTCTTGGGGGACTTGCAGGACTGGGCTTCCACTTCTGCCATCCCAACAAAACTTGCAATGAAGGCCCACTGTGAGCCGCTCTAGAGGCACAATCCATTCTGCACATGTTTGTCCAGAAGCTGGTAAGACCAGCTCACCTTCCCTGGTTCTGTGAGCCGATACCGCTTGGCCATTTGCAAGTGCGACCTGTGTGCTGGACATGTTCTTCATCTGTCTTTGGAGCTCAGGGCGACATGGTCTGATCACTTCATTTGCGCCAGGGTCAATGAGGACCAGCGGCTTCTCCTCATCAGAAACCTTGCACGCTGAACTCTGAGTGGTCGCTGCCATCACCAAGGACCGAACCGAAGAAGCACGAGATTGGCTATCACCAGCGTTCTCGGCTGCAGCGGCCTTTGGATTGGACTCAGCAGCCTGCTTTGGCTTGGTCTCGCTGCTCCTTTTGGGAAAAGCCTTTGGAGCCAACTTTGGCTTTGGGGTTGCTTTTGGTGTCACATGGGGGTACTTGCATGCATCCCCGTGCCTGCAGCTGCCAAGCACAAAGAATCTGCAAGGAGACAAATGAGAGAATGCACACTGGTCGCCCTTCTTGCAGTTTCCACGTGCAAAAAACTGACAGAAACTGGGCGCTGCTGGCTTTGCTGCAGCTTTGGCCTCTGCTCGGAACACAGTTTCCAAGGTTCCTTGCCTGTTGAACTTTGTACGCTCATCTGTCTGGAGGATTCGAATTTCTTCTTCTACTTGTGCCAACATACTCTGAACTGCCGCATCTTGCGGCCTGCGGATCTCTGGTGCCATGCGGAGAGCCTGCAACTTGAAACTCAGTTGAAACTCAAAACCTCAGACTTTCCTTCAAGCTTCTGGAGAATGCCATCCATGGCTGACAACTTCTCATGCGGTGAAAGGGGCGGCAAGCCAAGAGTGGAAAGGCGCGACACCGCCAGTTGCCACCGCCGCAACACTTTGAAGGCCTCATCAAAGGTCTGGGAAATGGGCGGCGAACGAACCCACTGCTGCAAAGACTTCACTTCCTCCTTGCCGCCAGGGTTAAACACTTCCAACAAACAGACTAGCAGCTTCTGGCTGGTCACCTTGGCCCGGGTTGAGTATTCAAAAACGGGACGTTTCACTTCTTCTGGCAATGTCCTCGTCAGGACAATGCAAAACCGGCTCTCAAAGTCAGAGGGGAGATGCCCAGCGCATGTGGATGCAGACCACATGCCTTCATCCAGGTACTCATACGTTGAAAGCTTTCCCATCTGCCTTTGCTCATATGCATTTTCTGCCTGCTGAAATTTCTCTTGCAAGAAAAGAGCCCACCTCTGACCAACTGCATGTGCAATTGCCAGAAACTCAGCTTTCCACACGCTAAGTTGGAGTGCTCTTGTCCCGGATTCCCCAGGAGCAATCTCAAGCTTGGGTACGTCTTTCAGTGGTTTCCACACGCCATCCCTTTTGTAATCTACGCCATCGTCGACAGTTTGTTGGATCAAGGGCGCTGAAGACCGCGCAGGCTCTGTCTGCTTGCGCTGCTGAGACGTGGCCAAGCCAGGCGGCTTAAAGCCAGCAGGATCTTCACACTCCCACCATGTTTTGTCATCATCGTCATCATTTTGCCACTGTTCATCTTTTGAAGGTGTCAAAAGAAAGTGCTCTGGCTGAGCAGGTTTTGTAGTAGGCGACAAGTAGTTTGTTTCCACTTGCCCCTGCTGAGAGTTTGCAGGTCTGCAGAATGCGATGGTCCACGTAATTCATTCTGGCCATCGCTGCTTGGTGCCGATCTTCCAGCGTGCTGAAACGCAATTCAGCATGTTCATTGGCGCTCCGCGCGCTGACTGTCATGTCTTTCATGGATGTTCTGTGCTCATCCAGGGAGGCCTGCATCGCTGTCATTGCTTGCTGCATTGATGCCATAGCCGTTCCCATCCTGTCCAGAGTGCGCTCCAAGCTCTTTTGACGGTCTTCTTGTGACTTGAAGTATACCTGAAGTCTTTCAGCTAGTGCTTGTTCTCTTTGGATGTTTTCTATGAGCTGCTGCTCCAACATCTTCACACGGTCGCTGAGCCCTTGGGTGCTTGTGGCCACACTTTGTACAGCACCAGCAAGAATCTCAGTTCGACCTTTGACTTGGGAAGCTATCTCGCGGATAGCCGCTGACATCTCTACCCCTTCGTCCACCATCATTGGTTCAGAGGCTGCATTCGCAAGGTGTGCTAGCTGCTGTAGCAACTCAGGAGTCACTGTAACTTCTGACATTTCCACCCTTCGCACGTGCATTGGAAAAGGTGGGACTGGAGGTAAGCCGGAAGTGGTAGAGCCAGTGTTTGGGCTCATGACCTGAAAATCGGGCGCGTCAGGAACAGGAGAGAAATGAGTTGGAGCAGGAAGGTTGGCATGGTGCAATCGTAATGCTTCTCTCGGAAAATCACTCGGCTGATCAATCGGCATTTCTTGATTTGTGCGTGTCTCCTTCTGCTTCAATTCTCCTTTTCTTTCTCCTTTTCCTTCTCTTTTCTACTCACTCCAAATTCTATTCAAATTTCTTTCAAAATCAAATCGGCTGTTCTTATTCTTGTTCTCAAAAATTGCCTTCGCTTACGCTTCTCGGTTTGTCACTTCTCGATTTGCGCAGCTCAGTGCAAAGCAAATGACATGGGAATGCAAAACGCACAGCAAAATGCACTGCGCCCTTTTTTCACGGGTCTTGAGCCACAATTCGTGGCATGGTTGAAGTCATGACCAAACGTCAAGTTTTGAAGACTCTGTGGTTGAATCTGTCATCAAACGTCAAGCTTTGCAGAAACTGTCTGAACGACAGGCAAGAGGCAAAACACAATTTGGGAGCACCGTGCGCTTCCATTTTGGGAGCACTGTGGGTTTCTGGTATTCGCTGACATTTTTGTACCACTATGCGTTGGCTGAGTTAGTATCCGGTTTGAAGTGTTCCACAAGGGGGTTCCCAAACTACCAGGGTCTCATTTGATTTTATTGTAGCCTAGGTGATGCGTGGCAATAGTCCAGAAATCGAAGGGCAATATCATGTCAGACTCTCCCCCTGATATCTTTTCAATTTTGTAGGGAGGTAAGGTTCTCTGGCACTTTTGTTGGGACCTTGTGGATTTTGCATTCATATGTTATTTTCGTGTGGGTCAGGTCTCTAAAACTTTGACAAGGTTATCAAGATTTGCAAGGAACATTTAATTTTCAATTTTGCGTTTACATTTTGGGGGCACTATGTGTTTCCTTTTTGGGAGCACTGCGCGCTTCTATTTTAGTACCGTCATGCGCTACCTATCATTTTTGTACCACTATGCATTGGCTGAGTTAGTATCCGGTTTGAAGTGTTCCATAGGGGGTTCCCAAGCTACAAGGGTCTCATTTGGTTTTCTTATGGCCTAGGCGTGGCAATTGTCCAGAAATTGAGGGGCAATATTATGTCAAGCCCTGCCCTCAATATCCTGCGAACTTTGCGGTGGATGCCTATTAAATTTTCGGGGAAGATTAGGGTTTCGAACTGCTTATGTCAGTTGAGAGCCTTTCAAATTTTGTATTCATTCATATGTTCATATGTTTCTGTCATGTGGATCAAATTTATTTCCCTCTGACAAAGTTGTCACTATTTGGAAACAACATATTTAATTTTTAACTTTGCGCTTCCCATTTTGAGAGCACCGTGCGCTTCTATTTTGGGAGCACTGTGCGTTTCTATTTTGGTACCCTTATCCGCTTCCATTTTGGTACCGTTACGCGTCTCCACTTTTTTTTTGTACCACTATGCTGTTTTAAGTGTTCCACAAGAGATTCCCAAACTACACGGGTCTTATTTAGTTTTCTTCTGACGTGGGTGATGTGGCAATTTTCTTGAAATTGAAGGGCAACATCATGTCAAACCCTCCCCCCGATATCTTTTCAACTTGCCATGAGTGCCTGATAAAGTTGCATGGGGAAATTAAGGTCTCTGGCACCTTTATGTCACTTGAGGGCCATTTAGATTGGGGTTAATATTTAAGGTTTTTCGGGTTCAATGTTTGCATTCTTTCGACACGATTGTCAAGACTTGCAAAGAATATAATATATTTGATCTTCAATTTCGCGTTTCCATTTGGAAGCATTATACCTTGCCCATCTGATACCACTACGCGCTTACATTTTGGGAACACTCTTCGAAAACACACATCGTCCAAACGTCGGTTGAAATTGGTTCAAACGAATTATAATTTGCGGGGAAGCAGCACCGCATCCAGTCTCTGGTTTGTATTTTTGCGCCAAAGGAGCAATCAACAATCACAGTTACTAACACGTTTACAAATTAAACCTACATTATGAGCAGGTACATTCACATATGATCAAGCATTTGATTTCCCCAAGCGCAATGATAGTCTGAAATAATTTGAGCATTGGCTTAAAATTGCAAAACCGATCAAATTCATGAAACCACACGTCAGGTTACGTGACATAAAGTGTGATCGTAATTATTTAGCATTATTTAGCAAGCCCTGTTTTACGTTTAAACTTTAAAAAAAAAACGCAAGAAAAAATTCGGACCGAACTGGAATATTTCAGGCCCCAAACAAAAGGTTGAGATCGGTTCCACTTAGTGTTTTTTTCCTCGAGTACGATCTGAAACCCCTTTTTGGGAGAGGTCTGTTATATGTCCCTATCGGTGCTTGGTGGGAGGGGGGTGGGACCCCAGGTTGGTTTTTTTTTTTTTTTTTTTTTTTTTTGATGGGGTCCCCTGCAGTATGGTTTTCTTCCAAAATTCATCCGTCAATGTATACCCTCCGATTATTTTTTTTGTTACTAACATGGGAAATAATCCAGCACAATCCAGTTCAGGTCCCGCCCAGCTCAAAATGAAACAAACTACTTGAAGTACACGCTGTTAAAGTGGCCATAACACCAAGCTACTCAGGGACTTCCAGTACTGCACCACCCTTTGTTTAATTGAACAGTGCACAATGCATCCAAAGAAATGAAGTGCACAAGTTCCAAGTACATTCAACAAACAACAAATATAACGTAGTATAACAAATGAAAACAATGGTGTTACAAATTGGGAATGCCCAATGCCATTCCCATCATGTTCCACTTCTGATTCCAGATCCAACAATCGACACATATGAACAATCAATCATGCATTGTTTCCTATCTACCCCACCCCAGGTTTAATATCTCAAAAATAATTGTGACCAATCATTGGGCATTGACTGCAATCAATTTGATAACAGTTGAAATTAAACCATGAGGTGGGTCACATCTCAAAATTAAACCAACTCAACTTTCTTCAGAATCTTAAGGAGGTGGGTGGACCCCCTGTTTTCGTAAGATTTTTAAATTTAAAAATAAAAATAAACAATAATTCAGTGTCCACCTGGTTTAATTTAGCCAGTGCAAAGGATATTCTATTATTGTAGGAAAATGGTGGTATTACCGGGGTGCCAAGTCAGTATGAGATAATACGCAGCAGGTTTAAAGCGGCCTACTTTCTTGCATAGGGCCCCAGGCTTTAAAATGCACAGCAACAACGAAAACTGGTTCCCAAGCTCGTCCAAATTCGAAGACCCTCAAAAACGTCTCTTTAAAAGGTGCCCATTTTTTAATAGAAAATTTTAGAGTGAACCATTCTATAACAACAAAAAACGATTGCATTTTCATGCCCAATGAAACTCAATGGTTCCATTTTGCAACAAAATATTCCAAACACGCCCTTTTTGGCAATAAAATAGCATTGAATGTTAACATGTTACAAATCATCAGGATTTCCCTGGCCAATAGGTTGCTCAGACCAACCCTTTAACAATAAAATGACTATCCTGACTCCAATTTTGAACCTCCAATACGTTACGGATGCCGCTAAGGCTATGCACAAGTCATCAATTTTTAGTTTGGAAATTGCCACGAAGATATGGCACTTGGATATATGTTGGGGTTTGGAATCATCCGGTTGTCGGGCTTAATATAACCGGCGAAGATTCCAGACCACACCTCCCGGAGTACCTTTAGTATATGACTCCAGACCCTATGGTAGTGGGGGAAAGCTACATAGGTATATCACGAATCCTCGGGAGCATTATCCCGCTGGTCGAAACATGTTAATTGCCCTCGCCCATGTCAGTCGCACCACGCTTCTGAGGAGTTTGTCATCAAGGCCCCGTGGCCTATCATATGCTAATTTATGCCGTGCACGGCCATCATCTTGGAGACACTTACGAGTTCCAGCTCAGTTTGGGCATGCACGGACCCGAACCCCATCGCAAGTTCCAGCTCAATCTGGGCACGCGCGGGCCTGAACCCTATGGCGAGTTCCAGCTCAGTCTGGGCACACACGGGCCCGAACACATGCCAAAAAAAATGTGATATAAATAGAATGATGACATTGCAAAATACACGAAATAGATGCCACACAAACAAGGCCAGAATAGATACCAAATAGAATGCCGGAAACTTTACGAGCGGAGGTACCCAGTACCAAATAGAACGCCAGAAAAAAATCGAATAGAATGACCAAAAAAAGTGCCAGATACAATGCCAGAAAAAAAAAATGAGTTTCAAAATATATGTCAGATAGAATGCCAAATAGCCAACTAGGATGTCAAGCAGAATGCAAGATGAAATGCTAGATAAAATGCCAAGATGTAATGTCAAATAATAATGTCAATGAAAACGCCACCCCAAATGCCAGAAAAATGTACTCTAAATGTAAAATGAAACATCAAACAAGATGCCAAAATAAAATGTCAGATAAAATGTACAAATATTTGCCAGATAGAATGCCAGAAAGAATGTCACAATTCATGTCAAAATATGTGCCACATAGTTGTCAGAATATCTGCTAGATACACTGGCCAGTATATGCCAGATAGGATGTCAGAATATCTGCTCAATAGAATAAAATGACAGTTGGTCGGGATCACTCGAACAAAGTAATTGTTTGAATATCGTTTGTAATTATATATATGATTGCCTCGACAATTTGGAGCCTCTTGCCCAGGCAATTTTTGTTACATGGTCTTATCTTGTTAATTTGTCGTAAATGAACGTAAATGAACGTAAATTAACGTAAATGAACGTAAATGCGGTTTCTACGCGTCAGATGGTTCAGATCAGGGAGTGTTCAGTTTGAATTCTAAAGGTGCCAACGTCTAAGCTAAACAGGGCACATTGCATACAACCTTTTCAACTTTCCTGACCAGGTTCCTAGTTTTACATTGTGCAGTTCAGCCGTCATATTATGTTTGATCCCAAATCCGGTTGCCACACATAAAGCTAGTTCGAAAACCTAATCGAGTTGGTTCGTTCACGAAGACCTTGGTAAAGTGGGTCACGGAAGAGCTGGAACGTGCCCCAAACCATCCCAAACCAGTTGAGCTGAAAAAAAAAAACTGTATGTGAATCCTGATCCCAAAAGTGAATCATGTGATTTCCAAGCGGCGGTCTTCATATTTATGTCTCGGCGCTTGGTTTTGAACTGTTTGAACTAGAGCTTGTTGCATCTACATCAGAGCTGCTTTCAGCTACATCATACCCGTAGAGAAAGTTTCGTTCAGCAGTTTCAGGGAACAGCATCTTTTTCACAATCCCACGGCGGGGCCATTTTAAAACATGGCAGAAAAGTTTGGCAGTGTTACTGGGAAAATTAACCCATCTGATGGCCCATCTGTGGAACAGATTGCTATCAGGTCAATGGCTTGGAACGCAACGCGCATGGGATGAATGGTTTGCGGTCTCCGGGACTGGTCATTCGTTCAGAGGTCGTTCAGAGGTCGTTCTGAGGCCGTTTGGGAGCCGAGAAAAATGGCTAAATAATGACCCTTGAATACACGTGCATTGGTGGCACAGCACGGGGAAGAGTCTTGGGTTCGTAAAGACATGGTTCTAGAGGGAAACCGCTCAGGCTAGGGTCTCGTTGCAGAGATTACAAAGACCGTGCCAGATGCAATTTGCCAGCCCCAAAAAATGCATTTAGGGTGGTTCCGGGTGTAATTTGGCTGCTGATTTATTCTAAATGCATCTAGACCTGTGTATAAATATATGTAAATATATACTTATATATATATAACATATATATTATATACGTATAATTAGGAGGACGTTCCAATGTCGTTCTGGATGTCGTTCAGAGGGTCGTTCCCCAACTAAATGGCACATTCCAAAATTACCAAAAACATCAGAAATAGCTGCGGCGGTGCCTGGAATTCTGAACGAAGGATCGCACAATACTACTATAAATCAACCCCTTTTTTTTGGCTCAGTTGTAGGTTGGCAACGGATGGTAATTAACGGTGAATCCGGCGGTGCGGCGCACATAGCATTCCGTTCACAAGCTACGGACCACGCCATGAAAACCAATTCGGCCTGAGATCTCACACATTTCATCCAATCGCCTGCATCGCGAATGTGAGCCAGCATTTGTCGCAAACGCCAATGCTCTCATTTGAAAAATGTGTAAAACAGTTTCCATTTCTGCGTGGCATTCTCTGAAATTCGGCGGTTCGGGTGATCTCGCCCCTTTGTCCCACCCTTCGTTGAATTGAAAAAGGCGGGCTACCATCAACGCACACCTGTAATCCTTCTTGAACAAAGGCCACAAAATCCTGGCGTTAATTGCAAACCTAGACATACCGAGCAATACCGGGGAAAAACACGTTGTGTTCGCAGATTCCGTTGCCATAGCTGCAAAATGCTGCAAATATATGCTTGACAATCTCGTTGCTCTTCATTTTTCATCTTACAAGTTTCGTAGAGGCTGAGAAAAAGCAGCTGCTGAGCAACCACAACATTTCAACCCACCGTGGCTTTGCAGGAAGGCAGGCACAGTATGCAGGCCCCCAGTAAAAGCAGGCTAGTATTAGATGCAACACCATTGAGCATTTCAATGTGCAACATTTTTTCTGTGGCAGGAAAAAAACACCAAGAATAACCAACATAGGTAGGACCCAAAAGAAACAAGATGACACCCAAATATAACCAATAACACATTATACTTCAGCAAAGAAACATAGTCACGTTCAACTCCTTTCGCTTGCGGCGCTGAAAAAAAACTTATACTTGTGCTGTCAGAGTCAGAGGTTCTGTTGATGTCAACGCTAGCCATTCCAAAGGACATATTTGACTTAGACCATTTCCTGTAAATTGTTTTAAAGGCAATAAGAGAATCTTTTACAACTGAGGTTTGAAGCCTCCCTGATCCGTACACTCAAAAATCATCAAGGATTGCGCGAAACTTGGCGTGCAGCAACTTTGCTGATATCATTACTGTTACGGCAGATCCGGCATATGATTCTTGAAAGGTGGCCGTTGGTCTCCAAGTGGAGGTGTCAGTTTTGTTGTTGTCTTCTTTTTTTCGCGGGCAACATTGAAAATGGTTGGTTTCTGGCGCTGGGTCAATCCATTTGTGAGCATGGAAACCACAGGATCAGCTCATATAGCATCTTAAGATATCTAAAGTATTCAGCACGACCACCATCAACGTCACATCTTCGCCGATTGTGACTCCAAACTGCCCTGCTGCCCGCGCCATCCATGTGCCGCCGACGTAGGACGCAAGAAATTCTTCGAAATATGCCTAAAGATCCTGCAACAGTGTGCAGGAGGTGTTAATCGCGTTAACGGTTGTTTTCATAGGATCATGCGGCATGCGGTAATTATTGAATCGAGGCACTTGAGGTCTTTGAACTCATTCAAACCACAGTGGCCATGTCCTTCCTCAATCAACTCTTTGTGCGAACTAGTGTCTTAAAAAAACAATTACTAATTAAGCATAATTGATTAAGCTATAAAATCCGGGGCCCCATAGTGCGCATAGCCCTTTTCTTGGCCAAGGTGCATGCATGTAAAATTTATTAAAAGTTTCGGTATCCGGTTTCGGGTGGCGCGCGTTTCTTTTGCCCTTGCCCGAACTTGGAACTTACGTTTCACGATCTTCATCCTCCAATACATGAGTGCATAAATGCATCAACATATGAAAAGGACAGGAAACACAAGAAAAACATAGAAAAACAAAGTCATCACTATGCTTGCCATGGGCAAAAAACCCTGGACTTGGACCCAACCGATTTAGCATCGGTTCCACAAGATGCCTAAAAGTGGTCGAGATCACATTATGTACTGTACATCATTCAGACGAGTGTAAGAGTTTTGAGACAAAGTATGTAGGATTTCAGGGTACGTCGTTTTCATCTCATTCAAACCATCCTCCGTACAACTTTGGTACAAAATGGTACAAAATGGTACAAAATGTTACAAAATGGTACAAATATCATCAACTATCGACGTAGTTTTGCGTTCTGTATGATCATTTCTGCTCATTCTATGGCTTTGCTTCGTTCACTTGCGTTTGGTCGCCCAAAGTCAAGCGTTCTCAGTTCAGAGCAACCGAGAAATGGCATCCTAATCCACGCCCTTGGGATCCATATTGTTTACCTTTGGGCAGATTCCTTTGGCACTCATGAATCAGATATTCAATGTCTTTTCACAGCTGTTTTGTTCGGTTGTTGTTTCACCATCGTCTGTTGCGAGACTGCAGCCTTTCGTCAGGCAAGCGCGCGTTTACCTCTTAAGAATTTCGCGCACACATTCGGCGGAACGTTGAGTGCCGCAGCGTTGTTGCAGTGCGCTTCTTCGAATTTGGCGTTCCGGGAAATCGCTGGAAACAGTGTGCAGTGTTTCAATCTCTCCCTGACTTGTTCCGGCAGCCCCTGTCATGATTCGTGGGTAAACATCGCAAGCAGGACGGGCTAAACAACGAAGACCAAACACACCAACGACATCTCAAGTGTATGTGGAAGCGGCTTGTTTTGGCACTGCACCCTTGCAGCAAGGTCGTCTCGCATACAGCAACACTGTTACGAGTTCCACGCCTCAAGACGCCCTCTCCGGCAAACAAATTTCGGGATTCAACCTGATATGTCTTTGCTTTGACACTTCCAGCCGTTGCTGGTTGTTTTCTCCACTACCACTCCCAGCACTTCTGTTTTTCTTCCGATGTTGGCGTGGTGTCGGAAGCAATGGAAGCAACGCACACACTCTCAGTGCTCACGTCGCTGCCGTGCATTAACGAGGGTGCACCGGCATTTCCGAGAAGCACCGAAGAAATCCGAATAAGCTGCGCTGACTTTGCTCACGCATACCCAATTTGGCATTCTCTTTGCATGCCACTGCAGGTTCCGAAAAACAGATCACTTTCCGAGCTTTACAAACCTGCTTTCACAATATCTAAAACGCTAAACTGTTCCGTCACTGTCACTGGAGCTACTTTCTCTACTTTCGTCCTGCGCACAGGTTCTTGGTGAAATTGCTTCGTGAAAATGTCTGGGGGTTCGCATAGGGCATACCTATAGTTCTTTTATGTCCTTTTCAATGGGAGTTTTTGACCGGTGTTGACCATGTTTGACCCACGGATGTGTTGCGCCTCACAAGCAATTCTCATCCGCTGGAATCGCGGATGACCAAGCGGACGCTTGCAGAGCTTCTCACAACAAAAGACCTCGGCAATCCAGTTTTCATATGGAAAAGGAATGAAAACTGGTTATATCTGGTTATATCTGGTTATATCATGTTATATCTGGTTATATCTGGCTATATCTGGTGATTATATCCAAACTACTATCCGGAGATGATGTTCAAAATCTTCCCAAAAAAAAAGGAGCTGAATACATCTGAATACATTAGAGATTCTTGCCATCGCATCACACCAAGCCATGGATTTCCCTCCCCAGATCTCCCAAGACCCGAGACACCATGTGATATCTGAAGATGGCCGCCATGTCTGGGCACCCCTGGGCACCCGGCAATGACCGCAATGATAAAGCATGCAACTCCTGCATAGAAGAGAAAAGAGCCTCAGTGGCCCCAGCACCATGACTCGACAGTCGATGTTGGATCACACGAAAGCTGGGGATCTTGGCAGAGATTGGGAAACCAATAGACTACAATGGACCCATAAAAGTTTATTATTCATATGAAATCATTGATTTTTTAGGTTGATAATTTCGACGCATAAAATCCCTGCAGCCTGATTTCAGGAACAGACTAAGCACTTGAGAGTCACCTCCAAGACCACTTGGGCTTATCATGACCTTGCAACCAAGAATTCAACAGAGCTGTTGAGGTAATGATGGTGGATCAGAGTGTATCAGGTTCATCCGATTTCATCCGCATCCGAGCACCCCACCAGCTTCTTCTGTACATCCATGTTCGAAGCTGGAAATCTGCCGGTGGTTTTCAAAAATCCGGAAATCCATTCCAACAACAAACAACATCAAACAACCAATATGTGTGTGTGTGTGCCTGAAAATAGGGCTCCAGTGGTTCATGATCATTTTCCTCATTCAAATATGGTATCGCCCATTTTCAAACACATCCATCCCATCTCAAGGCCGAAAATATCAACAGCCCACAGGACCTCAAGTCAATCTCTACCAGGACAGTCTGGCCCTTGCTCAAAGGCTCATCTAATTGGCCAAGGCCCTTCAGCAAGCTGGGCAGTGCTGCTGGCCTGCTGCAACCAATATCACAACTGCAGGAAATGGATGGACATGGTAGAAAATGGCAACCTTTTCAAGAATACTCACATAACTCACATATATGATAAGGTTTCTGGCACCCGAATTTGCTGCCTCATCCAGTCAACAAAGCGCTGATTCCTGACCCCCTCGGTCACAGAAATGACCTGGCGGGTCAAAGTCAATAAAAAAACCATGGGAATTCCACTGCTTTCTCGAAAGCATGCCTCAGGATATCGCTTGTAGAGCCAATCCTCATTGCTTCGCACAAAGGCGGCTGCAAGAGTTACTCATTCAGCCGATCCCGAGATGCCGACAACAACAACACCCGGGAGCGTGTTGGGATAGTCGGGTGGGTTCTTCATCCTGCCACCAAGGTCCAATCTGCTCAAGACATGGGTGTATGGTGTACCTCCCTCTTCAAGTTATTCAAGTCATACATAGTCATACATAGTCATACATAGTCATACATAGTCATACATAGTCATACATAGTCATACATAGTCATACTACCATCAAGTTTCCCATTGAAATATAGAAGAAATATGAAGAAATGTTGAGCAAATGTTGCGGTTAGCTCCTCTCGAGATCGTCCGGTGAGGCGATGTGATCCTGGTTTATCACCAAGTCCTGCAGCGGCAAAAATGGGATCAGCTACTTCTGTGGGAAAAATGGGGACTTGTCCTGGCCATCAGCTTTCTTCAGCCTGAAACTCAGCTGGGAAAGAAACTCTGTGCCCTTTCTGAAAGCATCATGAAGAGCGAAATGATATGAAATGAGTTGTTTTGCCACCTGAAGACATCGTTGAAGAAGCTGCAAGCCTGCCGGATACTTCAGATACTTCAGCCAGGTTTCAAAACTCTCAAGTGGGGAAGGGTCAAGATTGGATAACTGAAAGGAGTGGGTTCATACAAGAAACTTCGAACATCTTTCAAGTGGTGTGTATCTGACTGTCAAACCGTCGTCACCAACAATATCCTTTGAGTCTACCTTGATAGCTGGAACAGCGATCACGGTCTAGACCACGATTTTTTGCACGAAGGAAAATCACTTTTTAAAAAAGTTTGCCCCAAATATAACGACGTCCTTTTTTGACTGTTACAGAAAAATCGCCAGGTAGAAAATATCCGCGTCTATGCTATAATACCTGTGGGCTAGGAACAAATCAGTTTCAAGAAAGGCGCAAACCACTGTGTGCCTGTGGCTTTTCCCACCAAGAAATGAACTAATTCTTGAGTATGATTGGGCGGATTCTATTGTAATTATTGTATCATAATCGATGATCTAGAATTGGCACTCAATCTTGGGAAGAATACCTCCCTTCAATTTGGGTGTCTGAAAATAGGGTACATCCATTTTGTTCATGTTTGTTCATCACGTTTCCTTGTTACAATTGATATGTTGGCTGGCAATACCTCCCATTTTGCAGACACATCGCAAATATGGTAAATATATGTAAATATTGGTTGTTCAAGGATTTTATCAATCCCACTATAGTCCCCATTAAACGATGTGCTTTATGCTTTATATGTTGCATAGTTATAGCCACCGTTTTTGTTGCGAAACCACCCTACCTGCAGGCCGCAAGGATCCAGAATTGCCCCTGAAGGCGCTAGGCGTGTTGCCTCCACGGGGCACTGCCTCGAAGCGGATTAAAGTGCTCCATGTGATGGGGGCATTTCTGGAGAAATCTCTGGAAAGCCATGGGTTTTCTCATGTTTTTCCGCTGAAATTTAAGGGTTTCCTTGCAGATTCTGAAAAATTCCCGGAATTCGATGTCTTCGTCATGTTTGATAAAGGGCTTCTCCAATGGTGAAAAACTATACCCCAAGTGTCGGAAGCACAAATCTGCTGTTTGGATCTGTGGGGGGGCTGAAACTTTAAGCCATACCTGCTGGTGGGATATCTGTTACATGTGGTCGGATTTGCTATTTGAAACCAGTTGATGGATATGGGTGTGTCTCACGATGTGGAATCCCCAAATTGCGATTGATAAATTCTGGTGAATTTCATGGCGAACGGTAAGGTTTTCGTCTAACCAATTGACCAATTGTGAAACAAACCTGGTTCCCAATGACAAGGACTCAAAAATCCACTTGCTGACCTATATGTTTTGTTTGGATTCTTAGCATCCTATACCCCCAGTTCTGAGCTATTCTTAATCCATGCTGCTGGCTGATATACTATACTGACTATCACATTTACTCACCACTCACACATGTTTGTCTCGAAATAGGGTATACCACAATTGTTTGTTGAAAAAGTGGTGATTTATGCCACATCACTCACTTGATGTACCTTCTGGTAAACGTTTAACTATGGAAAATCATCATGCTATTAATGGGTAAATCCACTATTTCGACTGGGCCATGTTCAATAGCTATGTGGCTACCAGGCCGGGCAACCAGATCCCAGCGATTTTCCAACGCCGAAACTCCGAAACGGGTCCCATGTTTCGGCCCTGAGTTCCCGCGGCTTCTCCAGATCTCCACCCTGCAAAAACTCACCTCCGCAAGGGTCAGGATTTTCGGGCATGGCATGGCATGGGAAAGGATCATGGGTCCCATGGAGGAATCATTTTCCCAATTGAAACTCTATAAAACATGGGTGTGTCTGAAAATAGTGTACCCCTAAACCCAATGGTTTTGCTGATCATTATCCCTATTAAATGGCTATAATTGGGAATATACCCTATTTTCAGACAAACCCACATAGTGATTGTTTGGGGGGTATCCAAACCTGACCACCCCAGAGTATCAAATTGCTATGGCTCAAAGTTGTGGTAGCTGTACAAGTTTGGACAGCAACAAATTTTGTCATGTTTAGTTGAGCGTTAAACCCTGCGGGTTTACTTTGGGGGACTTTTGAGCCATATACATACCATGGCGTGCAATCTGGGATATTCAGCAGCACTCATGGGGTAACATCAATTTTGAATCATCTTTCCTAGTCAGCGGTGGAAAATAGATACTGCATGAAAGAGCGAGCCAGATGCTGAAATTTGTCCTGACTGTAGAATCTAATTTAGAGGAGTTTACAGGACATCCCTTGAACATCCTTGAACTATTTACTGTAGATTATATACTGTAGATCTAGCCCTCGGCCCAAGTCTTTCCAGTAGTGGGGCCGATTACGACAGATGCTTGGGAGATCGTTTCAACATGGCATGGTTTCATTTCCTTGTTTGCTCCGTCCTTGCCTATCCTTGGACATGACTTCGGATGCTGTGCATCGCCTGATGCTACCAAGCCAGAGAGCATTGCAGATCATGGCTGCCGTTGATCTTCCACAGGATGAGGGCACCAACAAGATTGCTCCACGAGCACCATGTGGCCTTACTATCCACTGCATGGTCTTCAATGTCTTCGTTCATCTCTGTCTTTGGACTGGATGCGACGTGCATCTTCCAGGTAGGGAGCCTAGCTGTCCTGACCAATGCGCCATCATCACACGCATGGTTTTGCAACAGCCTAATGGCCAACATGGAGCGCCTAGCTTAGTGGCATGGATGATCTTTGTTGCGGATATTTTACTGGAACTTTTTTCTGGCACTATCTCCATTGCTTCCAGCTTCGTGGATGGCCCAGTCTGCGCAACAGATGTACAACAGAGTGCACCCTTGTGGCTGTGGCATTCATTCGCTTCCTGCCGATGGGTTTCCTTCGTGCACGGCCAGCCCGGCAGACAGCGCTTGCTAGCTGTTTGGGCTAAACATTGTACGGGGCAGGCAGCACCTATATGCTCCTACAGGCTTCATGGTCGGCTGGAGGAAGAACAAGCACATGGCTGGTGTGATTTAGTTCTGATTAGGTTGGCGGCTCAACCTTTACAACTTTGTTGGCTACTGCCTTTCACTGCGCAACGTTTAGGGAGGCCAGACCTTTTGTTCCATGAGCCCACCGGCACAATATAGACAAGTCTGAAATCAGGATGTTGCCCACGCACGGCTTGAGCCACTCGGGGCACACTGCACATTGGTGTGCTTTTCCCGTTGTGTTGCAATATCTCTGATGCACTTCGCTGGCACCAGTCTAGCATCAGATTTGCATCAACTTGCAACGTTTTGATTTTCAAGCGGCCGTCTGAGCACACAGTCTCACGCTGCTTCATGTCCAGTCAAATGTAGATAATGATTGCCCACACAGTTTGCGGCTTATTCATGGGTGGCAGCCGAGGGCGAACTCTTTCGGTTGCCAGTGAGGTGAGTGGTTCGCAAGTTGTTTGGAAGGCCGCATCAGTCGGCGTGAACCGTGTTGCGCCGCACTGCTACCGCCGTGCGTGCATCACGTAGAAGTAGTCCGAGCTATATACTGTAGATCTTTCCAAGGACCCCAAGGACCCCAAAGTGCACGAGGATTGTGTTATCTGCTTAAAACGGACTATCAACTGGGCGAATTTAAGACACTGAGGCACCCTAGATTTTGCTCATCATAAATCCATCATAAATCCCATTTGGGATCGTCTTACACCACCTTAAAACAAAGCTGGTAAATTCTCTGGGATGATTTATACCATACCCCAATGATCCCAGAAAATCCCAGAAATGGATTCCGACCCAAAAAAACAAAACTGGCCTGTCAACTGCGGCCAGGCCCCTTTCCTACTACCTGGCGACGTCCAAGTTCTGAGTTCCATTGCCTTTACATATTTTTCATGTCGTGACAATGTCAATCTCGGCCAATTCTAGTGAAACGCTGGCAGCTTCGAAAGTTCAAGAAATTCTCCGCTGAAGTGGCCTGACAGGATGTAGTTGGGATAGTTCTGGTAGAACCTCGGACATTTCGAAAGACAACTGCAGCATCACCAAGTCTGTCTGCATTCAGCTTGACACGGGTTTAAGTTGTACATCAGCTTGATGGGAGCTGGCATGTCCTGCGGCAAGAAAAACCCCACACTTGGCTGCGAATTAAATTCTAGTTGTTTGAGGGATGTGAAAATCGCCCCCCATACCGGAAAATCATAGGTGAGTTCGCCCACAAATGGGTATACCGGCATATTTCCTAACAGTATCACAATGACAATTTCAACATATTTCCACTAAGTTCAATGGTGGTACTGTAAATGATGATTCAACCGCTAGTTTTTCTGGGTTTCCTTTAAATGTTCAAACAAACCCAGGTGTTGACCCCCGTCCTCAGGTATAACCACTTCTAGCCTACAGGTTTTGCCTTCGCAAGGTGCATGAAGCACCTCAGGGCTCAAAGTTATGGCATCTTAAGCCCCTTTTTTGTGCCGTTTCTTCCACAAAACCAGCACTGTCCAATATCATCAGTTCAAGATAATTCAGGTATCAAAAGTTGTCAAATCATGCTGAGATTTTTGTCAAGCGCGATTCAAATGGGTTTTTTTCTCACCAAAAAATTCCAAGGACTTCAACCGACTTCAACCACCGGTGTTTTCTTCCCACCAACTTCTGAGTTGTTCGGACCGTTGCAAGCTGCACAGCGACCACCGGGACCACGGGAACTGTGGAGTTGTAATGGATGGAGATCTGCCAGTGGCCACGTGGTTGTTTCGTCTAGGTATGGGGCGCGGTCCCAATTATCGCGTACATATATATATATATATGTGTGTGTATTAAATGTATGTCTGTCTGTCTATCTGTCTGTCCGTCCGTCTGTCTGTATGTATGTATGTATGTAATTATGGATGTAATTATGTACTTATGTAAGTATATGTATATGTAATATATATATATATATATACATAGAGACATATATATATATATAGACATATATCCGCCGACCCCTCCCAACAGCAAAGGGGAACGCGTCAGAGAAGGGGTTACAAGCAGCAAATGCCCACAAAGATTTGGAGAGAACGGAAACAGAAGAAGAAAAAAGGAATAATAATAATAATAAGAAGAAGAAGAAGAGGAAGACGACGACGACGCTGCAAGCGCCGACAAAAAAGTTCAAAAGAACGGTATGTATATATAGATATGTATAATTATATAATAATCAAATTGTAGGGGTCATGTTCCACCTTGTGGTAGTTCTTACCATGATTCCCGCCTGGGGTTACAATGCCCGACGTTTTGAAATCACAGCGGGCCATCCCAGGAATGGTGGCCAGCCACTCCTGCTACGTCCGTATGATTTCAAAACGTCTTTCCAGGTAGGACGCTGGTTGCAGCTAAGCAGCCTAACCCCCAGATGGCGGAAGGGAAGGCTCGCCCTCCTCCTCCTCTTTGTCCTCTTCATCTGCCAGCGCGCGCGCCTGGTCGGACCTGCCGGGCGGCAATCCCACCTTGGACACGTTTGAAGTGATAGACCCGTGAAAAGGGGCATGTCTTACTTGTGGATATTGAACTTAAGGTAGTTAAGAAGTTACGACGGGTTATGTTACTCCAAGTAGCTACTCTTATACGACACCCCGACATCCCTTGATGCTATTCGGGACATCGTTTACAACTACGTGGAAAACATATTGCTAGACGGTACAATCCTGGGGGGGAAGTTGAAGGAGGACGCACAGGTTCTGGGCGCCTCAGCTTCCGTTTGCGGTGCTCCTCGTCCAGGCACGCGGCTTCTTGGCCCTTGGCCCCTGCGCGTTGCCACACTGAATCCCATAGAGGGGGTACATGTTCATGTCTCATTCCTTCACTCGGAGAAGGGAAGCACCTACATTGATAGCTGGCGAGCTCGCACGCCATTTCGTTGTCCAGCCGATATGATCCATTCCTTCTATGCTCATCTCTTTAAACCCATATTTGTCTCTAGAAACATATGCGGTACATCCATGAAATTTTATGTGTGCAGGGGCCAACTACCTATGCAGTCACTTATACATGCATCCATCCATGCACCCATGAAATCATCGATGCGGCAATCAAGCCAACCATCAGCCAACCATGCGTCCGCTCAGCTGACGATCCTCGATGGCATACAGACGCCCCACCGCGCCTGCGCTTTTGCAGCCTGCGAGGTGCTGCCGCTCGGCGCTCCGCTTCCGCCCGGTACTGCTGCCGGCAGTCCGTATGCGTGCGGATAACGCCGTCTTTTCTCGTGGGCAGCTTCGCCCTCACCTGTCGAGCCGTGATTATGCAACGGACTGTGGCTGCGCGGAAGGGGATAAAAAAATGCAGAGGACATGGTACTGCGTTGAAAAAAACAACCCTGTCGTAGAAAATAGTTCGCAGCACCGACATATACATATAGACATAACATACATATGCATATATATATATATATAGTTTCTTATTTATTTACTTATTTACTCATTTGTTTATCTATTTTTACTTATTTATTTACACATGTATGAATATACACACATTTAAACCTGTCTATCTACATATGTAGCAAACGTTGTATGTACTTACATGCCCGTTATTTTCACAATCAGTATTGTTCAAACATTCCTACTAGTATCTGCATGGCGTTATCTCTTTCCCCTGCAAGTTGCCCCCGCACTTCTCTCAGAGGCTGCTTTTGGCGCTGCCGCCGCAGCAGGGCGAAGGAGGTGTGAAAGAGGGCGGTCGTCCTCGTCGTCGTCGGCCTTCTCGTCCTCGGCCTTGTCGTTTGGCAGAGCTAAACTTATCTGAACGCACGGGCAAAATCAAATGAAAAACAAAAACGGACGATGATCTTGCGGACGTGTGGAAACGATGCACTTGCTTGAATATTCCACTTCGAAGAAGCTTTTGTGCGCATGGAAAAAGAATAATGCTCAACCTATTTGTGCTACGCGTGTATTGTAATAGGAAATATTAAATACGATGCAAGGAGAATTATAAGCAAGAGAACCCGAGGATGCGGTTGACATGCATGTACGCAATGATCCCCTACTCTTCCAGCCTCCACCTCGCGGGCGGAGCTTCTAATTTTAGCTTCACCTATAGATTGCTCCTTCGACGGATTTTTGCTTTCGCTGCCCTACCCCCCCCCGGCCGACAACCTTTATACTATAGTCTAGTGTGCTCTCGTCTCGTATAATAGCCTAGTCTAGTCTAGTTTTGTATAGTCTGACCAGCACACTCGCTCATCATCATCATCATCATCATCATCGTCGTCTAGGTCATTATCATCCCCAAAACATCCTCGTCATCATCACCACCCTCCTTCTCACCATCATCATCACCATCATCACCATCATTGTCGTCATAATAATAATAAAAACAATAATAATACTAATCATCATCATCTTCTTCTTCTTCTTCATCGTCAACATCATCGTGGTCATCGTCATCATCGTCATCGTCATCAACGTCGTCGGCATCATCATCTTCATCATCATCATCATCATCACCATCATCATCACCATCATCATCATCATCGCCATCATCATCATCGTCGTCGTCGTTGTCGTCGTCATCATCATCGCCGGCATCATCATCATCATCATCATCATCATCATCATCACCATCACCATCACCATCACCATCACCATCATCATCATCATCATCATCATTTCTCTTCTTTCATCCTCCTTCATCATCCTATCTCCGTCTTTTCTTTCGTTGCTCCGGCTTGCCCGTGAGATGCGGCATTTTTCCACCTTTTCTCCACGGTTTACTGCCCGTTCCAGGCAGAAGATCCCTGTGTGCATTCTGCAGAGAAGTTGTGCCCACTAAACCGTTTACAAACACAGCCTTATACTACAAAATGAAGCTTGAATCTGAACCAACCCCCCTTGCTACAAAATGGTTTGGGTGTTTTTATGATGGATCAAAAGCCAATGTCGGTCACTACAAAATGACTTTACGGAACCATTTTGTAGTGAAAACGGGTTGCAATGAAAAATAATGATTCGCTACTAAATGGGTCATAGTATTTACTAGGGGAAATGCTATGGGGCAGCAAAAACGATCTGAGCGCACAACTTCAGTTTCAATTGATTGGTTTTGAAACCAAATCTGTCCCATTTTTCCTTCTTAAAGTCTCTACATAAAAAACATGCTTTTCGAACTTTTTGGGGCTTATCTGGAGGGGGGCGCAGTAGGTTCTACAAAAGGTTGTGCACGCGTGTGTCACTACAAAATGCAGTGCATGACACAAGTCATCCAGAAACTAGGACATCACGCATCGAATCTGTGCTTTGTGACATTGTGGGTGAAAGGAACTCTGAGCATGGATTCGTTGAACTGGGGTGAAACTTGACTATTGGACAAAAGGAGCAGGAACCTAGTAGAATGGGATAGATTTAGATTTTAATTAATAATCGCATGTGATGGCCAAAAAAGGTGTGACAAAAGCACGGCGCAGAGGTTTTGAACTGCAATCGTCAGAGCTATGGGGCAGCAAAAACGATCTAAGCGCACAATTTCAAATTCAATTGAACGGTTTTGAACCAAATCTGTCTATCCTCGTTTGAATAAACCTAGTGTAGTTGGGTCCGTCTCTTTGTAGGTATGGAAAAGTTTCCCAAGCTAGCAGGCTACAAAATGCAGAGTCTCATGCAGAAAGTTAGATTGTCTCTTGCTACAAAATTAATATTCGTTTCTGAGGAAGCCTGAAGAATTCAAGATTCCAATTGCTACAAACAAGTTTCACTATATACACAAGTTCAATTACTACAAAATGACATTGCCACGATCCATCACGGCATAAATGCATGTTTACTACAAGCTTGAAATCCAAGATGCAACTTCTACAAAGAAGGAATACCAACTACAAATCATACAGCTCCAAAATGCTACAAAATGGGTTTTGGTTTTAACATAACTACGTATCAAAAATTAAAAAAAACTGTTACTACAAAATGACAATTGGATATGGTCCAAGTGCAGTTTGCTACAAAATGGCAACCGACCCCAATCTAAAAACCTCCAATTGACTAAAAACAGCAGGTTGTACTTATCACAAGTCCACCCATTCTGTAGTGGAAATTCGAACGGGGATATCTGTCTCATTTTTCCTCCTTAAAGTCTCTATATAAAAAGCATGCTTTTCGAACTTTTTGGGGCTTATCTGGAGGGGGGCGCAGAAGGTTCTACAAAAGGTTGTGCACGCGTGTGTCACTACAAAATGCAGTGCATGACAAAAGTCATCCAGAAACTAGGACATCACGTATCGAATCTGTGCTTTGTGACATTGTGGGTGAAAGGAACTCTGAGCATGGATTCGTTGAACTTGGGTGAAATTTGACTATTGGACAAAAAGAGCAGGAACCTAGTAGAATGGGATAGATTTAGATTTTAATTAATAATCGCATGTGATGGCCAAAAAAGGTGTGACAAAAGCACGGCGCAGAGGTTTTGAACTGCAATCGTCAGAGCTATGGGGCAGCAAAAACGATCTGAGCGCACAACTTCAGTTTCAATTGATTGGTTTTGAAACCAAGTCTGTCCCATTTTTCCGTCTTAAAGTCTCTACCTTATTTGTTGTTTTTCGATTTTTTGGGGGCTCATCTTACCACGAAATAATCGTGAGTCAAGAGCCAAAAATGGTCTGAGGGTCCAAGCTATATGTTCATGTGACCGAGCATGACTGGTAAAAGAGGGCTATAGGGTTTCCGGCACGACACAACGCATCCCAAAATAAATCACTACAAAATGCGTTTCCGATTTATGAGTGTAAAATGGAACGCCGCTACAAGATACAGTGCACACCCTTTTACTACAAAAACTGGTGCACGGGTCCATTTTTTTTGCTTGAATTATCCACGAATCAGAGGATGGTACCAAGCACGTGTTCACCCTTTTAGTAGTGGAAATGGTAAGGGGGATGGCAGAAGTACGTTCTAACCCGCCACTCTTGTGCCCAACACTTTCCATAAGCACCTGCAGCTCCTGCCCTTCCTCTGAACTCACGGCCTTCTCCGCATGCACTCTCACAGCCATGCCGCCTTGGATTTACCAACTACTACAATGTGGCTCAATACAGTGTTTTCTCGTAAAGTCACTTTACATCTCCATTGTCCAGGACGTCGTCCTCATCTTCATCTTCGCATTTTTTTCGCGAACACTCTTTTACGTCGACCACTTTTTGCTGAAACCAACTTTTGCACCGACCAGATTTTACACAAACCAACTTTTACACAACCTAGCTCTTACACACATCACCGCTTACACTAACCCGCGCTTATACCAACCAGCTTTTTCACAAACAAGCTTCTACCCAAACCTGGTTTTACCCGAACCACCTTTTGCACCAACTAACTTTTACAGCAACATTTTTTTACACCAACCAGCTCTTGTCTTTCTTTGTCCCGACCAGGTTCAGCCAAAAAATAACCCCGTGGCTGGCGGAATGCCGAAGGCTATTGAATATACACATTAATAACCCCAAGCGCTCCCCAGTACTGGTGAAACATAGCCACACCAAAATTCTGATCCAATTTTGGTGAAGAAAAATCAGAGGTTCGGTCACGGTCCGAATAAAGATAATAAAGTCCTTTGAACTACGGAATGTCCATTTCTGTTAATGTTTGGGATATTTCACCAGACTATCCAGCTTGCAAAACATGCTCCATGGGAGGGAGTCCGTTGTCCGTCCCACTCATAATGGCAACACTTAAGTCATCTTAAGTCGTCTTTCCCCTGTCCTCAACGGCGCTCTCGCCAATTTGGTTCGCGAGCAGGCTCAGCAGCAGCAAGATGATGCCGACCACTGTCGCAGCAAACATTACCTCCATCAAAAGTATCAAGGCTGACATGCGGTGGGGCCTCCCAGGCGTAAAATGATCTCTACTGAATTCCTCCAAATACCATCATTTTACCTCTGGCAGGGCCTTCAGTGCATTCCATTCCACCTGAATGTGGGGAATCTTCTGCTGCGCAAAAGATGAACCTCGTTGGACATGCAGCAAGAATGCCTTTCACCCGCACTCGAAAAGTGTTCTGTCTTGGCTCTCCAAGCCCCTGACTATCAGGATAGTTGCTAGGTCCAACCTGAGTAGTTGTTTCATGCGTTTCCGGTCCGGAAAGGTTGCCGTTGGCCAAAATCCCTATCTTTGTATTTTGGGGCCCCGCTTTGGCGGCCACCTGAGGTCGGAACAGTTTCACAGCCTTGGGAGTCCTCCAACTTTTGCCAAAAAAAAGATACTTCGGATTACTCATCTAATATGTCCCCCCAAACAAATGAGAAAAAACTTTGTCCCCATGAAAATTGAAAGGGAAATTCATTTCCATATCCTTCAGGGATCGACCTTCAAAGAATTGTCCACCTATAGACTTAAAAAATGACCACAAATGTTCCCACATCAAAAAGCATCACCCGAATCTTCTCCTCCTCACTGGAATGAGACTCCTGCCGCCGTCAGAAATGGGAGCCCCATTTCCAAACCCTGGTTTCATACTGGATCTACTATGACCTATTCATCTGACCGGACCCATATACAGGGTAGGATGGGATTCATCAGCCGTCTCCGCCCTATCCCCCTAGGACGAATGAAGCATGTCCTCCAGCTGCTGATGAGCTGTCATGCTCCTGCATCGCTGAATCACATTTTGATCGATGCGTTCGCCCATGGTTGGGTCAGATTGGGTCATTGCGCTCAAATGTGATCGAAATGAGATGGAAAAACAAAAATCAAGAATGCCAGTAGTACTGCACAAGGCGGTGGCGGAAGTTTCAGAATAGGAAACCTACAGGAGAGCTTGGTTGTTGGCAAAGCGAATCCACTGATGGACCGAAAGGTGGTTGGAGTTGTGTTTTTTGGAATGGCTGCAATGGTTGCAGTAGTCACCTCACCACAACTGTTGGATGTAGTGTCGTGTAGCGCAGTTGTAGTTGTAGCTGTATTGTGGTGTAGTGGAGTTCTAGTTGTAAGTTGTACTTGTAATGTGATGTAATTAGCGCAGTGTAGTTGAAGTTGCAGTTGCAGTTGTGGTGTGGTGTAATTTGTGTAGTGTGTTGTCGTGTATTTGTAGTGTACTGTAGTGTTGTGTACTGTAGTGTGGTATAGTGTAGTGTAGTCTAGTGTAGTGTAATGTAAAGTAGTGTAGTTGTAGTTGTAATGTGTTGTAATTAGCGTAGTGTGACGTAATGCAATGTAGTGGTAGTTGTAATTGTAGTTGTAGCTGTAGTGTAATGTAATGTAATATAATTAGTGTAGTGCAGTGTAGTGTTGTGTAATGTGGTGTAGTTGTAGCTGTATTTGTATTTGTAGTGTGCTGGAGTGTAGTTAGTGTAGCGTAATGTAGTGTAGTTGCAATTGTAGCTGTAGCAGCGGTAGTAGCAGTAGCAATAGCAGTAGCAGTAGCAGTAGTAGTAGTAGTAGTCGTCGTAGTAGTAGTAGTTGTTGTTGTTGTTGTTCTTCTTCTTCTTGTTGTTGTTCTTGTTCTTCTTCTTCTTGTTGTTGTTGCAGTTGCAGCAGCAGCAGCAGCAGGAGGAGGAGGAGTAGCAGTAGCAGTAGCAGTAGTAGCAGTAGCAGTAGTAGTAGTAGTAGTAGTAGTGGTGGTAGTAGTAGTACTGGCAATTAATGGTAGTGGTAGTGGCAGTTGCACTTGGAGTTGTAGCTCTATCGGTCTATCGGCTAATCGGTCTGTCTGTCTGCCTGCCTGGCTGCCTGCCTGCCTGTCTGTCTGTGTCTCTGTCTGCCTGCCTGCCTGCCTGCCTGCCTGCCTGCCTGTCTGTCTGTCTGTCTGTCTGTCTGTCTGTCTGCCTGTCTCTCTGCAAGCTTGAAAACGCAGCAATTCTGCGAGACTTCCTCATTTTTTGAATGTGACAACACCAAAAACGCAGCAATTCTACGAGACGTCCTCAAGTTTTGAACGTGGCAACGTCAAAAACGGAGCAATTCAGCGAGACTTCCTCAATTTTTGCATTTGACAACATCAAAATCAAAGCAATTCTGCGAGACTTCCTTTAAAAATGGACACTTGAGTGCAGAGCTGACGGCCTCGTACCAATGCGTTTTGCAATTTTTCCGGTCTATGTCTCTAAAGTATTGCGCCTGCCACGAAAAATTGATGCCAGGCCATGCGAAGTGATGCATCTGTCACGCAAAATCATCGTAGCAAACCTGAAGATCTGATGCTTGAAGGTGCAACCTCTCTCAGGAAATCAGCGGCCTGACCTCCTAACATCTCTGATGAACATGTCTCTTGTACTGCGCCTGCCACGCGAATTGCATCTTTGCAAATCCTCTGCAACTGTCCCACAGCTGCCATCGTTTTTGGAACTGCTACAGAACCCTCACGTTTTGCTCACTTTGGGCAAGGTGCAGAATCCCTTCCACCTGCCACGCAAAATCACATCTGAACCTTCAATTCAAAAGTGGTCCAAGCATGTTGTGCTTCTAACGTGCTTCGCGCCACAACGGCGTGCACTTTTTCGACATCTCAACTTTCAAAAGTGCTCTGAACGTGGTGTGCTTTGTACTTTTTGACTTGGAAATGTGCTTCGCGCCACAACGGCGTGCACTTTTTCGACATCTCAACTTCCAAAAATGCTCGAAGACCTTCAGTTTTTAACACTTTTGGCTTTGAAATGTGCTTCGCGCCACAACGGCGTGCACTTTTTCGACTTCTCAACTTCCAAAAGTGGTCCGGACCTGGTGTGCTTTGTACATTTTGACTTTGAAGTGTGCTTCGCGCCACAACGGCGTGCAATTTTTCATCTCTCATCCGGCCAGATGGCTCTGCACCCGCCGCTTTAGCGAGCCTACTTTTCGACCCTCTGGAGCCACAAATCATTGGAAAAGCACAGTGAATCGCGACTTTTACCTTTTCGCGCACCTGCATCTTCTTTCTTCAGACTCTTTCTCTTCTCTGATTTTCTTTCTACTGGCTCTTTCTCTTCTCTGACTCTTCCCACCTCTGCTTTTTCATCTGTCCATATTGTCGGAAGTTTGACTTCTAAACTTCCTTCGAACATTACTACAGTATATCTCTGGAGGCAGATATCAAAAATGCGACTGTTCTGGAGAATATCAACTCTCGATTTCTCAATATTCGACTGTTGTTCTGGAGGCAGATACTTAAAAAACGTCCATTCTCCTGGACGTCTCCGAAACGTGGGATCGTTCGGCCTCAAGGATGAGCAAAAAGGGTCACCACGATCCAAGATTGATGATTACAGGATCCACATGCGTTCAACGTAATGTGGGGATATGTGGGGTTCTCTCAAAATTTCAGGGAAAACCCACAAGTGATCCCAAATCAAATGGTTTATCATGGTTTATCATCATATTTTCCCTACTAAAATGATCTAAAATGTCTATCTGAGGGTATACCGTATACCCCATTTTCAGACACACCCATGTGGCAACGCAGGGGACACCCATTTTCACTCAGTTTCTGGCGTCGATCAAGGACAAATCTCCGGCGGTGGGGTGTGGATTCACAAAGTCCCTAACTTGCCTCGGCTCACCTCCCGGGTGCGCAAAATCATAGCCTGACATGCGACTGGTGGTCGTCTGGCTCCTGGCCAAACATGGGACACCAGGTTTGATAGGAAAATCATGGGAAAATGATGATTAATCAATATAGACCATGGATGACCATGGCATTTTATGAGGTACCTGAGAAATTCAGAATGCAAGAATACACAAGACTTGAAGTCGCACTAAAAGAAACTGAAAGCCACACCAACTGCCCATAACTGCCCCAACTCATTATAGTGTTGCACTGCTCCTGAGAATATTCTGATGGCTATGGTCTTCCTCATCTTTGCACTCCGACTCCGCCTGACAGCCCATGCAGGGTGCCCCTTAACGAGGGGAAGCATCCTGGGAATTATAGTAGGACGCCTTGGTTTTTCGCCCCAATTATAGGAGCTTAATGAAAATTCTCCAATTTTTTCCAGTTCTGGAAGTCAAACGACAATGAAAAATATGAAAAGGCACTCCTATGAACATTGAATCAGTGACCTTCAGCTTCCACTGCTCCAGAACCACTTCAGCACCTCAGAAAACTGACTATCTCTATCATCTCTTGCATCATGAGGTGTGATTTTTTCCCCACCTGCCAGGTGAGGGTTGTTAGATTTTGTCAGAGCGCTCTTCCTCCGCGTCCTCGTCCTCCTCCTCGTCCTCCTCCTCCTCCTCGACTAGCTGTCCTCTTCCTCCTCGTCCTCCTCCTCGCCTCCTCCTCCAGTTTCTCCTCGACCATGTCTGCATCACCTGCACTTCCGCCTTGCCAACTCTTCGCCCATCTCTTTGCCAACTCTCTTCGCCAAGCTCTTTGCCAACTTCCCAGCTCAGTGTGCACTGCTGGACCTCAACCTGGGACCGCCCCAGCTCAGTGTGCACCGCTGGACCTCAACCTGGGACCTTCCCAGCTCAGTGTGCACCGCTGGACCTCAACCTGGGACCTGCCCAGCTCAGTGTGCACCGCTGGACCTCAACCTGGGACCTGCCCAGCTCAGTGTGCACCGCTGGACCTCAACCGGGGACCCTCCCAGCTCAGTGTGCACCGCTGGACCTCAACCTGGGACCTGCCCAGCTCAGTGTGCACCGCTGGACCTCAACGGCCAGATGGAATGCCAGAAGATATGCCAGATAGAATGCCAGAAGATTTGCCAGATAGAATTCCAGAAGATATCCCAAAACATATGCCAGAAGATATGCCAGATAATGCCAGAAGATATGCCAGATAAAATGCCATGAGATATGCCAGATAGAATGTCAGAAGATATGTCAGAATATATGCCAGAAGATATGCCAGATAGAATGCCAGATAGAATGCCAGAAGATATGCCAGAACATATGCCAGAAGATATGCCAGAACATATGCCAGAAGATATGCCAGATAGAATGCCAGAAAGAATGCCAGAAGATATGTCAGAATATATGCCAGAAGCTATGCCAGATAGAATGCCAGATAGAATGCCAGAAGATATGTCAGATAGAATTCCAGAAGATATGCCAGATAGAATGCCAGAAGATTTGCCAGATAGAATGCCAGAAGATATGCCAGAAGATATGCCAGATAGAATGCTAGATAGAATGCCAGAAGATATGTCAGAATATATGCCAGAAGATATGCCAGATAGAATGCCCGAAGATATGTCAGATAGAACGCCAGAAGATATGCCAGATAGAATGCCAGAAGATTTGCCAGATAGAATGCCAGAAGATATGCCAGAACATATGCCAGAAGATATGCCAGATAGAATGCCAGATAGAATGCCAGAAGGTATGTCAGATAGAATGCCAGAAGATTTGTCAGTAAGAAAATGTATAAATGTCATGGTGGGGATCACACGAAGTAAAGTAATTCTGTACGCAGTGCCAAGTTTGCAAGTCTGCAAGACGTCCCTGATACATTATGTAATAATTGATATTCATTTATCCTAATATTTATCCTATATAACAATATATTATATACCTAACCTAACATAATGACAATATCACAAGAGGCTCCCAACTCACTGAAAGTTGCACGGTTGTCTTTGGGCAACCAGCAATACGACCGGCCACTGAGAAGCCAACGGTCCGGGTAGAATTCGCTCAACAGGTGCGCCTAAGCAAGGTGTGGGACGGGGAGTCCGAAGTCATTGGAGGTAAAGTCAATAATAAACCATCCCCAATTATTGGACTTATAGTGGATTTATAGTGGATTTATAGTGGATTTATAGTGGATTTATAGTGGATTTACCCATTGAAAATGATGATTTATTGGACAATTACCCTCTGGTCATTTAACATAGCCATGGACAATCACCATCTTTAAGTTCGGTAAACCATCTATTTCGATTAGGGCCATCTATACCATGGCTATGTTAAATAACCAGAGGGTATATCATTCGGAAACCCATTTTTATTGGGAAAGCCCAAGTCATGGTGGTAACCCCCAGTCATCCATTTGATTAGACTAGTCGAGTATTAAAACCTATGTTTGGGGTACCCCTTTTCGGAAACCCAAAAATATCGCCAAAGCATGGCCATGGATGGCCATTGTATACCCCGATTTAGGGATTCCAGATGACCCTTGTTTCATGGGATGGTTTTATTATTGGAGTTACCACATTCTGCCGTTCTTTAATGGACAACCCATCTTGCACCTTGAAAACATCGATAACCATTGCGAGCGCGGGCAATGTGATGACGCAAATCCTTGGCAAACCAAACTCGCTAAACTCCGTTGCAATTTGAAATGTGGGCTTGTCTGAAAATGGGGTACCCCCAATTTGATCGTTGATTCTCATTTCATTCATAAAAGACTGCCGTCAAGTGGGGTAGTATCCCTATTTTCAGACAAAGCCAAAGCCATGTAAATCCAGACAGTGCCATCCAGGCTCCAAAGGTGAGGGCTGGTGGCCATTGTGTTGGGCACTTTGTACATCCAAGGCTGGAAATGCTGCGTCATCCACTCCACGTTGCAGTACAGCAGCAGAAAGAGCCTACGCGCTGCCACTGTGATCCCGAAATATCCCAAAGAAAAAGTTGACCAATTTGGTTGGTTCCGAATTGTGCATAGCAGATCTATTTTGAGTGATGAAATCTGGCCTTGATTTGACTTGATTTGGTCAGAACGCCCATGCCCATCTAACAATGCTGGATGCTGCTGGGAGGCAAGTAAAGGAAGAAGGAACAAGCTTGTCCTGCAAGTGTTACCCAGTTCCAGGTCCTGCGACGGGGTGCGAAGCAAGAAAAACAAAGCAAAGCCAAGGGCTCTGAAGGCCCCTTGCCGCTAAGCGATTCTGCTAGCGTTGACATGTTTTTACGCTAAAATGTTGACATTTCAGTCTGGTCCTGTCTGGTCCTATCTGGTCCTATCTGGTCCTATCTGGTCACCAGTCTGGTCCTTGTTACAAAAGCTGCCCTGTAGTTCATGGAGACCAAAAGAACAGAAAATACCTTAACTTCAAAGGCCGGGGCCAGGAGGGCCCAGGACATGATTTGAACTTCAGATGATATACAAATATTCATATGATTGGGATACATACATTGACATACATCAAGGTAATGCCTGATTGAGATGTGGGTCAATCTGTTTCGACAAAGAACTTCAGACGCGGCAAATATCAATGCCTCACGTTCGCCAAGTGGCTGTTGTTCCAAAGGTGTAGTAATCACCAGCGTGAAGGATGGACATGTCATGGTAAACCATTAACATGACCTCAGAAGCGGCATGTTAGTAGCCATCATTCTCACCATCAAATCCATCAAGGACTTCACCATGTGGATCACTCTGACCCCATATCGGGCCCCCTTTAAGAGAGCCTCTCAGCCTCCCCGCAAAGCCAATGACGCAGGAATGAACGGCCGCCGAAAGAAGCATCTCGATCTGCAGGTGGCTGAGGGCGCAGAAAAGCGGTCAGATGCGGTCAGCAACAAAAATGGGGGAAGTCCATGGGAATTCCATGGGAATTCCATGAGACATCTTCAAAATGGTTCCATGATGTTCCATGGATTCGAAAAACTGAGTGCCCAACCAGTTTCGTGGCATTCAGATCCGAGCCTCTCGTGTCTTCAGGCCCAAGAAAAATCATCATTAAATCGGGTGTGAAAACACAATCTGGAATGGAACGGAGGAAGAGACGTCCCATAAATATCACATCAACAATCAAGAATCGCTGTATATCCCCTTAATATCCCTTAATTATCTTACGTATATTATATAATTCCAATTAAAATCCATGAATCACATCACATCGAGCCCATCAGCCTTCGCGGCCGCTTACATACAAGCGAGGGTCAGCCATGGCTTGTTCTTCCGTGACATCCTGCGGGGCTCGAATTGAAATTCAGACTGCTGGCCGTGAGCTATGCAAGTTCCTGATCGAAAACACCCGTGGTGATGATGGGTGCGGCCAGCACGAAGTTGTAGGAAGCACGGACCTTAAATGATAGTGTAATATTGTTGGCATCTACGAAATGTGATCTAGTCATTTGCGACTACCACAAAGAACCTCATCATCTTTCACCTATCTTCAAGAATCCCAAAGTCAGCCGAGAAGCCATATCCTCAAAGAGACTTTGACCTTCACAAGATGCGAAAATGTGCACAAAATTCCAAGGTGTATATGTAAAATCGGAAGCCGCCTGCATATCCAGAGACAAAGGTGTAGTAGAACATCAACAAGACCTTGAGTCATCTTGAGTCTCCAGAATCTCCAGAGTTTTGGGGCGCGGCGGCGCGGATGCCATGATGGCGACACTAAGACTCCAACCAGCCTCAGCAGTGTGGGGCTGGTGACGCGTCAAACACTGGGGAAAAACTCTGCAGCCGCGGGGCACAGCGTTCTTCCAAAAGCTGTAGATCACAAACTTGCCTCAGGTCGAGTGTCAAAGGTGAGCGAAGCTGTTTCCAACCCTTTATTGAATACTATCTTGGTTCATTGGGATCATAATCTGAGGTTGTATGAAAATAAAAGCAATGGGATGTGTCTGAAAAGTAGCCCAATAATCCATGGTTCATCATAGTTGTCCCATTAAATGGCCATTTGGCTGGTTTTCACCATGTTCAGACACACCCATATTCATATGACACAAGATGCAACAGCATCAAGCAGGTCTGGGACCCATGTCATGGATTTCTGCTGAGCAAAGAGCATGCACGTCGGTAGTTCCACCGTCCATGTACAAGCATGAGCCGGGCCAAATACCTCGGGATTGCCGTTGGCATTGCTAGGCAACCCATGGCCCTGAGTTGGGAAGAAGTGGTTGATGGCGATCCATGAGTAGTTGTTCCCAGCTTACATCCCATTGTTTTATCTGGTTTATCTGTTGATTTTTATCTTGATAGCGTCAAAACTATAGTACATATACCAGATCATACATGATCATACCAAAATCACGCAATGCAACACATCTTGCAACATATCTGTAGCAGTCAGCATGCCAACCAGGGATCATTTTACATCATTTTACCAGTTTGGCTGGCAACAAGGAACCAAGTGACTGAAGGTCGAATTTGTTCAGCCCAACACGCACCATACAACCATCAAACCATCCCATTTTGGGGGGTACCTTCAATTACCCTCTGGTAATTTAAGGGTAAATCCACTATAAATGGCCATTTTCAATAGCTATGTTAAATTACGAGAGGGTACAGTGGAAATCCATCGAAAATCCCTATCTTTTCAATGAAAAAAAACAAAAAAGGCGGATGTTGCCTGGCTCCTTCCAGGGACGGTTGGGACCCCCGGCCGGAACTGCGAGATGGCAAAGTCCGCGGAGTTCACCGCTTGCCTACCCTCTCTGCCAGAGATGCCAACACCAACCTGCAGCGATGCCATGAGTTGCGACGATCTCGCCGTAACTGGAAGATTCCCCAAAAAAAACGGGGGATTACTTGGTGGTCTTGGTGTTTCATCCCAGTTAGTAAGTGTGTCCAAAAGTTAAGAATGGTTATATAGTTCACCCAGGTAAAAACTAGCCGATCACCCTACTGACCTTATTTTTTCAATGAGGAATCCACTTACCAACTGTGGTGAACCACCTACTAGACATCCTACACAACCAAACATGGTTTGCTGGAAAATTCCCTTTTTACTTCGATGTTTTCCGTGCTCAATGCCCATTTACTTCAGGGATTTCCCATTTAAAGTACCATGTTTCATAGGTAAAACCCATCAAAGCACTAGGAAATCATCTAAAATGGGGACATATCTCCACCAGTTGCAGCGCTCACCTGAGCTTCCTGGAGCATGGGAACGTCATTGGCGCCATCACCAATGGCCAAGGTCACCGGGGAGGGCGAAATACCCTTCCTCCAACGAGATGATTTCTGCGGCATGCTGCGGCCATGGCCATAGCATGAAGTTTACCCTCTGGTGAACTAACATAGCTATTGAAAATGGCCATTTATAGTGGATTTACCCATTAAAAATGGGGATTTTCCATAGCTATGTTAAATTACCAGAGGGTAGTGTATTGAACTTTAGCCAGTGTTTAGTATCTGATGTTGGATATCTTTTGATGTACATGTGATGAAAAATGTCTCTATAATTCTGTATTTCGGAGTTTCCACAAGATTCCGCATTCGCGTCCTGACCAGCGTCACCATTTCAGATTTCTGCAGTGGTGAGACCTAGGCATTTTTATGGCCGGAGTCCCGAAAGCTTCGCCGGACAACTGGGCTCAGGTGGCGGCCCGACAGGCGATGACCACCGAGCATACCACGGCCACCTTTGGAAGTTCAGCAGCTTCCGGGACAGAAAAATGGTGGAAAAATTGCGGAAAATGACTCAAAAATATGGATACAGTAGACAATGATAGAACATGAATAAATCATGAAGCTGTTCATATAACTTCAATGGGGTTACCGTAGTTGGATGATTCACAATGAGGATGTAGATGGGAAAATCATTCATGGGGAAGCAATGATTCAATGGATTGATCGGTATGGCTTCTGGTAGGCGTCCCGTGAACCAACGAGGGGTGATCGGTATATCATGGTATATCGGTATAGCAATGATGACCCCATCCTGTAAACCCAGATTCAAAGGGGGATACTGCCAACAGATATATCATGGAGGTTAAACTAGGATTAAGATGGATCAAAATAATGGCGCTTGGTATTGACCCATTGAGCATACGAACGGGGATTTTTTAGTCAACACCCATGGGGGCGTAAAACAAGTAACAACGTGTAGCACATGTATGTTGAATAATGATGGATGGCATATGATAGTCCCCCAGAACCCTGTGTAAACATGAAACACCAGGGCGTTTGGCCACTATTCGTAGATACGCAAAGCCTGTTCAAAGCCTGTTCGTTTCTCTATTTTGTTGGCTGACAAAAATCATGTTGGGCGATGAACCATTTCTATCTACAAAAAGAAATTCCTTGATCATACTTGATCCGTGTTCATAGGTGATAGATTGTGATCGCATTGGAAATGCCTGCTCTTTCCATCTCTTTCCACTAAAATAAGCCATGACATCATATGAAGGTTTCCTAAAATAGGGATACCTCTAAATCATCCATTTATAGATGGGATGTTCCATGAAATAAACCATCTAGCTATTGAGGTAGCCCCATTTGTAGGAAACCTCCATATCAAATCCACCATCGCTCCAGTTGATAACCCCAGCCTCCAAAAAGAGATCTTGGTATCTGCCCTTGGACAGCAGTTTTTGGGGGCTCAAACTCCTGGCGGATCGCCGGCGGTTCCTTGACATATCCCGGCGCCAAGGATTTTGATTGATATGATGATGCTATGATACTATGTGTTTTCATGTGTTTTCAATCGTTTTGACATATTGAATTGATCTGACCTGTGGTTTTTTTATTAGGACCCATGGCCATCATTGATGTCATGAGTGCACCCCGCCTTTCGCTGCTGTTCTCCGAGGATTTCTCCCGTCGCATGATCTCCTGATGTGTCAATGGCTGGGCCCGCTGGGCCCAGGGCCCAAGTCACTGGAAGGTCCTCCAGAGCATGGCCCGTCACGATGAGGGCCACGGTCACCCCATTGTTGGTGGCCTGAAGTCTGTCCCAATCACTTTGCGCATTGCTTTGCATAGAAACCTGAACTTGAAACATCTTGAAACGTTAGATGTCTATGTCCATGTACAGAAAATTGTCTCAGTTGTCCTTTATGTTTGAAAGTAGCGCCAATTCTCTGAAAAGAATGCGATACTCCTTTTAAAGAAACCCAATAACCTTTTATTTTTTGGAAAGGAACACCACTGAATTGAAGGAAATCTTTCACTCACCAAAAGAAGAAAATTGCACATCCCCAAAGAATACTGCGCGTGATTATCATATTTCCACCTTCGCTAAAGTAATGGTTTCTACAGGATGCATTTGATAAATACATGATGCCTTAGAAGCAAGATGATTCAGAACTGGTTTGGATTAATCTGGATAAATCCTAAGGATCAAAACATCGGAAAAAGCAAAAAAAACAAGAAACCACAAAAAAAAATGAACCTTGGATCTAGCCATGTTCAGACTGTATTTCCACTAGAAAAGGCTTGTGCGTGGACAACAAAAAAAATACTTCAGATCATGTAATATATTTACAACATGAACAATCTATACAAACAACTGGTAGTTTCGGCGCTGGCAACAAGTCTTTCTGAAAAAGGAGTCAGCCGCGCCTGCAAAGCATTCATCCGCAACGTTTCTATGTCGTCCTGAACAAATAGGACATGCTGCGCCAGAGTAACTCACATTGTGTCAATCCGGTCCTTGAAAGCTTTCCGGTCCGCAACGTCTAGGGTGAGGATTTCCATGCTCGAACCTCAGCCCCACAACTTGCCCACAACTGTGGAAAATTCCTCAGGTCTCAACGTCTGTGGCTTTAGTGAAACAGTTCCACGTCCCAGCGGCTGAGAACGCGTGTGCTGAAGCCGATGTTTTTGGCAGTTTCCAACTTGTCCTTAGAAAGAGCTGAAAAAGGAAGTGCATATTCAACATGTCAAGACATGGGCAAAGTGGTTCAAAATGGATTTGAGACAAACCAACCCAGCACCAATTCGCATGGTTTCTCATAGTTTTGATTTGTCTGCAAATATGGAGAAAAAAGAACAAAACAAAATCCAGTAGCAAATCCTGTCATCTTTTTTCCTTGTCAGATTGGGGTAGAGCTCGTTTCTGGACAAACCCCCCAGCTCCATCCCCATCTGCAAATATCCCCACTCATCGTCACTTTCTCACCATAAAGTGGGTGGGTTTTATACCTCATTTGGGTTTGTTTGAAAATATGCTGCCAAAAAAAAAAGTACCAAAATCATCCAAAATCCCATTCTGTTGATCATCATTTTCCCATTTTCCCCATGAAATAGTGCTATAGTTGGGATTAATTATAGGGGTATTCACCATTTCCAGACCCAGAAATCTGGACGAAGCTAGCCAAGTCTCCCCAGTGAGGACCCAAAGCTTGATGCCTGCCTGGAGCACAAAAAATTCGGGTACCAATGGACCCAAATGTTTCTGGGAAAAAAATGGAAAAATGGGGGTTTCAGGGCGTATATGTTTGTATGTTGCTTGTTATGATTTTGTGTTGGGGTTCAATGTTTCATCTTCGCCTTTGATGTTTTTTCAGGTGGGGTTTTGGGGGTAATTTTGTTGCTAAAGTGATGTGTCAATGTTTGGATTGAAGGGGGGTAGGATTTGTTTAGGCTGTTGGGGTTTTTGTTTGTGTTTGGGTGGGTGATTACTTCATAATATGTGTTGTTAAGATATTATGAATTAATCATTTATGCTTTCCACTTTCTTATTCCATCCCACCAGTGTTCAATCACTCTCATTTGTGTTAAGCAAGGTTTGTTTGTATCATTTAGTTCATCCATTGCTATTGATAAAAGCGTTAGGTTGATAATCATTGCGTTGAATTCACCATCTCGGTTGAGTTCCTTTCCACAATCAATGATGACTTTTTTATCAGTGAGGTTTTCATACATCTTTTTCATTATATCAAATCTTACGAATGAATATATTATCATTCCATTTACTCCTTCTGCTTCTTTCATCCTATCAATTCCTTTCTTCCAAAACTTTTCTCCTTCCTCATCATCTGGTGAAGGCATAGGATGGCACTTTACAAAGTCTCTAATCTCTTCATCTTCTTTTTCTATTTGTTTTCTTTCCCAATCATCGTCCTCACTATCACTACCAAAGTCAGCATATATACCAATATTCCCTGTATCTATAACCTCAATTTTTGCTCTACTCATTTTCTCTTACTATATATAGATATTTTTTCTTTAAGTATTTATCACTTTTTGTAGGTGCTCTTTTATTTCTTCTATGTTCAAATATTTCTCATAACCGTTGAACAGTTCTTCAACATATTCACGCAAGAAAATTTCCAAAATGTTTTTATCTTGAACTCCCTGTTTCTAAACATAAAAGTTCGTTCAACATTAGGAAACCACCAGCATCTTCGTTGCTTACTGTAATTGATGAAATTAAGGTCGTGAAAGTTCTTTAGAATATGATAAGTGTATTTCCAATGGTTTTTGACATAAGACTTAATCGCTTGAAGATATATCTTATCCTTTTGAAATTCTACCTTCAGTTTATAGGTGTCCAATAAAGCATCTATTTCTCTCTTCATTACTCTTAAATTTGTTCGGTCGGTGTTGGATAAATAGATAGGTGAGTTTTTCCATCCTTGTTTTAAAGAAATGTATTTGTTTTTCAACTCTTGTTAGTTCTTTCTCTTCAAAATGGTCGAAATGATAGTTGAATGTTATATATCTGCGTTCCTTATCATTCAACTCTTTACATTTTGAACAGTGAAGGTTGTAATCACATATCTCATCACAAATTCCAGCAGGAAAAATGTTGTTCAATAAAACCTTAATGTCAGTCATTTCTTTTTTACAACATCCACAGTTTTTATAAGTAAATAGCATCCTCTTACTGTATATAGTCATTTTTTCTTTAAGTAGTTTTTGGGGGCTCGTTCAGTTTTCGGGTTCGGGTTGGTTTTTATTTTCCCTTTCCTCCTCTTCCAGTTCTCTTATGACCATATCTATTTCACTCATTCCTTCGTTGGGGTCTTGTCCATTGGCGAGGTTTCTTAACCTCTCAAAATCCTTCACTTTGTGTCTTTCATTGGGTGGGAGGGTTTTGAGATGTTCCTTCAACTCTGTCAGGTCAAAGTATGTGTCTTCCTCCTCATCCTCATTTTCCAAAAACATTTCCATTCTTTGCTTTTCCATCTCCATAAGTTTGTTTTCCATATATTGGAATTTCATTTGCTTCTTGTAGCACTTGCCACACACATTCACGAAGGTTTTGAGCAAGTAGTTCCAATTAGGTTGGTTTCTATCGTTCAGGGTTATAACATCTGTCATTATACGACATCCACAGTCAAATTTAGTCATCTTATTTAGTCTTACTATATATAGGTATTTTTTCTTTAAGTATATTTTTTATTGTTGATAATTTTAAAAATCTAATATTATAATATATGGCAAGGAGACTATCAAGAGATGACATCATAAGCAATGTCTATTATAATCTTGAAACGGGCTTCGGTTCAATCAATGAGACCCTTAAGAAAGCCAAGGAGCAAGACCAGACCATCAACAGGGTGGATGTGGAAAACTTTATGAGGAAACAGCCCAACAAACAGATTAGAAAATACAGGGGGTCAAACTCCTACACCGCACCCTTCGCAAGGTTTGAATATCAGATTGACATAATGGATATGAAACCCCTTACCAAAGAACCAGAGACGAAAATTCCCATCAAGAACGATGAACCGAGATATGGGTTGGTGGTCATTGACATCTTCAGCAAGTTGGCAAACGTCGTCCCTATGAAAGAAAAATCCGGACCAATCACATTGTCGGCGATGAAAGAGAGTTTCAACAAAATGGGTTTTCCAATGTCCGTTTATAGTGATACTGACCGTGCCTTCCAAGCAGGGGTAAAAGAGTTCTTTGAGAAAGAAGGCATCACTCACGTCGTCACCCTAACTCACGCCAATGTTGTGGAGCGTTTCATAAGGACAATGAAGAATATGATACACGACAGGGTGAGGTTTAATCGCGGTAGTTGGACTGTAATGTTGTCCAAAGCGTTAGATAAATACAACGACACCGTCCATTCATCCACCAAAATGAAACCCAAGGATGCCCACGACGACAAGAACCATATGGACGTCAGGGTGAATTTGACAAGGAGGGAAAAGAACACTCGCAAATATCCAGAGGTCAAAGTGAATGATATGGTCAAGGTCTTTGAGAAGAAAAAAGACAACTACACCGAGAGGAAGGAGTATAACTCAAAATGGAGCAATCAATCCTACAAAATTGTCAAGATAGAATACGATGATGTCGGAAACAGAACCTTCAAACTGGAAGGATTGAACAAACCGTATTTGAGGCACGAGATTTTGAAAGTATAAAAAATTATCTATAATATTAATATATGACAGAGGTAGTCGTAAAAGAGATTGATAATGAAGAACCCAAGGAAGAAACAATACCAGAACCAATACAGGAAGAAGCACGGCAAAGCCCTGCTTCCTATCGGGAAGCACCGAAAGAAGAGGAGAAACCAGAAGAAACAATTGAACCACCCGTTGAAAAGAAACCGCAACCAGCGCCAAAGCCCAAAAGGGTAAGACCGTCAAGGGCGAAACCACCTTTTGACCCAGAAGCATTCAAAAACGACCTTGTAAAGCAACTGAAGGAAGAACTACAGAGTGCAATGACCGCCAGAGACACCTACAACAAAGCCAAAGAGGAAAAGAACAAAGCGACGAGAGAGAAATTGAAATCTTTAGCATCAAAAATTTTATAAAGTATTATATATAAAAATGAACATCAAGGAACAGAAAACGGAACTCAACAAAACTGACATCTACGAAAACGTCCGCAAGGACATCAACAGAAGACAAACCGTCCATTCAAACAAAAGTGCCAACTACAGGAGCGGAACGCCCGAAATGCCAGACAGAAGAAAAAAAGTGTATAGTAGTTATGACCACTACTACCACAACGACAGCAACACGGCAAGGATGCCAACTCACAACCATCATCTTTACCTAAAGCGTCTTCTTGAATATCACAACACCGAGCACGACTACAAGGTCTTACAAGTAAAGCAGAGGATGAAGGAAGAGAATGAGATGCTACAGAACGAAATGACAAGGTTGAGGGAGGTGAGGAAAAATCACAGATTGGAAGATTACGGGGCGAACGTCCAGAATATGAAACAGAGAATTGATGAGTATAAGCAGTGGTTGAGAGGCGATACACAAGATTAATATAAAAATCTAAAGTATTAATATATAGCAATGACAGCAGAAGTAATCAACGCAAAACAGGGATTGACACGAATACCCACTTACGCAGAACTCATCAAGGAAATAGACAGGGAAAAGTTCAAAACCAATGACATCAGAAAAATCTTTGATAGGAACGCTTGGTATTTTCACGAAAGTCCGCAGGGTCAAGCACTGAACACAAACAACATCCACCCAGCAGACTTACAGCAAATGAACTTCAAAAAGATGGCAGAGGAAGCGACCGCAAGGAAGGAAGAAGAAACACCCAACCTTGACTTTGAAGATATGACCGACTTGAGGGACGACGCCATCAGCGACTTTGAGATGTCCTTTGACAGAGAGGCAGAGTTGAGGGAAGAGAACGAAAGGAGAGTAGCAGAACAAGCAAATTTAAGTCATTCACAAGACCACTATATGGCAAACAAAGGGGCATACGACGCCGTCGGAGCAACAGCATCGGCAGGGATACAAGAAGACGAAGAACCGCCTTCAAGCAGTAGAAGCATCTTAAAGAACTTCCTTAAATCATCCAAACCAGTCATCAAAGCAGTCGCCACAGCAGGAGGAACAGCAAAGGGAGGGTCAATAGGAGGACTAATAGCATCAAAACTGACAGACACCATCATACCCGACGAAGACGAGGAAGAGAAACCGTCCAAGATAAAACCAACACAAAAACTAATCAACAAACAAGTCAAAAAGGTAAATCACCAAAAGAAGTTAAAGGAGGAAAAATCAAAGATGAATGTAGATGTAGTGCCCGACACCGCAGAAGCAATGGACACAACAGCAATACCAACGGCAGAAAAGAGGAAACCCTTAAGCGTGAGACAGTCCAAAGCAAAGAGGCAGAAACCAAAACCGCCAACGCAGGAGAAGAGAGAATTTCAGGAAGACCCATCCACAACCACCAAACCACCCAAAGCAAGAAGAGTAAGAGGAAAGCAACCACAACCACAAGCATTAGGAGCAACAATCAACATCCCCAAAGACAACAAGACACCCAATGTAGATGAAGCAGAGACAGCACAGGAAGAAACAGGGGCGTCATCTTCATCAAAAGCACCAGTCAGGAAACCAGCAATGAACAAGGCAATATCACCAAGCAAGGTAGGAATACAAGTGATAAGAGAGAAGTTTGAAGAGATGAACAACAGCAAAAGCATAGACACAGGAGACTATCAAAGGTTTCAAGAGGTATATGGTAAATGGAAATCAAGCAAGGGAGAGGAAAAGAAACAACATCTAAAGGAAGCGAAGGAACTTTACAAGTCAATCATCTATCCAAAATTAAAATCAAAATAATTAATAAAATTATTCATTATAATTTTATCAATTATCCCCTATCTTTTTTTAGTCATAGAAAATGACAGATTGGGCTTTTATCTCCAAGATACATTCGTGTTCAATAACGATATACATTTTGTCAGGCATCAGTCCAGTATCAGTCCCGTTGTCTGTTGTATATAGGTCTGTTCCATACAGAGGCTTTACACGGACAACCATATTTGAATTGTTCTTCAAATTCAGTCCAGTGTAATTGGCACTGTTGAGTTTCTTGAGGTTGAACCCCGCTAAAAAGGAATTCGTCCTATACATATGAGGTTTTATGGAAACGTGATTGTTTCGTGTTTCTTGTAGATGCTTGTAGTTGTCAGCAACCCCCATCGTTGGCATTTCGGGTATGACGGTATTACCAATACTCAACTGAAAGGACAAATCAATGTTTTCATAGTATCTTTGAGCAATGGATGTTCCGTTTCAACACTTCTTGGAAACCACCCTTATAACCAAAATTTGAATAGAAAGATATGAAGATGTTGTCAGCCTTACTTACATTTCTAACTATGGTCGTGAAGATGTCGGTGCTTCTGCTTGTTGTTTGAGTTTGAACTGAAACACTGTTGAAGGTTATAGGTAAAGATTGCTTTTCCAAAATTTCAGCATACTCCGCAAATAAACCATCATCAAGTCGGTGAATATCACAGGTGATGATGGGTTGCTCTATGTTCCACAAGAACGAAGTATTCGTTGTGGTAAAATCACCACTTAAATTAACGAGGGGTTCATTAGCATCACTGACCAAAGTTAGTTCAATGACAATCGGACAGTATGATAAAGGAATGAAGTTTGATACATTGAAGAAGGGACAAGAAGGTCGGTAATAAACGGTCTTTTTGTTTTTAAATCCTCCGAAATTGTCAGGTTTCGCTTGGTCAATGACATTCTGAACTGTGTTTGAAACTGGGTTCGTTGCCAACTGCGTATATGTCAAAAATCGGTTTCCTTCATTGTAAAAGGTCTCGCCAAAACCAAGATTGTCAGTATAGTTTCTTGAACCGTCATCTTGTAAAATATCCATCATTGCTTCATAGCGGTTTAAGTCAGGAATTTCAGCAATAACATTTGAACCCGCCATCACTCGCATTCGTTGAAAAAATGAAGATGGTTTATAGGCAGGTCTCAACTCTTTTGTTCCGTCATTGTCGGCATTGATGAGGGTAAAACCTATCAAAAGACTTCGCAGATTTATCCATTCGTTTGCTCCACCCGTTAGGTTAAAGCGGATGACACTGTTTGAGTTGGATGAGTAAGTAGAGACCGAAGAAGGGTAGAATGTTTTGATACGCTTGTCTCTAATGTAGGACGCTCCACCTTTTAGTCTATACCGAAGGACATTTTCATTGAGAACATCTGTGATTTCCAATGCTTCCATACTTGTATATATTCTATATAGATTTTTTTTATGATTAGGTTATATTTCATTAAGTTATATCAAAATTAAATTTCTTAAATGTATTTTTGGTTTTCTTCCCTTTGTTTTGTGGTTTGTTTTCTATTGGTTTATTTTCGTTGTTCTTTATATCTTTTCCACTCTCTATGACCTTCTTGATTTCATTGTATGTTAGATGTTTTTTCTCTTTGGTATTCTCGTTCTTCACCTTCTTCATTTCCTGCCTGTTGTTCTTCAAATATTCCCTTACGATGTCTTCCATATAATATGACTTATATAAAATAAAATCACATTATCTTGTTGATAGGTTCTGCCACATTCTTTTCTGACTTTCCCATATCTCCAAAATGGACGGCGTGAAAACCGTGATTGTATAAAGGGTTATAACTGTTCTTATTGACTGTTATATCCACGCCTCTGTCAAACATACTGACTGGGTCGCCTACTGCCCTGAACCTGGTGTTCTTACTGTCAGTGTTGTCATTATAACTTACAGTTGGTGTTCCGTAGGTTCTGGTAGTAAATCTTTTGTTATAGTCTTGGTTCAGTTTCATCGTTGTTGCTGAACCCAATGAATGACTGACGATAGTATCAACATTGTCAATGTTGTTTCTGATGAAGTCGTTTGCTGTCTTATACCGCTTTGACCTATGAACCATATGAAAAGGAATGAGTGTGTCATCCAAAATATCTCTTGGAAAATCTTTCGTCCCCGCTATATAAAGTGTTTTGTTCTCTGGGTGGTGGTATAGTCCTAAATCTGTTCTGTTATTGTATGCCCTCTTCAGTCCCGTCTCGTCGTTGATGTTGCTGAACTCCTCCAAGTATTTGTTTCCCTGTTGTATCTCCTTACTGAATTTTTCCAACAATTCCTTCTGTTTGTTGTTGTGTTTCTTGTTGTATTCTTTACCGTCAATCTCTTTAAAGGGATTTATTCTTTGTAGTCGTCCCTGTGTTTTCATATCATCCATTAACCTTTTTTGAAGCATATATAATAATGTATAGATTAAAAATATTTTCTAAAGTTATTATATCATAAAAAATGAGTAGATTTAAAAAGATATACATAGACAGCCACCACCGAACCCAGAACTCCAACAGTAGCAGTGATTTTGAAATTTACCTGCCCGAAAGTCAAGAATGCGGGAACGACACCAAACTATACATCCACGAAATCACCATACCTAATTCCATCTATCCAGTTCAAGCGGGGTTGAACAGCAACCTATACTTAAGACTGACGGACTTTTCAAACACCACGGATGTTATAATTGAACTGTTGAGTGCTTCCTATGTCGGTGCTACATTGGCATCAAACCTTCAAACAAAGATGAACGAAGCAACAAATGGGTTTCAAGCCAACAACGACTATTTTAGTGTGTCTTACGACTATGACACCAACAAAATAACAATCGCTTTGAACTATGTAGATTTTTCGTTTAAGATAATGACCGACTATGAGATGGAATATAATACCATCCAATGGACGGGAGCATCTTATGACAGAAATAACCTAAAATCCATCAATCAGGTTTTAGGAAATTACACCTCGTCGTTGAACTATCCAGATTGGAAAAGCGGATATTTGACATTATTAGCGTTGAGAAACTTATACCTTACTTGTAGTGAGTTGAGCGATGCTAAACAATTAGGTTCTACGGGTGCTTACAACATCATTAAGAAAATCCCCATTAACGCCCCTTTCGGTTCAGTCATCTATGACAACGAAATAATAAGCGTAGATTACATCAATGTTTCAAGCAGAGTGTTGAGAACACTACACTTCAAATTAGTCAATAGTTATGGTAATGTGGTTGATTTGAACAATGTGAATTGTTCATTCTCCCTGACCTTCATTGAGGATGATTGAGTTGAAGATTTCTTCTATTAAAGGACTGGGTATTCTATATAATTCATCTTGACGATGGATTACAGGATTATCACCCCATTCGCTCTTTTTACCCGACGGCATCCGTTGGGCTGTTTCTTTATGTTTATTGCTGATGATGTTTCCACAGTCTTTTTTACATAGTGGTCTTGGTTTCCAAGTTTTTAGGTTCGTCCATATCCTCGTTCTTTTTCTGTATGGAAAGCCGTATTTACAATAATCAAGGTCAAAGTAATCAAAGTCTTTCATAAACTCCTGATGTTTCAATAAGCCAGTCTGTGGATTTTCTATGAACCATACCGAAGGGTTGAAGTAGTTGATTATTTCAATGGTTTTCTTTACGATGCTGTTGGCATAATCTATTTTTCTAACACCAGTGGTTTTGGCAATGCTATATTCAACACAAGGGGGAGAAGCCCAAATGATATTAAACTCATTTTGTTTGAAAACTTTGTAGTTCCAATTGAGGATGTCGGTATTGATGTTGGCATCCTTCAAGTCCAACGAGACAACATCATAACCTAACTCTTTGGCGACCTTCCCTACACTACCCGTTCCAGAAAACAGTTCAAGTAATTTCATATTATGAATCTATAGATTTAAAATATGAAACTACGACAGCAACACATAGGAGTTGTTGGTTGGGTCTTTATTGATTTTGTAGTATGTTAAAGTCTCTTCTTTGGGTTGAGTGATTTTACCCGTTGTAATCCACTCAAAGTATTGTTTCCTTTTATCTTCCCACGAACCGACGGGTCTGCCTATCTGCTTCTTTTCAAAGGCTTTGTTTATTTTTTCTTTGTCTTTGTCTTTGTCGTTGGTATTTTCTTTGTTCTCTTCCTTCGTGTTGTTCAGGTTATATTCTATGTTCTTAACAGTGTTCATTATGGTTATAAGGTTCTTATTCATTTTGCTCACCTTGTTCTTCAGTTCTTCCAGTTCTGATTGCTTTACGGGGTCGTCGCTCTCAACATCCACCATACTATTATATATTTATATATATAATTATTTATTTAGATATATATTTATTTAGATATTTATTTATCAATTTGCTTTCACGCAAAATCTACTCTTTACACCATTTTGGGAGAAACTTTTTAATCCATATCATTCATTGACTTTCTACCGCTACTTCTTGGAGTGCTCATTACATCGCTTATCATCTTGTTAGTGCTCTCTACTTTCTTATCTTCGGGTGTGATTTGTCTGTTCCAACTGAACGAGATACTGTGGTCTTCGCTGTCCAACTTTATATCCCCGTTGTCATCTCTACTTACATTCATCGTTTTGTCGTTTTTGGTAATTTTGAAGGAGCAAGGATTACAAGAACACTTTATCCCTTTCGGATTGATAAGAATTTCGCTTCTCAATTGTAATTTACCCTTACAAATGGGACAATCAAAGGTAATGAATTTACTTGACAGTTTTTGTTCCTCATTCAGATTGACAACAGCGGGTTCTTCATCTGAAAGTTCAAAGTCCTCGGGGATTGGTTGTTTTTGGTAGGCGGTTGATACGGCGCCCTGTGAGGGGCTGCCGATTTTAATTTTAAGATTTTCACGTCAAAAGCTGGAAACGTGGTATTTGTGGGGCTTTGTAAAAGGACATGTCAAAGTCATGATCATTTTTCGATGGCAGGCGCATGACTCCAAAGTGGAAATTGGTGTTTCGCCTCAACGAAATACTAATTTTAGTCATCAGGGGCGAGAAAAAAAACATTTGATTTTTGAGGTTTTCATTTGGTGTGATTTGAAAATGTGCGTTTCGCCTCAACGAAACGCTCATTTTTGACATCCGGATGTCCAAAAAAAAATGGAAAAAAAACGATTTTTTTTTTTGAGTCTGTATAATGTGAACAACTTGCGGACAGCATCTTTTCACTCAACGCCACAAGGTGTCGCTCAAAGTCTTTAAATTCAGCATGTTTTCACACTTGGCGTTGTGTCTCCACATATAGGAGTACGCCCATTTGAACCTCATTGGATTCACTCCTGACTGCAATTTCTGTTGAAGGCTCTGAGGTCGCCACTTTTTCAAGTGACGCCAAGTCGAATCCAGTTGTTGGGTTCCGGCAATGATCCTTCTGTAGGCTTTTCCCCAAAGATTTCTGAAGGTGCAACGCAAGTGCACATGGACGTAGCGTAGCGTGGCGTGTTACATGTTACGCAAGCGTACATGACGTTAGCATGCCCCACCCCACCCCACCCCACCCCCGTGCAGCCGGTTGATACGACGCCTAAAACATTGTACATACGAAAAATATGGGGATATCAAAATTCAACACACCCTCACAGGGCGCCGTATCAACCGCCTGCCTTGTTTTTTGATTGGGTTAGTTTTCTTTTTCGTCATCTATTTTATATTTGAGAAAATTTAAAACAATTTTAATCAGTTCCAATGTGTGCCTACAGCATCTCTTCACCCTGTTGTCGGTGATGACTGGATATTTCGTGTCATCAATGACCCTATTTTCAATCTCTTCTATTGTATCAATGTAGGTTTCATACTCGTTCATCCTGACTATATATAATTAGAAAATATCATCAACATACATTCTAATTATACTATACAGGACTTTTCTTTTGCGACACGAAGATTTCTACTGGGGGTGGGTAGAACGAAAATGTCGGGGGTTCAATCAAAAAGATTTGTCAAAAGAAAATGCACAAACGAATTCATCTTCTATTGCTTCGTTTTGTCAGTCAGAAGGACGCAGAGTTCAAAACTAATTAACGTCTTATGCGGACTGAAAAGCAACTGTCCCATTTTCACCCGACACCCTTTCAAGGTAAAAAAGGTTTCCTTTTCAATATCATATATCGGAAATTTATTTCTAAATATTTTTAATATGATAAATACAAAGCCTTACAAACACAAAGAATATAATTGTAAGCAGTCATCCTATGGGTATATGGCTTGTCTTCCAGCAAGGATTTTACTGAACGCTCCGTCGGGAACGGGTAAAACGGTTGCTTTGACAAACTTGGTCTTGGACATCTACAAGGGTTGCTTTGAGAAAATCTACATTTTTTCACCAACCATCTTCATTGATGACAACTGGACGGTTGTGAAAAAATACATTGACAAAGAAATGGACATCAAACACACGGATGAAGACCCCATTTACTTTGACACCTTTGAGGAGAAAGACTTGAAGAACGTGATAGACACGCAGGAAGGAATAATAAAGTATATGAAGGAGAAGGATTACAAACACCTATATAACATCTGTATCATCATAGACGACTGGGCTGACAACGAAAAGGTGGTCAGGAAGAACAAGGAGTTAATCAAACTCTTCACCAAAGGTCGGCATTGGTATATCTCAACTTTTATCACATCGCAATCAGTCATACACACAAATATCGCCAGTCGTTAGGAAGAATGCCACGCAACTTTTCATCTTCAGGCTTCGTAATCAAAAAGATTTAGATGCCATTTTGGAAGAATTGAGCGGGTTGTATGACAAGAAAACTTTAGACAAGATATACCGAGTTGCCACGAATGACAGGCACGGTTTTTTTATACATAGATTTGATGGAAAGCGACAAGAAGAAAATGTTTTACAAAAACCTCAATCAAAGAATTCAAGTGGAATAATAATGCTACAAAATTATTTTATCATCTAATAATATATATGGCAAATTATTATAATATAAATAGGAGCGTGGAGGCATACGAGTTTAGAACAATAGACCCAAATAACGGACAGTTAAGGAACATTCTTGACATCGCAGGAAGTGGTGGGAGGGGGTGGTAGTGTTGATTTATCCAATTACTATACAAAAGCGGAAACAAACAACCTATTCACCCCTTATTATGATAGTGGTGAAGTTGATGGTTTATTCACAAGTTATTATACAAAAGTTGAAACCGATGGTTTATTTACCCCTTACTACACAAAAGTTGAAACCGATGGTTTATTCACCCCTTACTACACAAAAGTTGAAACCGATGGTTTATTCACCCCTTACTATACAAAAGTTGAAACCGATGGTTTATTCACCCCTTACTATACAAAAGTTGAAACCGATGGTTTATTCACCCCTTACTATACAAAAGTTGAAACCGATGGTTTATTAAACAATAAATTGAATGTCACCAATCCCGAAATAACAGGCGTTTTGAAGAGTAATGACTTTGATAGTAAAAATATTCTGTCTAACATACTGTTTAAACACAACAATGCTGTTTATTTAGAATATGATTACGATTACGATACTAACGGTGGTTTAGTTTTAGGAAAACCATTGGCTTTAGCATCAAGTTTAGATATACCATTGAAATCCATTGAATAGTAAATTACTTTTTCAACATACCGACAGTTATATAAATGAAACTTTAAACGCTGGAAACTTTTTGAATTTTGTAATGAAAGAACAGACAGGTCAAATTGACTTTTATGTAGGCGACCCCGCTACTGCTTCTAATTTAGTTATGACATCATTAGCAAATGATTTAATAACATTTCATAAAACAACATCACCCGCTATTGGAGGTGGCGGTGTTGATGATACTAATAATTTAGTAAAATATACAGGTGAAACATTACAAACAATAGAAGGCGATTTGGTCATAGGTGGTGGTTCTCAATTTTCTACTTATGACTTAACGGTTAATGGTGCTACTTATTTTAACGCAACCATAGAATTTCCATTAGGAGGTGCGATTAATTTAGGAACTGGTAAAGGTTATATCCGTTCTATCAAATCAATATAGGAAGTGGCACTGCCGCGTATGATTATTGTATTTTTGGTTCTGCTGGATTACATCGGTTCTATGTTGGAGGAAGTCCATTTCCTCAATATTTAAGATTTCAACTATCAAACACACAGGCATATTTTAATGTAGATGTCGTATGCCATACTGAATTACAAACCGATGTCATCAATACAAAAAATGCTGGTAATGTTGATTTAGTCTTTAAAAGGGGTGATGTTGAATATATGAAGTTTGAAGGAACGCTACAAGCAGTGGAACTAACAAAAGGTGCTAAATCAAACACCTATGATAGTATCGGTAATGCTGATGTCAGTTTTAGAAGGAACACCATAGATTTTATGTATTTCAGAAATGGTAATGTAGAAGTAAATACAGGTATATCATTAGTTGCTGAAAGTGGTAAGTTTGATGTAATTGATAGTGCCACTCCTACTAATGTAGTATTTAAAAGGGGCGGTGTTAATTTCTTTACATTAGACGGCACTAAAAATATAATTGATGTTTCAACAGGTAGGGCGTTGTCATCTCAATATATTTACGGAGACTATTTTATCCACAGAAATGTTGGTGCTGATATGGTGTTTCAAGGCAGTAATACAACAAATGACGGTTCAGTAGAATATATGAGATACAGAAAAGCAGATGAAGATGTTAATTTTTCAAAAGACATATATGTCAATCAAGACAAAAGGGCATATTTTCATAAAGAAACTGGTAAGAATAGTTATATATTTAATGAAAATACAGCAGGTGTTAATCATTTCAAGTTCATCAATGAAGACCCTAACGGGAACATAAGATTTTATGCTAATAACAGCATAAGACTTTTCGTCACGCCATCAAAAGTTTCTGTTCCAGCACCTTATACATTAGAAGGGGATTTAGTAGATACATCCGATTTTACTAAAAAATATGACATTAAAAGTATTGAACATAATTTCACTGACATAGTTAAACAAATTGAACCTAAAACTTTCAAAATGAAGGAAGAAAAAGAAATAGGAATAACTAAAAACCATCTTGGATTTATTGCTGATGATTTAATGAATGTAATACCTCCTGAATGGGAAGATATTGTTAGGGTTGATGATGAAGGTATTAAGAAGTTAAGTTATATAAAATTATCAGGTATATTGTGGGGAGTATGTAGGGAGCAACAAACAAAGATAGAGCATTTAGAAACCCGCTTATTTGAAGTTGAAAACTTCAAAGATTTTGTCAAGCCTAAAGCAAAGGCGAAATCCAAATCAAAGAATTAAAAATCTAAAGCCATATATATAGGTAATGGGCAATTCAAACAGCAGTGTTGAAAACGACTACCTTGAACAAATCAAAAAGATAGACGAAGACGAAAAGACCCGAACAGATGTTTTACTCATCAAGAGCGTAAAAGAGTTGGTGGGAAGAGTGGAGAAATTGGAAAAGGAGAAACAAAACAAACTGATATATCAACTACCGAAACTACAACTCTGTAATTGGAGTTTGATATGAACAATTGATAATAATATTTTGAAATAACATTATTAATTGGAAAGTGAGTAGTGCCCATAGGGGAGACTGTCAGTATCGTTGAACCAATACCTTTTGTTGTCATAAGATGTTAAACCGACCTTGCTTTGGTTTATACTGTAGATTTGGTGGTTCTTACTTCTGATGGCATTGAAATTTACATTCTTTGGTATGTGTTCGTGGAGTGTTGCCTCATAGTCTTTCATATCTAAATCCCTTTTGACTTTCAGTTTTGGAACACCCTTTGCTTTCTTTTCTGCTTTCTGTTCGTTGAAGACTTTTAGACAATACATTTTAGGACGCAAAGCAATGAAGTTTGTGATGATTTTTCCATCCATCTCGTCCTTGAACTTTCCAAGGACTTTTTTATTAGTGGCATCATAGCAAGGGTGGTTTTTATCATAACCGCTGAAGTCCATATATTCCTTTATTCCTTTCCAATCTTCGTAGATGTCTTCGGTGAAAGTTTGTATAACATAACTGTCGGTGTCAGTGTATATTAGTCTTACATCATCCTTACCTTGCTTTGAGGACATCATAGTAGAAAGAATACATATGAACCTTTGAAAGGTCTAAAATTGACATTCCCAAATAGATAGGTTTATCCAACTTCAATACGGTTTTTGTTTTTTCCACTCCTGCCAGTTCTTCATTTATAATATGACATCCTTTGTAGTTCGGATTGTTGATACATTTTTGTATCCTCTCCTGCGTTGATACTAATTCAAAGTCTATATGGTTTCTGACATTCTCCATCGTTTTTCCATAAACAGCGTTGTTCATCAATTTAAACATATCTTTCTCAAAATCACTCTTTGCCGCTTTTCGCTTTTCAGTGTTAAAATCTATCCAAGGTTTCAACCAACATCTCTGTTTGAACTTCACCCCTCTATGAACTTGTTTGATTTTCATACCCTTTTGAAGGTAAAACTGTAATGCCTTGATATGGACTACATAGTTGGTTTTATCCATTTGGTTTAGGATAAGTTTTGGTTGTTTCTCATCCCTTGCCTCCTTACCATTATAGTAATGTCTATGTAGTTCCCTTTGGTGCTTTGAAAGTAGTTTCTCCTCAACCTTCATATTTTCAGGTGCTAATGGGTAATCGGCTTGTTCGTCCTGTATATCCTTTGGATACTCTAAATCAACTTCCAGTATGTAGGCATTGTCGTCCTTTTCATTCCAGTCCATTATCATCCTTTCTGTCAGTATCTTTTTTATCCACTTCAGTTTTCCTATGGGTAGTTTCATTGACATTGCCAGTCCATAAAGGTTATTAGCATCTAAATAATTGATGTAGTTAGATGGTCTGTTTTCATCATAGTCGTCCATCATATACTTATTATTTGCTTTTGCTTCCTTATGACTTACCTG
>CAMXCT020002455.1:72500-99870 GCA_947184155.2 Cladocopium goreaui | reverse complement strand
GGTAGCAAGGGGAACCGGTTTAAAAATAAAAGCGGGTGGGGGGGTGCAGGGGGGAGGGCGCAGCGCCTCCCCCCGCAATGCGTACCAAGAGAGAAGCACATAGGCACAAGTCTCAATGGATATATTGCAAGTAAGAACGACAAGATCAAGAAAGAAGCACATAGGCACAAGTCTCGATGGATATTTTGAAAGAAGAAGAAAGAGAAAATGAACCCTAAGAAACGATGCTTATGAGCAAAAGGCAAGAGAGTAGGTAGCAAGGGAAGCTGATGAAAAAACAAAAGCGGGTGGGGGGGTCCCCTGCAATGCGTACCAAGAAAGAACATGAAAGAAGTACATAGGCACAAGTCGCGATGGAGATCAAGAAAGATGAAATGAACGCAAATAACCGATAATAAGTGTTGACTGCACACATGGTCCTTCCTTCCTTCTTCCTTCCTTCCTTCCTTCTTTCCTTCCTTCCTTCCTTCCCTTCGTTCCCCCCTTCCATCCTTCCCTCCTTCCCTCCTTCCCTCCTTCCTCCTTCCCTCCTTTCCTCCTTCCCTCCTTTCCACCTTCCCTCCTTTCCTCCTTCCCTCCTTTCCTCCTTCCCTCCTTCCTTCCTTCCTTCCCTCCTTCCCTCCTTCCTTCCTTCCCTCCTTTCCTCCTTTCCTCCTTCCCTCCTTATTTCCTTTCTTCCTTCCTTCCTTCCTTCCTTCCTTCCTGCCTGCCTGCCTGCCTTCCTTCCTTCCTTCCCTCCTTTTCTCCTTTCCTCCTTCCCTCCTTCCCTCCTTTCCTCCTTCCCTCCTTTCCTCCTTCCCTCCTTCCTTCCTTCCTTCCCTCCTTCCCTCCTTCCTTCCTTCCCTCCTTTCCTCCTTCCCTCCTTTCCTCCTTCCCCCCTTTCTTCATGGTCATTTATTTTTTTTGATGCATTTATAGTTTTTTTTGATGCATCTTTATTTTTTTGATGCATTTTTATTTTTTTTGATGCTTCTCCCGATCGTTCCCAAAGAGGACCAAAACCCCTTTTCACCACGCCATTTGGTGGAAGATACCACTGTGACCGTGAATGTCATGGTCTTAGACATGCCAAGGAAGTTTGTCTGACGCCACGATGTCACAGATGTGGCCCACAGTCAGACGTTCCCCAACATAGGCTGTATGCGATCTCACATGGATATGCACTTCATGTTGATTATGAGCATTGTTGTGATGCCGGATCCAATGGTCCACTTCGGGCCTTCAATCCATGTGCGATTTGCTGCACTGCAGATGATAGACTTGTTATGACTTGTTTAGAGGGCTTGAGCTGAATATGTGGTCAGTGGAACTGATCACATAGGGGGAGTGCGTGTAAGAATTCCATGCATCCCTATTTACCCAATTCTCAAATGGAAATACTTCCACTTTTGCTTTGACTTCAACCCACCGGGTGTTGTCCAGACTTCAACTCACCGGGTGTTGTCTAGGAATCCTGAAGAACCTGCATCTGGGCCGGACCGAAGCCTTTTAGATGTCAAGCGGCACAAAGGTGCGTCAGCTAGCAGCGAGGTGGCTGCTTGGAGTTTTGGGGAAACTTGGTTTTGTTTTTTGGGTTGAAACATTTGTTTTTTCCGGTTGGGGTCGGGATCTCAGTTGCTGTTCAGGGTTCCAGGATGGTTCACTTGTTGGCATTGGGAGGCTTCAGGAAACACAGAAACCATGGAAACCGTGCAAACTATGAAAACCGTACAGAAATCTTGGACAACAGGGAAACCATGGAAACCGCAGACAAATCATGGAAACCATGGAAACCATGGAAACCGCAAAGAAATCATAATTGAGTATTATCCCGCGTTCTAAAACGAAACCTTCCCCACTACTATTTATTACTTCTATATCTTTTAACATTTTAACATCTTATTATATCTTATTATATTGTATTCATTACATCCATTGAATCCCGGCGTCCGCATGTCTATGTCGCCAACTCATTGCAACAGTTGACAAAGAGTGCAAGTTCCTTGCGTCAATCTCCGTAAGCTTTTCGCACCTGCGCTTGCCTCACCCGTTCGAGGAATTGTCAGCTCCATGGTTGCGCAGCTTAAGCTGAGCCAAATACAGTGTAGAGATGTGTGCATGTGTATTAATTATTAATAATTGTCAATATAATAATTGTCAATATGTGAATATACAGACACAAGTGTTTTGAAGGTTATCAGGAAAAAAAGGAGCATAGACATCCAACTCTGCCATGATCAAGCGGGTCCACATATTCAATCAAAGAGCTAAACGCACCCAGCATAAACTGCACTGGCAACTGCAACGATTTATTCACCTTCACTTTCCGAGAGCAGCATCCGCCGCAGCGCAGTCAAAGGTCTTGGTCGGCGAAAGAACCACAGACTCATCTCAAGGTTGTTGGAAAGGCATGGAAAGGCATGGAAAGGCATGGAAAGGCATGGAAAGGCATGGAAAGGCATGGAAAGGCACTCAAATGTACAAAAGCTACGTTGAAATATTTTGAAGTGATGCGAAGACGTTGAGATATGTTGAAATATGTTGAAATCATGAAACTGCCATGAAGCGTGGCAATATGTTGCAATTAACTGATTAACTGTGCCCTGGGGAAGCGACTTGTTGGGACCGAGACCACACAGTATTGCTGCCAGAAAGGACATCCCGGAGACCTGTTGCCGAACGGCCAGAGCTTCGGAATTCCGTGTTGAAACATTCTCAGGTCCTTGCAATGCCAAAGGTGACTGCATACACTGCCGGTGGAGACTTACCTGTCAGCGTAGAAAGGCAGCAACTTTGGACTGGGAAGGATGACCCGGACAGCCGAATTCAGATCATTGCATGAAATTTGCTCTAGATATTCACCTGATTTCACCTGTAACCGGAATCCCTCGGAATCTTCGAATCTTCGCAACCCGGACTCTTCATACTTCCGGTGGCTGGAATCTCTTTTGGGAAAGACTTGAAACTCTCAACTCAAGGTGGAAGCTCTACTCTACACATCTCTGCACATCTCTACACATCTCCTTAAAAACATTCAAAACCAGTCGCCCCAGCAAGCCACTGCGAACCCTTTCCACCCCTCCCGGTCCACCAGGGCATAGCCCAAAATGTGCCTGGCCCAGAAAACTGCACTGGTCGTTTTCGACCTCCCCACGACCAGCCTGAAAGAGCTGAAAGAGCAGTCGAAACTCGAAGCAGATTGGAAGTGCGAAACATTGCAAAACATGTGGATCATGTGGATGACATTGGACGTCACATTGCTTTCTCACAGTTGTCGGCATGAGATGTCAAGAAAGCTGTGGGACTCGGACCCCAGATTTCCCACCTACAGCTGAAACAAAGGGATGATTTCTACCAGCTGTACATGCGCAATGCAAAAACTTCTCTTAGCAAATTCTTAGCTGCATGCCACTCCTGGTTTCGGAATCTTCCTTGCTCCATTGTGACCTCATTATTACATCTTTGCAATTCTATGCAATTATGACGTAGGCACGACAGAAAAGCATTGCATAGCACTGCATTGGCTGGTTGAGAGATCGACCGCGGACTTACTTTGGAACGTGGACTGCGGTGGTGGCGGCGGGCGCTCGTCTGGAGACAAGGCCTTCCACAGGACTTGGTAGCTTCTAGTAGAATACTTGTCGTGCTAGGCTAGGCCTTGCCAAACTGCAAAATATGTCAAACATGTTCAAACCATGTTAAAGCCACACTTCGTAAAATGAATGTCGGACCTGCAAGAAAGTGGAGTAGTCTGGCCAAGTCCCTGGAAGCCTGCCAGGATCTGCCAGGATCTGCCAGGATCTGCGATCTGCCAGAGCCATTCCCGGGCCGGGCAACTCATCAGCTTCACCGTCACATCGTCCAACTGTTCCACGCCACTCCCAGCTGCCCTCACACTTTTTCACCGAGAAACCTTGAGCATTTCACGGCACTTTGTATGCCAAAAGTGCAAGGCCCGAAGCAGGGGATATTCACTCTATCAGCCTTGCAATGCCTCTCTGGCCCGACCGCGCTATGCCATGCGGCTATGCCGCTGGCCAGAGTCTCTCTAGAGATCGTAGAGCACAGAAGTTTCTCTATGCTCTTTTCATCATTTCATCTCTTTTCATTTCTTTTCATCTCTTTTCATCTCTTTCCACAGTTCATTGAATTCATTGGAAACGTTTTCGCTTGAGACCTCGCAGGCATTCTCGTTGTGCCTCAACAACTGGACAAGCCGCGCTGTCAGAAAGACCTGTCGCAGAGAATCAGGGAACAACACCTCTGTAGTCACTGTAGTCGCTTAAATGTCACTTGAAACGACAATTCCTAGAATCCTAGAGTCCAAGATTCATCGACTGTACACAATTTGCAAATACTTCCAAAGCCTGCATTGAAGAGAGTGACTTTCAGCATGACTTCTGGCCAGTCTGTAGTCAGCTTGAGAAACCTCAGTCGAATTGTCTTACGCTGATGAGAAATTGCTGAAAGTTTGTGATTTTTCGGATTGCTTTCCATTGCTTTCTCCTTTGTCATCTTTGTCCAAAATTGTCTTAAATTTGTCAAGCTCGTCAAGCAGCCCGGGGGTGATTGCAACAGCTTCCAAGTTCTCCTTGATGAACGCAAGGCAGGCTCTCTGTAGCTGCTTGGCATCAAAAAGATGCGCCTAGGCCATGCAGCCTAAACACCACTCGTTGGTTGCAAGATGTTGCAAGATGTTGCAAGCTACAGCTGTCTTGGCTACTGGTTGCGACTGGCCACACAGAACGTGTGCAGACTGTTCAGCAAAGCCCACTTCAATCACAGCAAAATGATTGCTTGGGTATGATCTTAATCTGCTCGTTTTCACGAAGTATTTTGTCAAATCTGAATACTGGGCTGCTGGCTTGGCAAAGTACCCCGGAGACCTCGCTCACGGTCATTCTATTGCAAAGCCGCTGCTCGCACCAAAGCTGCAAACGGGCAACCTGCAGAATCTGCGGACAAGAATTAAGTTAGAATAGTGCTGACTGCGCACTGAAAAGCACTTCAACAGACTTCAACTCACATGCTTCAGGCTGATTCAGGGCTTGGTAGGTTGACTAAACAACTAAACGACTAAACACACACAGTATGGCCTGGTACCTGTGACTGATTTGTAGAAGCTGGTGCAGCAGTTGGATCCTCAGCGTACGAGCACCACGGAATCACATTTCCAGCATCACCAATGAAGTCAAAAAAGGCAAAGTCACATGCTACATGCCCAACATCATCATGTATCATCCCAGTGATCCCAGTCATGGCATCTTGAAATACCCCAACAAACATTTCATTTCAGGACTTCATGAACACTTCAAGGTCACTATTCAAGCGAGGGTCTCTGCACTGACTTTGGCCAAGTTGGCACTCCTGCTGTCACCAGCCTGATTCGACGTCTGATTCGATCTGCAAACATGTTCCACCAGCTCTTGGATGTGATCGAAGTCGTCCTTAGCCACTTGACTGGCGATGACTAGCGACTAGCTGGCTGCATGTGGCAGCTGCTTCATGCAGGAGGATTCAGGAGAATCCCCAAAAACAAACAAGTGTGGCTACATGTGGCTTGTGCTGCAGCAACACACAATCTCTTTGCATGTTGGGTGTAGCCCAAGTCAAGCAAAGATCCCATCCAGAAAGCCTGATGCGGCTCCTGCATTCTAGATTGTGCTAAAAGGATCTAAAAGGTGTATGCAAATTCCAAGGATTCCAAGGCTCTGTGTACAGGAATCTCAGCATGGCTTTGAAAATCTCGCCCTCACAGTCTTCCACGACAATCTCTTTCGAGATCGATTCTTGCATTCCACCCAGCAGTTCACTTGCAAACACATCGGAACGTGCTAGAAGGATCTGGGAATGAGCGCAAATTGCTTCTCCCTTCACAAGAAAGGTCACATCAGCACCCCGGCCGCCGTCCTTACAGGTCCACCAGGGGGCATGAGGGTGGTAAAAAAAAATGCGGTAAACCAAAGTAGATGCAGGTAAATCCTACACTTGGCTTGAATCTCAGGACACCATCCTTCAGAGATTCTATCACCAAGGCTTGCGCAGGTGAAGAAGGCTTGTACAGGCCGGGGTTTTGGACCCACGAATCGACACCTGAAGTGTACCATCACCTCTTTCCGCAGGCCGGAGCTTGGAACCCGGCATGTCTCAGGAAACCATCGAAGCTTATGCGCTTATTCTATCACTAAGGGGTCATCGCACATGCAAAGTGAAGAACCTGAGACCCCCAAGCCAATGCTGCTGGGGAAAAATGAAAAAGTAGTGAAGACCGAAATGAGGCTCAAATAGTGACCGGAAATGCTGGCACAATGATGATGGAGGCACATCCACTCTGGAGGTCTTCACTGTCTTTGTGAAGAAACCATCTTCAGGTGGCAAAACTTCCACTCTAATCTTGACCGTAAGAGCGTCTCCACTGACCCATTCGGATCGCAGAAGATGCCTCAGACTCCAGGCACAGCGGCACTACCAATATCTACCATGCATTGCGCATCATTGCGCATTCCGTTGCATCTCATTACGCCATTTACACATCCATTTACAGCTGCGTCTCCACTCTCATGGCAATGAGGCAATGAGTGATAATCTTTTTATAAATTAATATAATATATAATTCAATATATAAATTGTAATAATGCAGTGATAATCAGTGTGTGCAGCTTAGTGCAGCTTGACAAATGCTGAGGTGCTCATGTGTGAGGCCGAAGATCCCAACAAGCTTGGCAGTTCCGTTCCCTGGCGGGTCCACAAAGCTTCAACCGTCGCTTTGCAGCAATCTTTCGAAGCGATGACCGTGATGACCGTGATGACCGTGATGACCGTGATGACCGTGATGACCGTGCTCTATCATTTTGTTTGGCTTATTTCGTGTGCATTTCGTGTGCATCTGGTATGTTTACGGTGCTGATTTGGTCCCATCCGATCAAATGATCAGCAGCATGGCATAAATGAATATAGATGATGCACAGTGCATGATGCACATATATGATTCATATATGCACATATCAAGTTTCTACTGGTTTGGTCTGGCCTAAGCAAGATCTCGAGGGATTTCCGGAGCGTTTGACAACTCTAGGCTCTGCACAGCTTGGCATCCCTGACCATCCCTGACCATCCCTGATATCTATTTGTTCTACCGTTTGTTAAACCAAGTTATCGAGTTAAAATGAGTTAAACCATGTTAAACCTATATACAGTATTTGTTTTAATTTGCTCTAATTTGCTCTAATTGTTTTGTCGTTTCAGTCGTTTCAAGGGTCTCGGCATGTTTCGGTCCTTCGTGCACGTCTGGTCCAAAGGCTCGGCCAAGTGTGTCGCTGAGCGGATGGCTTTCTTCCTGTCCGCTCAAGGCGACAAGTCCACCCTTAGACTGGAAAAATATGTGGTCTAAATTAGTCTAAATACATTGGTCAATACATTGGTCAATGTAATCATATGTAATCATATGTAATCCACCAGAATTGTCTCTGCTCAAAGCAGCGATCAATCCGCACAGCAGAATTTGGCTGAGGACTTGGCAGCAGTGTGACCCCACTGCACGAATTCGCCATCACTTCGCTTGATCCAGAACTGATGACGAAAAGTGATTCCGCCGCTCTCGTTGTGGATGATGGCCAGAGAACCTCGCTGGTTCTCATCACCGATTTCACCACTCCGAGGATGGTATACCTGAGCTCGCCAGACAATATGCCGCATCAGTAGCATCAGTAAACATCGAAACACGATCAGGCGCTGCATCAAAGCGCAATCATGTGCCGCTGAAAACACGGGTGCATCATGTTTCATTCAATGCCAATATCGCCAAAGCGAACTCAATGCGAACATGGCACACATTCAAAGCTTGTGTCACCTACCAGAAATGGTTGCTCCGCTGCAGCCACAGATTGCGCCCTCTTCTTGAGTGCCGCAACCAACCAAGACATTCCTTCGATCTTCCACACATACCTAAGTTACTCAAATGATCTCAATGTATCTCAATGTCTATACAACTTGGAAAGTTCTCAAGGTTGTTCGTGCAATCAACAAGTCCCCCTACACATTCCATATACACAGCGTGACTCATACTGATTCTCTTTCGGCTACGCGTGGAAACATCGAGGAGTTGCCTTTCACTCAATCATAGTCAACAAGAATCCACCTGATAGAATCAGAATCAAATGTGGTTCAGCAATGTGAAGATGAAGTGTATACCGAAGGCGCTCATGTCTATCCACCACTTTGCTGTAGGTTGTGACTTCTCCTGCGGGTCGGCCGGCACAGCTCATAGAGTCTTGAGCAGGTCGAGGTTTTCCAGGCATGAAAGTCCCATCACCTCAAGTCCGCACAGAAGGGTGCCCACCATGTGCCCACCATGTGCCCATGTGCCCACCAGGTGGGGGTGCATCCGGTGAGACCAAAAGGAAACATTCGGAAACATCTTTCTTTTGGTCTGTCAGGTCTGTCAGGTTTCAAGTTCTACTGAGGTCCTGCTCAGTATTCTTAATGTCTGCACTGTTTCCAGGCGTGATCTCTGTCAAGTATGCTGGCACATGTCGGTTGACTACTTCTGTGGGTTGGCATGCCAGCAAGTGGCTGTCTGAGTCGATTCTTTCTCGGTATGCTCGAGAACTTGCGATGGAGCAGTTGTTTGCATGGATGGCTTCACGAATCACATCCAGCTGTCTTCGCATTTGCTGGCGATGAAGTGCCTGTAGTCAATGCAGTTGAGAAGCTCAGCAGAGTCTCAACATCTAAACAGAACATATATTTAAAATATGTTTAAATCAAGCTTTAGATTGTTTTGTCACGAATTCTATTGAATTCTCCATTGCAAGGCCTTTCTTTCACATGGCTATGTCTGACTATGTCTGCTATGTCTCCCAGCCTGGACCGTTTCATGCTCCACCTGCTCCTTCAATTTGCGACTTTCAGCAAGCTCATCTTTGGCTGAATTAATCAAGGACTGTATCTCGTCCAGCGACGACATGGCAGGCTCATGGCAGGGCGAAATCAGCCCACTGTTGGCATTTCTCTAAAAATGTCTTGATCAGAAACATGAAATTGTGCGTTAGAGCAATAGCAGCTTGCCCCCGCACAACCAAGCAGATCCAAGCAAACGGAACCAAGGAAAAATGACGAAATCCCTGATGTACACTTCCCAGCATGGCAAATCACCAGAAAATGAGTCTCCACTCTTTTCATGATGCACTTGGTCAACTTCTGTCACTTGCATTTGCTACAATTTTGTCTCCAGGATTTCTCCCATGGCAGTTCCACCTTTCTTCGATGCAGCCGACATACCGGGACAAAGCCGGGAAGTCCGCCAGCCTCGGGTGCAGTGACATACACAGCATTGTCACAGCAGATCCCAGATGGCAGGGCACAAAAGCTTCGCTTCGCAGGACGGAGGGGCTGACATAGGGTGGCGTAGGCTGAGAGGGTGATTGATTGCCTGGATTGTCTTGAGTAAGCGAGCGAATGATTGATTGAGGACCTATATATGCTAGGGCAAAACGGAATGACATTCGAGGCGTAGTCTAGCGTAGTCTAGATCTAATAAAACAATCTGCGTCCATTGCGCTGCATGTTTGAACTTCCCTGTGCACATGGAGAGGTTGTCTTTCCTTGAACAAATGCGAAAAGAATACATTGAAGGTTTAAAATGTTCTACACTTCCGCACATCATTCGCCTGACACACTGACACACTCTATTTTTGTGTATTTTGTATGTTTTCTTGCGTTCCCTTGGTTGGCGAGTTTCTGAGTCAATTAGTCAGGGTAGGAAGGAGGTTCATGCGCAAGCTGGTGAGTCTGGTGAGTTGTGCCATGTTGTTGCAAGTTCCTGTTGTAAACTTCCTAAAGTATTGAACACATTATGACACATTATTGGACACTTGTTGATCTTGTTGTAAACTTGAGGAAGTCTGCGACTGGTGGATCCAAACCTTCGGATGGGGGAAATATCGTTGGCCGAGAATGGCGCAAAAGCAGCTGAGGGTTTGACACTTTCTCTAAACCTCGGAGAGGATGGAGAGGATAGAGAGGCAGGCAGAAGAGTCTCAAACAAATACGCCACATGATCATGAGCAAAACCAACACAAACCGTCAACGATCGGCACAAAACTGCAGAAAACAGCACAAAACAGAAGTTACGACTTACGACTCGAGTTGCTACTTTCTCATACTTTCTCCATTTCATGGGTCCTGACTGGAGCCACGGCATGGAATGCTGAGAAGCACGACAAGCTGCCTCGTGGGAGCCCACGGAGTAGACAAATGTAGACAATTCAAATCAGTTAAAAAGTGTTTATAAAAAGAAGTCACTAAGATGTCACTAAGTAGTGCAAAGCACAGCTTGATCCAAAATCTTCACACAAATCAGCACTTTGCTGGTTTTTCCATCGCATTCTTGGCCGGTTCAGTCCTTTCTGGTTCTCGCTACTTCCCACTTTATATCCTCCCTTGCTCTTTTGGCTTTTTCAAAGCAGTGCAAAGGAGAGACGTGATGTGGACTGTGGCTCAGCTATTGGAGCTTCGTACTTGCGCGAGAAAAGCAGCATCGTGGAAAGCACAACATGCATCGATAAAGATTGTTCAAACTCCAACTACTCCAACTCCAACCTCTCAGTCTCAACTGAAGCCCGTGGCAATCTCCATCTGCAACCTCAGCATCAATGTCAGAGTCGCTACGAGCCCAACGCCACTCTTGATGCGTCCAATATGGTAGAGAAGAGCCTGCAACTCGCAGCGAACTCACAAAGGTCGCTCGGCGATGGTATCGGTTGTAGAAATCAAAGTCCGCAAATTCCAGAAAGCCTCCGAACTCGGCCCAACTCATCTCCTTGCCATCTGGTTCTGGCAAACACATGCGGCGGACTTCACCATTTTTCCACTTGTCTTCCTTAAACGGAGGCAATCGAGTGTTCTGTGCAGCAGCAAGTCGCCTAGACAGAAAGAACAGGAAGCAGCCATGGGCAGAGACTCCAATTACAGACCCTTGTAATTTTGAGAGAATGTTCCACACATATTCGGCTCGTTGAATTAATGACTGAGCTGTGTCTAACTGGTTTGGTTCCAAAACGGACTCTCCCTGACAACTCCACTTTGGCCAATCCTTCTGAATTTGACTTTGCGACAGTGGTTCATTCCATATGTCATCGCACTGGATTTCGGCCATCTTTGGCAGAGCTATTAGGGAGACATCTGAGGTATCCTTCTTTGATGGTATCATGGCCAGCTCAGCTGTTTGTAGGGCTCGGCAAAGTGTAGAACTCACAACCGCTTCAAAGCCAACGTCTCCGTGTTTTTTGAGCATCTTGGTACAGGGCGTGTGTCAGGATCGTGCAGGGCTTAAATTAAATCTAGGCACAAGGGAAAAAAGGGAAACAATGGAAGCAAGACAATTTATATATATATATATATATATCAATTTATTGCGATGCACAAGTACCGACCTAAGGATTGAACACATGTTAAAACGTTAAAACATATGTTAAAACTGCAAAATGTTGTTCAAGTTCGAGGTGTGCAGCAAAATGGCCCTAAAATAATCTAAAATATGTATTGGTACAAAATGTACTGATTGGACATGATTGGACAAGGTTCTTCTTCTATCTCTTGTTTTGCGGCTTCTACTTGAGCCACGCCCTTCTCAGTGAGAGGTGGATCCATCAGTGCTGGGTCCCTGCGTCGCTCGTAGCTGCCTGGACCTGTATCATAGAGATTGTGCTTGGCTTCCCCATGCCTCAACAAATAAATGACTTTGGATCTAGGCATTGCCGGCGGAAAATAATGGGACTGGTCAGACTCCAAGTCTCGAAAGCAAAGGCGAAAGCAAAGGCGAAATTGCCAAGCGTTTCTTTTGAACCAGAGCATACAATCGCAGGACAGAGCTGTCATGCAAACCACAACACTTTGCAAACCTCAATGCCACGATGCACACAGAGAGAAAGTTTGAAAAGACATTGCTAAGCAATCCAGTTTGTTGCCAAATTTGTTGCCGTGCTTGCTTTCAACTACAGCTATTTCCCAAGCTCAAGACATGAAGCTAAGTCTTCTACGCATAGGTACGCGCATCCAGGCTACTCAGTTCGGGCCTTTGAGTTGCAAGATGATCAAGATGCCAGAAAATATGTCCAGGCATCCTCTCTCTTTGTCTAAAAGATTGCAAGTTAAGGCAGGTTGAGGCAGTGCATCCTAGAGTAAAGCATAGTAAAGCCATGCAGCATAGCTGTGTCAAGCTAAGCACAACCAAACGCCGAACGCCAAGGCTCTGGCACCGAACCACCGAAGCTTCCATTGCCATCCAGTCGATCGGACACTGCCTTCAAACCCTCCACCAGATCCAATGAACGAGCAAGCTTGGCAAGCTTGGTAGCCAATTAATTAAAGAAAGCACATTACAGTTTGACAAGGGATCTTCCTAAACAACTCGGCCATATTACCCTTGAAATTGCAGTGCACCCGGTGCACCCAAACAGACCATGGCACGTAAGCATGTTATTGCGTGTGTAATATTCTGTAATCGTATGTGTATATATAATTATATTAATGATAATATTATGATAATAATATTACAATAATAAGTAAAGTTAATAATAATATGTAATATATCATGTGATATCATATGTGCATATGACCAATGGAGCGGCTCAAATTGACATGTTGAGTTTTGTTCGCGCCAGCTCACTAAGGCCTCCAAAACACTTCGCAGTTCAACCAGGACCGCAGCAGTGTTCAAGGGCTCGTGAAAGAACTGGAGAGCAAAAACAGCACAGCAGAGCAGCGCATTCATGGCTCGCACATGTTGTTGCAATCTTGCACTATACTGTTTGGTTCAGTCAGTAAAAGGGTCAAAAGAATCCAAAAAAGGACAAAGAGGTCCGCAGATTTCCCAAGGGTAAGTACGTGCAAAGAAAAGATACAGAGAAAACAAAAGCTGTTCGTTGTTGACACAAACTGCGCAAACTGTAGATAATTGTGGTGTGGCTTGCATGGCACCCACACAGTCCTGCTCTTCACGCAGCCGCTTAACCTGGCATCGCTGCTCTGCCATCGCTGCTGCCTTGGGCCACAAGCTGTTTCTACTCGACAGAGTACGGCGGAGTAGATGTCAAGTAATGTCAAGTATCCCGTCAAATCATGTCAAATCATGTCAGGTCGAAGTTTCGTAAACAAATCTAGATGATCCAATGAAGTCGAAACAGTGCCGGCCTGTCGTCCATGAAGTTAGGTTAGCCCATTTCTGAGCTTGCAACCCAACCAAAGCCAGGAGGAGATGATTGAGTCAGCGTTGGGCGAGTGTAGGTCTCCCAGACCTTGCCATGGGTTTCGCATGGTCTTAAAGCAAGGCTTCAGCAGCAATCAATGTTAATAGTGTCAATGTCATGTCAAGTCAATATAATCAATGTCAATGTCAATCAAGGAGTTTAAAAAGGTCGAAGTTGTTCTGAGATGATATGGCCATGACAGAGAGTGCTCAGGAACTCACTGTTTTGTCCTCGTACAGGAGTACAGATGTAAGGAGTCCCAAACGGTCTGCCAAATTCGCGCAGGGCGTGTGAACAAATGGGAGGACCGAGAAGAGGTTCAGCCAAGTGTTCTGAAACGTTTTGCCGCAATTTTGCCCTTATTTCAAACTTATTTCCGATTTCAGTTTCTATTTGGCCGCCATATCTGCAGTGGTCGCTAACACTGCCTAACAAACAGGAAAACGACTCGTCGGCAGCAGCTCCATAGCCATCTGGATCTAGAGCAGCCTGCAAAACACAAAAGACACCAAGATCTAGACACATCTAGACTATCCGATGACTATCCGATGACTATCCGATGACTATCCGATGACTATCCGATGACTATCCGATGACTATCCGATGACTATCCGATGACTATCCGATGACTATCCAAGACTTCGAGACCCCTATAGAACTTCAAGAACAACGGAGCTAGTACTGTTCTGCTTCCATGGAAATACTGGTGTGCATGTCAAAGACATTGAAATTAGGTCCCCTTTGTCCAACTGAGGTCCAACCAGGGCGGCCCGCAAGTCCTTGTGTTGCAACCAACATATCTACAGAGCAAATGCAGTACACGGATATGTCGTGATATGTCAGGCTTTTGCAAGTCTGTCTTTGCCGCTTTTTAACGTAAAAAGTCCGATAAAAATGACGAAGTGACTCTTCTGCGATAAGAAGCAAAAGTGGTAGGAGTGGTCACTCTGGTCACGTGAGCAACTCCTAAAACAATTCCTCATCGAAAACGTCCTCTCTGGAGATTATGCCATCGTTGGTCACAGCTACAGGCAAAGGCCTGGCAGACCAGAAAAATATGGAAAAAACCAAACATACGTACAAAAAAGAGCAGAAAACAGACGAAAAAAACTAGGAGCTCGAAGGAGCTCTGTGAAGGAGCTCTATATGAAGTGTTTGCACATCGTGGTCTATACGAAGAACTCTGCTTCTTACCAAATTCATATCCAGTCGTGCTCGCACCGTTCCAATTCAATCCACTTCGGTACTTTATGTGACAAAATCACAGACTGCACAGCAATTCTAAGGCCAGGTAAGGCCAGGTAAGGCCAGGTAAGGGAAACCCGAGTGCTGCGACAGTTGAATAGCGAGACTCCTCCTCGCATGACCATTTGCCAAACCATTGCTTCGCACACAGCTGCTTTCCTACTGCATCTGTCCGTCTAGGAGTTGTCTAGGATCCATGCAAATCGCAGAGGAAGATGTGGCCGCCATTTTGAAAGGAACAGCAATTCTGCATGAACCTTAGCGCCACTTAGAGCCACTTAGAGGCACTTAGAGCACTCGGGTTGAGCAGAGTGAGCAGAGCTATCTCCAAGAGACCTGAGAGGGTGGCAGGGTCTAAGAGAGTTTCTCCAAGCGGTCCCCTTGCACAGAAATGGACCTCGGGAAGTTTTACCACAAGTACGTACAAGTACCACAATCGTATCTTGAGCACTGGAGAGACTATTAAGGCTGGCTCATACAAGCTCTATCCAGCCAAAATGTGTCTCAATCAGTTCTGCTGAATTTTTCCCAAAAACAATGATGTGGAGATGGAAGTGTGATGGCTGAGACTCCTTTTTGCGTTCGCGACGGTCTGCAATCGTGTGCATGGCTACTAAAGACTCCGTGCCCCGTCGATAGGCACATCAAAAGAGCCTGCGCTTTGCATTCCAAGGGTTTCATGTGGATTCTCTGGCGCACTTGTTTCATCTTGTTTCATGACTTGGCGCAAGGATGCGGAAGGCTTGACTGTGGTGTGTTTTCGAAAATTTCACAAGCCTTTTCACAGGTTTTCACCAGAACTTTGTGTGGCCTGTGCCTAAAACGATACGATAGCTTGCAGAGTCTGTTTCCGCAGCGGGGAGATGCCTCAGACCTTTCCACATGGCTGCACAGTTGTCTCCAAAAGGCTTGCAAAAGCACGCTATACGGGCTATACAGGTTTCTAGAAGTTTCCAAAGGCTTATAGAAAGGGTGTTGTGAAAAACCTTCTAGAACAAGAGTTTTTTTGTAATCGCCTTCCGAGAAATGCATTTGGAAGTTAAAGTGCTGAAGCTTCTCCGGTTCGCTTTCCAGTTCGTGGATTCAATCATGTTTCACAAGATTTCAAAACCTAAGTCTAGGGCCTCAGTGTGAAACAACGAGTCATTGCTTCTGGGAAGAACCCTCACAGAAAAATTCGGAAGTGTGCCACTTGCTTGTTGTTTTTGCCTATGGGTTGAAAACCGTAACAGCATCTTGCACACTTTTCTCATGTCCTCAGGTCACGTTGCGGTTGGGTTTCAGGGAGGCTGAGGGGGATGAACAACGTTCTCGGACTTTAGTTACTTCTCCTCCCACACGTGACGTACTTGGATGCTACACTCTGAGATATTCTCTAAACCATAACATGAACCAGCTTTCTGCAAATATTTGGAAATATTGCTGGGGAATGGCAATGGAGGTGCGAAAGCAACTTGCAAGGCCAAGCGTTGCTATCCAAAACTGGAGCTACTTGAACCGAATGTGAGGTCTATCCGGGAAAAGTGCCTGGTGCTGTGGTTTCGGACATGAGGCCTTTCCAAATAGGCCAAATTTTGAACCATTGAATGTACAAAAACACAGAAAATACCAGGTGAAAATGTAGTACATATTGGAATTGAACCACAAGATTGACTGCATATGACTGAATTACAAAGAAACCCCTTGCAAAACAAGGGACATATGGAATTGGAGGTCCGTGAGATTTCATCAAATTGCAGGTCCGATTTCAAACCCGCCGGGTTGTTTTTGCCAGAAAGAAGATGTTTGAATACGAAAATGCACATTTTACAGCTCATGTCAATTCCTGTCACAGGCTTTAAATATAAACTTTGCAAGCAGCTGTGGCAGAAAGAAGCTCCACGACTGTACTGGGATGCAAGCTACTCTCCAAATTTCGCAGTCTGGCAGGAAAAATAAGCAACTTAAAATCAAAGTCGTGCTGCATCTTGCTATGAAAAAAATATCGTGAACATGCCAGTTAACCCTGCGCGCCTTTTGCTTGTGGCAATGCCGCTCCATTCACTGACATTAGGCTCGCATGCACAGGCCAAAAACGCGCTCTCTCACTCACAGTATGCTTCAAGAGTAAGATACCTAATCAAAGGGTTGCATCGAGATTAGACCGTTAAAAGCGCATGCAACACCGTTTGATTTTGCCAAACAACCTCAACAAGCACTGCATTGCGCTTCATTGCATTTCGATATTTGAACATCAAACCGCATTTTGAATGGAGTGCCAGTATCACCAGTAGTAAACTCTACAGGACATAGCATCACTGTTTACTACATCTAATTACAGTAATTAATATTATTTATAATATATATATAATTACTATTACTATTGTTATTCTATTGTTCATGATTGTTGTTACTCTGGAGGTCTGTGGAGTCTGTGGAGTCGGTGGCACCATAAAGCTCAAGCAGTTGAAGCAAGTTGAAGCAAGTTGAAGCACTGGGCCGAAAGGCCAGTCACATCAACAGGGTCAAGATGCAAAGAATATCAAAGAATATCAAAGAATCAGGTCTTGAGGTTCGGCTTGGAAAGTCGCTTCCGTCCACACAACAGCTTCAAGTACCAAGTAACTGAAGAATGTCAGGAGACGATGGAAATGCAAAGAAATGCTGTGTCCTGCGATTTCATTCTTTCATGTTCTCCTCTCTTCATCTCTTTTACCTCTTCATTTCTTACTCTGACTCTGTTCATGTTCTCTCCATATCTCTCCATATATCTTTCCCTTGTTCATTCCGATTCATTCCGATTTTTTCCTTTTCCACCGCTTCCACCGATTCCACCTCTCTCCATGATCCGATCAGTAACCACTGGGCCACGCCGCAGCTGCGGCGGATCGGCCTGAAGCCCAAGTAGATCCGGAGCAAAGCTTGGCACAGCGCGTCATAGCAAAAACACACACTACGTCACTACTGGGTTCGAACCCGGTATGATTCCGGTAGGATACACTATGTTACGTTCAAGAACAATCTGACATAATCTGATCATTTCTGGTAATATCTGACCATATCTGATTCAATCTGGAAGTCTCTGGGCAAGGGACCCTTGTAGGACAACTTCAAACTTGTCATCAGGCACTGCAGAGCGAAGCGCCTTCGAAAGGTTCTGCATCACACGCTCAAAAGCACGCACAGCTGCAAGATTGATCTTCCAAGCTGCGAGGTAGGTAACACAACTGCTGCACGTTCGTCTTTTTGAGCACCTCAATGGTCGACTGCAGCAGGTTCTCCTGTCAGAAGAGTTTGTGTGACTTGCCATATGCTCCCAGACCGAAGCGAACCCCGACAGTCAAGCCTCGCCCAGCTCACTGACAAGCACATTCCATGCAACAACCTCAAAAACATCAAGCAACTCACAGTTCAACTCACATTGCGATCCAAGATTTTCAAGTTCGCCGCAATCTGAGACTGTGACGCCTTTTGGTTGTACCGCCAAAGCAGCTGCAGTGACAAAGCGGCCTCGCCTAGGATACCGCAAACATGTGCCACACACCTTCTGATATTGCACTAGTCTATAAAGTCATATATATATATATGATATATATATATATATAGTTATTATATATATATATATATAGTTTTTATATATATTATATATATAGTGATTATATATATATATATAGTTGTTATATACATATATATAGGCATCGGTGCACTCTTGTTTTCCACCTCCAGCGTGTGACTGTAAGGTTTTATGAACTGTGAGAAGTAATCACAGTTCCCTTCTCTTCGCTTTGTCGCGCCCTTCAGGCTGCGAAAAGATTTAAACACACATTGTCTTGCTTCTCTCATGGTAGAGAGTTGACTTCAGTTCCATGGCAGGAACTCCCCAAAAAGAAACAACATTTACTTCCATGGAAGGAAGGTTCAAACAAGGTTCAAAAAGCCATTCCACGACCCCTTTACTTGACACTTTAGTGTTGAAAAGGCCTCCACTCTTGCAGTTTTTCCCTGGCACGTGGAGAAAAAGTTAACATCGGCAGGAAGCTAAGGCCGTCCTGTAAATATATTTTGGCCACTTGGGCCGATCCCCACCTGCCTTTAAGCAAGGCCAATTCCATACTGCCAGTGGTTTGAAAAAGGTGAGTCGCGCCTCCTCTTCGGAGGCTGTAAGGTCTGAAACAGTGGCCTTGGAGATCAAATTTCTTTAAATAAAAGCTGAACTTATTCCTAAAGTTCTGTGCAGAGTGAAGCCAACAAGGGACATGCTGCAAGCGTTGGTGTTCTCGTAACTGTAACAGCTGATCAATGGCAATCACTGCGAAGGGATCATCAAAAGAAACGGTCTCGGAAGCAGCATTACGCTTCCCAGATTTCGTGCTTTCCAGTGAAAGGATTACCCGTTCCTTTGCAACAAGGATGTTGCACGGCTTTACCAGCAACAACTCTCCAGTGCGGAGTAACCCGAAAAATCCCATTAAAAGCAAAGTTCCAAAAACTAAATCATTATGCATCATCGCATAGTGAGCCAACGAATATATTATGTATTTTGTAAGTGGAGGGGCCCTATTGGGGGCCTCCAATTTTCGCCAAGTGCGAAACAATTTCCATGCTGATGGGATCAACTTCTTGGTATAGGGCTCAAAGTGGTGAAGGCCACACAATGCGTCTGAAACAACATGAATTGTTTGACCCTCTCTCCATTGTTTTTCAACCCAGTCACTTACTGCGTCATCCAGCTGAGGCGGTCCTTTGACCTTTTCCAGTGTAGGCAAAAGTTTTCTCATAGCATCATAGTACCTCTCTTGTGTTCGAACTGAAATAGCTGCATCTGCTAGTATCATGTCCTTTCTTTGTTTCTGTCTTTCAGCGCGGGTTCGTCTAGTCAAGAACTTAGGCCGACCGGCTCGCATGGTCGGTTGGATTCTGTGTGGACTCTACATGTCCCAGAATCAGTGTGATGCCATGGGCTAAAAGGTTTGCGTTCAATACCTTGAGCAACTTGTTCAGAAAACGGCTGCCACTGCGACCCTTGCTTATCAATGAAAGGCAAACATACGAGTCAGTCAAATGAAACAAACGCAAACGCGTGACCTGAAAATGAGAAATAGTATACATAACAGCTTGGTGTATTGCTCGTAGTTCCAACCGATTGATATGCTCTTTATGAGCCCATCTAAACTTGAAGACATGCTCCCAGTCCCACCATTCAGCTTCAACCGCCTGCCTAGGGAAGGCTTTTGGGTTGAGGATTTCGCCAGTAGTTATACGGATGTCAGAACCCCATGTGATTTACTCTAGCGAGTAAGATTTTATTCAGCAGTTGTGGTGACATCAATAAATTTGAACCATCAAACCCATACTGCAGTTTTCTAGCCAAAGGGATCTTAATCCTCCATGGAGCTGCAAAACCAGGCGCCAGACCCATGCGATCGCACAAATGAGCATAGCTCATCCGAGGCAAGAACTGCTTGCACAGGGCGGCTGCCGGAATAACAAAAGAATAAATACTAAAGCTGTCTCCTAGCAGAGAAAGTCGTTCGTTTTCAAAGGCTGCAGCAGACTTCTTAATCTGACTCGCGCTCATGCAAAGATGTGTGTGCATCCAACCATACCCTAAGAGCAGCTCTCGTTCTGTACTATCAATGAGTCTCCATTTGTTACCCTTCCAAAAGAGAAAACGGGACAAGTATTGATATGGAGGGAATTTGAAATGCTCACTCTTCCATCGCTCTTTAGTGTCTTCGTCGCACCTTGACAGACCTGCCGGTCTCGGTGGTGGTCGGCTCCGGATGATGGCCCGGAGACATGTTGGTAAGACATCGCCAGACTCTGCACCTGTCCAAACAACTTCCGGCTCTATCCATGTGGCTGGATCTGGATAAGGGTTTTCAGCAGTTACCTTAGTCCAAAAATCTTCACGCTCAAAAAGTACCCCATCCAGAACCCCCTCAAAGGACTCGCTACACCAGCATAGTCTAGGCCTGTTCACGGGCACTGCGTCAGAGCAGTTCAAGTGGTATGGCCAAATTCCCAAAGTCTCTGAAATTTCCGCGCACTCGCTCTTTGCCATAGAGGCAACATTCTCGCCCACCAGTTTGATCTCAATCAGCTCCCCTGCAGCGCTCCGGAGCACTTCTAGAACCCTAGGCACTTCATAAAATAGCTTCGACTGACTTCCAGCTAATCCTTCTCGACCTGACTTCAGTGCCGTAAGGTCCGTACATGGAAAGCCTGCCCAGACATGGATTTCTGTTATTCCGACAAACTTAAGAAGCCATCCTCGGACCATGGTTTCGTCAATCTCCCTCACATCATGGTACTGCAGCGAGTGGGGCCACCGTCTGCTCGAAACTCTGTTGGCGGGCCCATGTATGTCAAAACTAATAAGTCCCAAAGGTGCAAGCCCAAGTATGTCGTAACATCTGAAGCACCCTCCTACTCCATTAAAGAGGGAAATCACCAACACCGGGATACTGACAACGGAGCGAACACTAGATGTCATTGCTGCTACATAGTCGCTCCCAACAGACGTCAACTGCTTTGAAATCCCTACTGCTCCACCAAAACCTGAGGCATCCGACGCAGTCACAAAATTAGAAACTGTTGCTCCCAGGTCAGTATGTAAGAGGGGGCTTGCACACACCAAACTCCAGAGCTCTCTCTTTACCTGTTCTACCAGACGGCTGCTGAAAGTCTTGCTGCTAATAAATTGCCATGTAGAATCCAAGAAGGCCATACCCGGCCGACGAAATTGCAGTATGTGGACCCAACGTCCTGCCACCACCTGCACATGCTTCTTTGATAAATGCTTTTGAGAGAGAATCCACAAAGTAGCTTGTATCACTTTGAGGATCCGCTCAGGAGACGCCCCAATGGTGTTTGTGGCTCCGCTGACTAGGGCTCCCAATTCTTCAGCTTCTTCAACTGCTCGCTTCCTTTTCTTTTCTGAAGAAACAACCTGTGCTTCTCTCCAAGCTTTTTCTGCTAGTTGGTGGAGTTGATCACCAGCAGCTGAAGTTTCAGAAACGCCCAACACCTGCCCTCCGGCATAGTTATCCAAATAGACATGCCACCATATACGACGGTGCTCTCGGGCTTCCTTTAAAAGACCAACCATCCATAAGGGCAGAGGGCGGTTGCGAACTACTTGCTCTCCCGCAGGCAACATGCTGCGCAACAAGATACGCTCACTGACTTCCTGCATAACTGAAACTGAAGAAAGCCAACCCATGGGTAAAACGCAACAGGACAAAGCATACTTCCCAGCAGGGTCTCTGTCAATCTGTTTTCCATTTACTACAATGTTAAACGCTAAACAGCGTCTCCACTGAGGAGGTAAGGCAAAGAGATAGAAAGCGTTGGTCATATCTGACTGCCAAATCCTGATAGTTTCACCCTCATCGGCCACCAGTGACATCCAAGCAGTAATACTGGGCAAGTTCTTAACAGCCCCTTCAAGCTGAAGCATCACTGAGTTTGAAGGTACTAAGTTCATTATAACACGAAGAATAGGCTCTCCCGAAGACAAACATGATGTTTTGGGCACCCCAAAAAGACCGTTTAGAACAGGCTCCCCACGATAAGTAAGGACATCATCAAAAGGAATCCAGTCACAAACCCCGCAACTAATCAGTGCGCTCGTGATGGCAGGAAGTTCTCCCTCGGCAACATGGATTTTTCCCTGAAGTTTTGGCAATTGCTGGCCCCTGTCTTCAAGGATACAGTGCTCAGGATTCCTTAAGAAATTTCCAGTCACCGGTGAAACAAAATCCATCAAATCAATACATCCCCCATGTTCTTTAGGTGGTAGAGCAGGCTCGATCTGCCGCAGTGTCAACTTATGGCAACTCCCTACTTCTTCACCCAAATAGTTCACCCGTGCAAGCTTCACATCTTTTTCTATGCCTTCTGAGCTCACAGGTTCTTTGCGTCCATGGCTGAGCAGACGTCTCGTCATCAGCCTGACAGCTGCGCATGCCCGCTCCTCAGCCTTTATCCAGCCTCCTGAGTCAAGAGGCCGCTGCACATCCACTAAGGAGTTACATGCAAAACAAGCCAAGTATGTCCAGCAAGCTTCGGCATGACGAGTACTAAAGCTATCCTCAGCGGCTTCGCACAAAGAAACAGCCTTCAAGGTGTTCACAGTCCCGGCCAACTCGCCTTCGCGCAAGGGAAGAGCCAGTCGTTTCCGACCGGCCCGTTGCCGCACGCTGGAGGCAAACATTAGCCTATAGATGCCTGAATTCTGGAGCTCGTTGGTGAAACAGCTCACATGAATCAAGCCCCAAGCCAGGACACACCCGGTGCGTCTCAGTGTGTCACACAAACGTAGGATCTGACCCAAGTCAGCCAAAGGAGCTTGGGGAGCGATCTCAACGGCCTTGACCAGAGATGCTTCCTCTGCTACTTGGGCTTCTCCTCTGGCTTCTCTTTGTTCTTCTCCCAGTCTTTGCTGCGGGGAGTGTCCCAGTTGGGGCGATTGTCCCAGCGTCCTTTGCCCTTCTTTCCTTTGTTCTTTGTCTTGCCTTCTCCTTTTGCTTCGCCTCTGGTGTCGCCGTAGCTCCACTCGTTCTTGCCCTTTCCTCCACGGCCGCGGCCGGCTCCCGGAACCCAGGAGCTGGAGGGGTAGCCCTGCATTTTTGAAACCAGTTTCGCATGTCGCCGCGTCGCCAAAATGGCGGACGGGCTGGCAGCGGTCACGTCTTCCATAGCATGCAGCTCCAAGTGACGAGCTGTTCCCCAATTTCCGTCCACTAAGGACTGATGTAGAGCTATGAACCGCGCTGCCAAGCCGTCTGCGCAGCGAGCTACGTCCCCAGATCGAATAGCATCTATGCATGAGGCCAAATGAAACATCTCCCTCAACTCTCGAAGGTGTTGAGGATAGGCGCCCTTGACATGGATGTTGAAGTAGGTCATGACCTTCACACCCCCAGTCACCACGGCTGAAGCCTGGCCGGTCTCTGTCAGGGCGCTTTGGTCCAACTGGTCCCTGATGTGGGCCACCAGGAGCTGCAAAACGCTTCCTGGGCGGTCCCTGGATTTCTTTCTGAGCGGTGCTTCCAGGTCCTCGTCGCTTGAGGGCTCTTCTGTCTCCGCCCCCGAGGAAGCTCCTGAGCTGGCGCTTGAGGTCACTATCGTTCCATCCCTCAACATTCTGCGTTTGCGCTTCTTCTTCTTGGTGGCCTCGGTCTCCTTGGGGGTTACCCCACTGGCTTTCTGCAATGCCTTGACCAGGACATTGGAAAGCCGCTCCATATCCGTCTTCCCTGACACCTTCTTCTTCTTCTTGGACGAGCTCTTTGCTTTCCTCTGACGAGTCACTTCCAGAGCTTTCTGGACCAGTTGGCCGCTCAAGCTTTTCGAAGTGGTGTCTTTTGTATCCACCAGGGCGAGCGCATCTTCCCCGCCTGTATGACGTCGAGAGCGGCGGAGTTTGTCCTTCCGAGCAACGGCTTTCGCCAGCTCTGGAGGAAGAGGATCCAAGTTGGCTCCTGTCGTCAGGCCATCTGCCTGCACAGAGTCTGAGCTCTCTACATCTAGCCCATCCTTCTGCTCCTCGTCGACCAAGGTTCCCGGAGAATACTCCTGATCTTCTTCCTTCCCATCGCCCTGAAGTCTGACCCGCAAAGCCTTCAACTTCTGCCGCAGCTCCTCTTTGGATGCCCGGATATCTGGGTCCCCAGGTTCTGTCTCTTTGGGAGTGCGAAGGGCAGGCTTGCGGCGAGGGGCGGCTTTTCCTCCAGTTTCTCCAGGCTTGCCCCTGTCTTTCTTTTCTTTTGGTGCAGTTTTTGCGGTAGCTGCTTTGGCACGGGGAGTCCTGGGAGCCTTTGGTTTTTCTGTAGAGCTCTTCAAAAACTTGTTCACATTCTTTTTCTGAGCATCCGAAAGGTAAGGGCAAACCTCCACAAAACGTGACGCGCTCCACAAACGCACTCTGGTTGCATGCAAAAAGTCCCCGAGGTCCGGCTCGCCTTCTGAAATATCTAAACAAGGCCGCGACAAGCAAAGGTGAATTGAATTCCCTTCTGTGTTGAAATCGGTGTCCAGACGGCCATCCACTGAAGTATCTTCGGACCCCAGGAAACGGCATTCCAGAACTAGTGATCCATCTAAAAGGGTGGACACTCGTACAATCACAAAGGCGGCCCAAACGGCCGGCGCCTCGTGGAAATTGCTTTGCCCCAGCGCAACCTCTAAAATCTGGCCGCGCGCGGGTGAAAGGGCGCTCCAAGCCTGCAACTGAGTTACATCCACTTCGACTCCATCCTCGTCCAAGTCTGCCATTGCTCAAACGGATTGCTCCAGAGCGTGGCGGCCTTGACTCACTGACAATAGTTCCAAAAGTCCTGGTCCAGCTTTTCGATGGACTCGCAACAAAGGATCCTCTGCCAAGCGTTTGAGTCGTTGATGTTTCCTCCCAGCTCTTTTGGTTCTCCTCCGTGGCTTCGATTGACGTGTATGAGAACCTCTGGTTCGGTCTCTTCTTCGTGATCGACTTCGCTCAGCACGGCTGTGGCCAGCTGAACGGTGTGATCGCCTGGAAGAGTGCTGGCGCTCGCGCCGCGGTGAAGGATCAGGCCCTGGGGGTTTCCTCTTAGGTTCGGCACCTCTCACCTCAGGATCGTCGCCTTCCTCGTCCTCCTCTTCTTCCTCCTCCTCTTCTTCACTCAAAGGTTCTGTCACCTGCTCTTCTTTTGCCCTTCGAGGTGGGGAAGGAGGTCGAGGCAAGTTAAAGGTGGCACGTTGTCGAGGAAGTTCACTCCTAGTTCGGGTGTCCCTGTCACCGTGGTCTCGGCCAGGAGCTGGTGGTGGAGGTGCTACAGAAGCACGGCTTTGGCCAGCTTCAACTGATCTGCCCCCCCCGGTAGAGATACCTGCCCCCAAGGAACGTAGAGCTCTCACTTGCCTAGAGCAATTTAGCACAAGGTCGTTGGCCAAAACTTTGGCTCCACCTATGTCCCAATGTCCTCCGAGCTCGCGTCCAATGGCTTCCCAGCCAGCGCAGCCCAGGCACCACAAATCGCCCTCTATGGCAAGGGAGAAGCGACACTTGGAACAAACCGGTGGGGGCATACAGAGATTTGAACACTGAAAAGCCACTAGAGTAAACAACCGCTGAGGTTAACATCGTGACACTCTGCCTAAATTTCTACAAGAAAGTCTATATATATATATATGATATCATTAAAGACATTTTAGTCGTTGTTAGTCTATAGTTTCAACTGCGATAAGGAGGCGCATGGGCTCCGAGTGGCTTCCCCACTCTTGAGGATATGGCAAGAATTCCACGTTGGGCGCAAGCACCTCTCCACCTGAGCTGGTGAGGTTTGGACAACGAGCAAACGAGTGTTGTACCAAAGAAAATGTATGACTTTTCCCTATGTTTCCGTTCGGGGTTGGGGATCTGGCCAGAAGATCGATACACCTCGCCTGCAATATCCACGAGGATGGCAAAGACTGCCTTGGGCTCTTGAAGTGCTTAAGAGGTGAATTCACTGCGAAGGTATCCCAAGCAGCAGAAAGGAATAGTGCTATTTGTGTGTTATTAGTGTTGATGAGAAAGCTGAGGTCCGCGGCTGAATCTTCGCGTTTCCTTGGCCGGATCTAAGTATCGAAGCACCAGCCTTTCCTTCACGGCTCTTTACATTGTAGCTCGTTCAAAGACAAGGCCAGTGCCAACTTGAATCGATGAAATTCAAAGCGTCCTGTCCAGGAATGCGAAAACCTATAGCATCTTTAGTTGTGTTTGTTGCCACTTGCTTCCGCTGGTTTTAGCTCTGTACGTTAACATGTCATGCAATTGATGGAGCCAAGCTGCGCTTAAAATGATTAGTGCTGCCCATTGGTCAGATTGGTCCTGAATATGGAGCTTGAGGTCAACGTCTTCATCGTTTCCAGCCTCAAAGCCTCAGCCAAGGCAAGCAAAAGGCTAGGGCATCCCACATGCTGAATCTGGGCTCGACCGAAGAAATTTCTCCCCAAGTCTGCCACCTTAGAGTTGCTTGTTGCTTTTGTGGTTTCCCAAGTTTTTCCCTGGTTTCCCTTGGAGACACGGACCGAATCATTGTCAACGCAAATGAATGGTTGAGACATACTACGGCTTGGCTCTTGCATTTTGTATCCTTGGATTTTGGCAAGGAAAACCCTCTCAGACATAGGCTGCGTGATCTTTTTCAACGGAGACAATAGTACCTTGTTCAGGAACTGTCTGCGCCACTCTCAGTCTTCACAGCTTCACAGGTCTGCAGTCACGTCAAACAGTCAAACATAAACACTGCCAGACTTTCAGATCTTTCAGGTGCATCTTAGCACAAAACGAATGGATTTCAAAGGACCATCCTCAGAACGATGCCTGCAGTCACTGCAGTCACGTATTTGTTTGAAATGTGCATTCAGTGCATTCTACTTTGAAATGCCTATCAGAATGACACGTAAGGGATGACAAACTGATGGCCTGATGACTAAATGTTTCAAAGCCATTGGCAGAACTCCTCCTCCTCCCCCCAGAACCACAACCTCACAGAACATTCACACATCCTTGTCCGGAAAAGCAAATCATAATAATACAATTGGATTGGTAAATGGGGCTAGCATGTTTGCTGTATTTTTCTGAGGCCTTTGCAGTAGCATCGAGAACCTTCACACTCCGGACTGTGGACCATTGAAAAGTTTCTGGTGGTGGAACTCCTACAAGTTGTAATCCCTTTGGCGTCAAACCCCTTTCAGAAGTGCAGCTTTCTCCTGCGCAAAGTGGACAAAAAGCATCAAAAAGGATCAAAAACGTGTTGCGTGTTCCCCTACCTAACTCCATCACCAAGAGTCGCTTCAATCTCACTTTGAATGCTTTTGCCAAACGCCACTCTCCTGAAGTATTTGAAGGAATGCTTCATGCACCCCGAAAACCAGGCTGCTGTAGTCAAAGC
>CAMXCT020002455.1:0-70000 GCA_947184155.2 Cladocopium goreaui | reverse complement strand
ATCATCATCTATAAAATAATCATCCTCAACATCCTCAATATCCTCGCTTTTCATTCTCGTCAAATTTCAACTTGTGTTCAGATGCAGGTGGACATGATCTTCTTCAATGCACCTACATATTGAGATACAGAAGTAAGTGTAGATGCAGGTAAATCTCTTACTGACGCAGATGTTTAAGCGCAGGTGCAAAAATGCAGGTACATAGGATCCTCTTTGAAGCAGCAAATGGATATACCAACACACTACTTCTTAAGGTGCCGGTGGGGATCAACTTCTTCGAAAACACCTACAAATTAAAGATGCAGCTGGAGATGAACTTCTTAAAGACACCTGCAACTTCAAAGGGTTTTCTAAATTTTCTCTTAAGGCAGCAGGGCAGCTGGATTGCTGTCCGCGAAACACAACCCTCTTCCACGAAATGTCGGTCGTCGAAAATTGAGGTGAAATTGCAATGTGGGTTTATGCTGGGCCAACCCTTTCCCACGAAATGCGTCTCAATCCTCAAAAACTGCAAGGACATTGCGCTTTTTGCGTTTCGATGGTTTTGCGTAGCCCTTTTCGCACAAAATGCGTCTTGATCGCCAAAACTGAGGTGAAATTACGGCTTTTTGCGTTTGGACGGTTTTGCGTAGATGCCCTTGCGCTAATTGCGTTGAAAAAAACAGTGAATTTGCGATTTTGTTTCTGCTCGCACAACCCTTTAGCACCTCGGTTATCAAAATCTGCCGTGAACTTGCGACTTTGCATCTGCTTGCTGAACCCTTTCGCGGGGCATGGGTGTCCGCCGTGGCAAATCATGTAAGAGTATGTCTGCGTAAGAACGTCTGTATGTGAAAGCTCCTCGTGTAAATGCATTCCTTTGTAAGAGAACCTCTGTTTGTAATGGCACCTGTGTGTAAGAGTATCTCTGTCGCAAAAATCTCTGTGTAAAAACATGCGTGCTTAAAGTTTAAAAACATCTCCGTGAAAGAGGATGCGCGCGTGTGAGCGTGTGTGAGAAAAAGGGCCTCGGAGATTAAAAACATCAACGTGTAAAAGTATGTGTGTGAAAGCACTTGTCACTGTGTGTGTGTGTGTCAAAGTATGTTTGCGTAAAAGTATGCAGAAGCACTGTGTACACGTATTAGTGTGTAAAAACACCTGTGTGTAAACGCATCTCTGTGTAAAGGCACCTTTGTGCAAACGCGCCTGCATCTAAAAGTTTGTCTTTGCCCACCTATCTCTGTGTAAAGGTATTTGTGTCCTAAAGCACCTGTGTGTGTAAAAGTATCTCATGCAGGCACCTTCCAGACGCTGCCGAGAGACTACCAAGACATCACCGAGACACCCCGGAGACACCACCAAAACACCACAGAGACACCACCGAGACACCAAGATTGCCAAGGAGATTGCCAAGCAGATTGCCAATCTTGATTGCCATCAAGACACCATAGACATCACGGAGACACCACAGAACTCCACAAACACACCACCAAGACACCACAGAAACACCACCAAGACACCACTGACACAACTAAGGCCAAAAACACCAAGGGACCACCGATACCATTGAGACACCACGACGGCACCACCGAGAGACCACCAACCACCAAGGCAACCCCGAGATGCAAGCGAGACACCTCCGAAACATCACCGAGACACTAGCAAGACACCACCGAGACACCACTGAGACATCACTGAGACGCCTCCGAGACGCCACTGGAAGTCACTGGGACCGAGACACCGCCCAGGCTGGCAGCCGTGAACCCGACGGTGCGCGTCCGCCTTTAGAGTTTACAACCCCAAGCTATCGCTAGTGGGGAAAACCCGACGGTGCCCGTCCGCCTTTAGAGTTAACAACCCCAAGCTGCTGGAGGAATTTTTGAGCTGTCGAATTGTTATCTTGAATCATCGGCTGGCGGAATCATCGTTTATCCTGGGTGCTATGTTAATCTCTTTCTCATTCGCTAGTCACATCACCACGGTCTTGAGAACATCACCACAGTGTTGAGAAGTGCCTCCAACATCTCGGTCTAGAATCATGTCCACAGCTAATGCATCGGCTGCATCAACAGTAAGAAATGATTTAGCCATTCAGGGCCCTTCAGATCAAGTCCCACCCAGTTGGCGGAAAATGCCTGAGAGTGAGTCCAGTTTTCGTTGTGAAGATGACCAGCAGTGCGCAACTCCTCAATTGACAGCGTAGGCATTAAGTTCACCGTAGATGCCTCAATTTCCGCACTTTCCCACCTTTCGACCTTGCACGCCTTAAAAAAAAACAATCGATAAGGAGCCGCCTGTCAAGTGATGCGTGCGCTTTTCAAATCGAAAGTAGCAGTAAAATAAGAAGTAAGACCTGTTTATGGATTTAACGTAGGGTTGGTGATACCAACAAGCTATTTGTAATTGAGGAGTTGGAAAGGTTGACAACTGCTAACATGGCGAAGCACCTCTCAGTCAGACCTTATATAATAATTATTGAAAACCGATCAAGTCATCTTATAACTTTTAACACACAACACATTTCAATCATACCTTCCAACTGGTTGCTTTCAACCTTCCAACCTTCCAACCAAGTGAGTTGACATCTTCCATGTAAAAGTACTTTGATGCCCCCGCTTGTCCTCCACCAACAGTTCGTCTTCAACAGATCTTGCTGACCTTGCACGAAGTTGACTTTGTGGATAACTAGAAGCGGGAACTGCTGAGGAGGAGGCACTGTAGGTACTGAAGTCCCGCTTTCTGGAACCTCACGCCAAAGGACTGTCTCAGTTCGGATTGAATCTGCCAAAGAAATGTCAGCAAGTCTGTAATCTTGGGCTCCAAACCCAGGTGTTCTGGATACCTTCGCACTGGATGGATTCTCTTGCCTTGAATCTGATTCGCTGGAGTTAACTTCTTTCAAGTTTCAAGCAAGTCTGAGGATGACCCTGAGACGCTGGCCCATTCATAGCGTGATGCTAAATTTTCTGGCCAAAAGGGATAAGTTCCTGACATTTAAAAAATGCACAGAGATGGTCACACCATGTCACAGCGATGCGCGAAGGTCGCGCAAAAAGGAGATGAGGCAAAGGACGCGACGACAGGAAGCTGGTCGAGCACTGTGAACTGAACACTGGCCGGACTCAGTCAGCAGCAAACACCTTGACAAGTCTCAGCTTTCAGAGACAGAGATCACTTAAAATACCATCAAATTGCATGAAATTGCTCCAACAAAATAGCTCGAAATTGTTTATGTAAAGATGGTTGCAGAAGTAAAATCGGAATGACAGTAAAGCTCTCGCCTTCCCGCAGGATCAACCTGTCGCTACTAAGCCATGAAGCTGGATTCGCCAATAACAGGCTACGTGATGCGCACATGCAATTCTTGTGACAAGATGTTGTGTGTGTGTGTGCGTAATGTCATTCTATTCGTTGCGCTCTCTCTTCCACCATGCTGTTTTCTGCTCAAAATCAAAAAGGACTGCAAAAAGTCTTGCCTTCAGCTGTCTACCTTTGATGTTCTCTGACTCCACTCTCGCAGTGTACCTTGAGCTGCACTCTGTCACACCCAAGCTCATCCACTCCGCCAAGTTTCCCAAAAGAGCAGCGAATACGACACAAATTCAGATTGTTCGACCTCTAGATACAACTAGATACAGTACAACATAGTATTTCTGTAGTAGTTTACAGCGGAGATCAGGCTGGAATATGTTGGGAAGGCCTTGCCAACGCACGAGAATACCAATAGCAGATCCAAATGTGGCGCACTTTGACTTGAATCCAGCCAATGGCAAGCCTTGGCTCAGTCACCGTCCAAGGGTTTCTCAAAGTACAGCAGTGGATTGGAGTGAGGAGAAGGTGGCATTCCCGCGTGGCTTTAGGCCAGACAAAAAGACGTGACATCATTTGACATCCAAAGTATTTGAGAGATTTTGAAAGGTCCTGTTTGGTTCTGTGAGGATTCTGTTTCCTGATTTGGCTGAGGGTGCAAGGTTTTGTCCAACTTCAACTATACTTTAAGTGTACTACAGTACAACATGCTCAGTATATCGGTCCCCTTTCGGACACCCTTTCGATACCTGTAAGTCTCCCACCAAGAATCTTGGCCATGCTCTGCATTTCCTGGCAATAGCAATCAACGGGACCAAAACAATGCACATGTTGTATTCCAAACCAGGAAGGACAGCAAGAAACTGAATCAAACATGCCAAAGAGGCTGCTTCTGCCTATACAGTTTGACTTGCTGCATTCAAGAATGCATTGCTGGGAACATCACTCCACTCTGCTCAACACTAGTTGGATACCAACACTGAAACGGATGAAACGGTCTGTATTTCATTCAGCCGTGAGTTTGCTGGCGATGAGCTACAGCTACGCAAGGTCTCGGGAAAAAGGATGCATTGTCACCTTTACAAATCTCACAGGCTTACGGCGCTCATCTGTTTTATGATGTCTGAGGTGTCAGGAGCTGGAAGGATCATGAAGCAACGCAAGAGACCAAGAGGATAGGATAAGATAATGTAGGATTTGGGGCCCAGGGGTAAGGGTCGAAAGCTAGCTGGGCAGGGAGCAACTGGAACATCACCACTTGTGTAAAATGGGTGCCGTTTTGGCATCCTTTACAAGTACCAGTTTACAGGTACTGGCATGGGCTTGGCATGCAGCTACGCAGCCTTTTCGTCAACGTGACGAGCGGGTCTGAAGCTGGGGCGTGTTGGTAAGGCCAACATCCAAACCTACTTATTGAGGCGATGTATGCTGGGGGGACGAGGATGAGAACATATGATTATGCACTGTTGCAAGAAGAGGATGAAGAATTTCAGCATTGCCAACATGATGACCAGTAATTGGGGAAGATTCAAAGGTCCACCTTCAGCATCGGAGTGGACCTTTGGAAGCGGGGAAAGGAAGCAGTGCCAAAAAAAAAAAGTTGAGGATGAGAAGTAGGGTGGCGACATGCCGACGGTGTCCCCGGGGGATTGAGCTACGGCCAATTTGCTTGTGAACCAGTCAGCCCCGGGGAGGGGGGTAGTTATACCTTCCTAAAGCAAAAGGGGCTTCGGCTGAAGCTTTCGCAATATATTCAATAAGCCACAAGCCTTGAGTATTGGCCTTGCGGCCCTTGCGGCCTTGGAGTATCTCCTGGAGATGAAAATAAGGCCGAGGCCAAAGGCGCTGATGCAGCGGGCACACGGCGAACGCAGCAACGTCCACAGGCAGTGCAGCCTAAGCAACGTCCACAGGCTCAGCAAAGTCGAACTGACTTTCAAATTTGTCCAAGATTCACTCTATGCAAATTAAACAAAATTTTGTTCAGAACATAAATCTATAGTTCAACCCCGTTTCAATCTTGGCTCAAAGTTACCCAAGAATAGCGGCCGCATGTGGACGCTACTGCGGCTAGTCGATAACAGTTCTGAGATAGACACCAAAACGGATCCCATCTGCCCACCACATCGTCACATTGTCATGCGGCTACATCACCACAGCATGTGGCAGTGGCACTAAATGCACTAAATGCACTAGTGGCATCTAGTGGCTACAACCATGCCAGCTCTCAGAGAATCTCACGGATCAGTTTACAAATCCGAATCAGTCGAAGCTCGGGAAGCAAAAACTCGATGTCAAGTTGATGTGAACTTCATGGCAAACGGTGCTTTCTATCTTGTTCAAGACATTCGAGACATTTCAAAACTGTACATTTACGTGCTCTAGATGTTGCTGATGCAAGGCTGCGCTCAATATCTGCGTCCAAAGCTGCTGAAATATTGTGATGAGAGCACAACGAACAAACAGCCGGTCTTTTCTAGAGTCTTTTTACCGCACCTTATTCTGTGATTGATAGTACAGTCACATGCACTTCCTTCATCTCTCTTGAAATCTGCCAGTGCAGTACCAGTGAGGTCCACAGCATCAATGCAGAGTCTATGGATCGGTAACAATCGTCTAAATTTGTAACTGGAACTGCAATCCGTCTTCAATGCGTTTCACTCTCTTGCTGTTACTATATGCACTTGACTCCACTGGTACTTCGTGTGCGTCAGGCAGTGTGTGACTGGCTTCGACACGATTTTGTACATATGGCCAAGCAGTCCGTTAAACGGCTGGAGTCACGTCATGAGCTTTTCATCTTTGAATCGAGCGGGGTCTGTGGAGTGTTTTCAGACAAGGCTTTGCCAGCATCCCGCCAACAGATTCAAATGGCGAAGCGCTGAATGGATCAGCCAATGAAGGAATCAATCACATTCGGCACATTTAGGCTGCCACATTTGTCACATCTTTCTAGATCAAACGCATTCTGCTTAGAGACATCAGCATCGTCAACATCGTCAACATGTTGTTTGAGTGCACGGATCGACTCCATGTTGAAGCCCTGGGAAGACTCTCAGTAGATTGCCGGCCAACAAAAAAATCAACCCTATGGGAGAACGATTTTAAAGACTGGAGCCCAGTGAGGCGTGCCAATGATGAAGTAGAACCCAGCCTAAATCTCTCTCCCCGTGCGATAGATGCAGAGGCAGATTGGCCGGAAAGAGTCTGCGAAGTGAGTGATGCAAGAAGCGCACGTGCCGTACGTTTGCTCCCGTACATGTCCTGTGGTCTGTGTATTATCAGCTTTGACCTGTCCAAGATATCAATCTGCCAGATTGGAAGAAGGGATTGCAAGCCCGGCCCTTGGAAACGTTTGCACCTCCTTGCTTATCTTGCTTAAGCTCAGAGTCGGCAAACATCTCCTGGGCTCCTACAGCCCAACCGCTCTGAGCGGCTTATACTTCGGCCATTGGAATTGTCAGTCAGGACAATCCTTTGAGATTCCTTTAAGCATCTGAATAGATCTGAATAGATTTCCATACTTTGAATATGGGCCTACTGTGATTGCATTGACATGGGAAAATCCTGCTCGCTTTGCCTTTACAGTGCCCACGGGGCGTAGGAATACCGCTAACTGCCAAATCCAAAAGCCAATTTCAAGGGCTTTGGGTCTGATTAACCAGGAACCCAAACAGCAGCATCTTTTGAGAGAAGTAACTGAGAAGTAGAAATCTGAAGCATCTCAGGCTTGAGAAAGACTTGCACAGAATTGTTCTGCATGTTTTTTATGTGCTCTGCACGGGTCTCTCTCAAGAGCTTGACCTGATTTTTACAATTTGAACCTCTGGCAACAAATGGCCGCCTCCAAAAGCCCCGAATCCATCCAAATCCAGTGGACAAATGAAAAATCATGGAAACCTACAGTATCAGGAAATGTTTGGATGTTCTTTTGTTTGAAACTTATTCAAATTACTTTTGATTCTTGCTCTTTCATGCTCTTTCCACACGGGATTCTTGAGGGCTTTGGAACAGGTCTTGCCCAGGAACATCCTCTTCAGACTCCCATGAGCTCGAGATACGCTTCATGCACCTGGATGCACCTGGGAATGTACGGCCAGTGGCATGTTTTCTAAATCCAACCCGAAAAGGACTGGAGGCACCCAAGGGAAGCACATAAGCAGCGGCCTCGCATGCTCTTCATCCTCGTTGCGAACTCTCTGTTCTCCCCGTGTCTCCCCGTGTCTCCCCGTGTCTCCCCGTGTCTCCCCGTGTCTCTCCATGTCTCCCATCTCTCCACTGCCTCTTGGGAGTCTGCAGAGAGCATGCGAAACGAGAACATCGATAGCACCATGGTTCAAAGAATTGAAGCCTCAGGGAAAATCTCCATGCTGTAGTGACTGTAGTGCAACTCACAAGTAGTGATGAGTTCCTGGTAATGAAGCTTGCCTCGCTGCTTGCCAAATTTTGGCAGCTCTAGAAGACTTTTGAACATGCCTTGGTCACACTGCGGTGACACAGGTGACAAAACCATACTTCGGTCCATTTTCGAATTCCTCAGGCTAAGGAGTCTAAGGAGTCGTTGGAGTCGTTGGCACAGCTTCGAAGCTTGGGAGCCGACTACAACTGTGCAGTGGCACAGTTCAGGCCTCGGAGATCAGGCAAGCTCTTGAAACTCCAATAATAACCCCAGCTCTAGCTGTAGCTATTCAGAAAACAACTTCCCAACACCATTTGAAGCCTCTGTCACTGAGAAGCTTGCTATGAAGCCCATGTATTCACAGGGAAAATTGGTGAGGTTCACCAAAGCCTGCCCGGAATGCACAGCCACCAGCCTATGTCACAGCTGCCGACTCAAAAAGACTCACGAACCTTGCAATCAAAGTCCACTTGTGGAGGATTGTGATGCAACCTTCAAGATCTTCAAGACTGGCCAAACACAAATTCATGGAGCAAATATATGCAAATATGGTTTTAAAAAAAACTAGGTGTACTCTGCGAGTAAGTATCAGACGAATGTGGAAACCGAGGGTTGCGGCACGGCAACTTTTTCAGCTGGTGCTTCCTCCTAGTGGCGATTCAAAAACTATCAGTGACTCTCAGGTCACAGCAGAAGTCAGCTTGCACTGCCATCTTCACAATGGGTTTAGAGTGGTGCTGATCGTATTGATCGCCGACTTCCGAGAAATTCCAAGCCAATCTAGCTGCTTAAGCATGCTTAGGCACTTCATGTTCCTCGTCTTCTCCAGACGTGGATTCCTCGTAGACAGTGGCAGGATCCTTCAGTCACAGCGAAAATCTTATCAGCCAAATAGCTCATTATAGTATCTTGATTGCAGCACATCGGACACATCGTAACACATCAATGATCATCATCGATTCATCAATGAATCGAAAAATTGCAGCTGGCACTGAAGCTGTCTCGGAAGCTGCATTCTCCTCGCCACCAGAGGCTGTTTCTGAAGAGCCTGTGATTGGCTCCTGCTGGAGCAAATCATCGCGAGTCCAAGAAGCACAGACGTAACAAAAGCAACAAGAACAGTACAAGCAGAAGATTGCGCAGTGACGACAGTGACAACATTATGCTGACTGTGGACCGTGGGTTTTGAAAAACTTGTCTTTTCCTTGCCTCGGGAATGGCACACGGTCTGGAAGCAACTCGCCGAGATTTGGCCTCAGCATCGGAGAGAGAAAGAGAGGGAGAGAGAGCTGCTCGAACCAAGTCGACGTCGAAACCTAAAGACCAGAGTGACCAGAGGAAGCATCTTCTGTCAACAATCTGCTTTCCCAAAATTCCACAACGTGGGGCAAGGAGAAAATGCATTTCTTCACCATCTTCCATCTTCTTCGAATGCAATTGCCTGAGGAAACTTGCCTTGTGTGACTTCGGCCCCACTTTGCGAGCCTCTACAAAAGGGAACAGCAGCAAATCTACCAAAACATTTGTGACATTTTGTGACATTCTCTCTAAAGAGGCCTTGTCATACTCAGCCAAGAATGCGGTGGGATGAAATTCAGCGGCCTGATCAAGGATCACCGCCCCGAGGGTTTCTTTGTTTAAGCTTTGCCAGGAATGGACAGAACGGAAGTCAATGTTTTGATCTGCCAGAGTTGCACTCGAATCTTTCCGGGTGCCTTGGGGTTGAGAGCTCCGAATATAACTGCCTATCAAACTGGCAAGCGTTCCAAATCAAACTGTCGCAAGTGTTCAAAGATGTTCAAAGCACATCCACAGTCTAATTGCTAAGTCTGCTTCATGGATAGTTGCAGCTTCTCATGGCCCAGTCTGAAAGATTTTGTTTGATTTCCTTGCAGTCGAAGGTTGTCAGTCTATAATAGTCTATATATATATATATATCTTGCGATCATGAGTCTACCAATGTGTTCCGAACATATAAAATACGCCATGATATGCCCCACGCATATGGTTCCCGGAAACGAGCGGGAAACCATATCATATATACATATAGCATCATAGAATCATATAGCTTCAAAATGCAGCCACTTCTGCGACAATGAAGGTTTGCCTTCAATCAAGTCTTGACATGCCTCGATTGCAACGATTCCCCTTTTGTCGCCTCTGTGGTGTCCTTGTCCTTGGGCGGTTCTTCCGCCTCGAACTGCATCAAAATTTTGGACATTGAAATTCTACTCATGATCCTGAAGTAATCTGAAGTACCACACAACAACTTCAACTTCTGGAAACCATTTTTTTTGAACATGTAGATGTGGGCCTACAAGCGATTGCCAGATAAGGATGCCACTATTTTATTGTTTGTGTAAAATGCAAACAGGATTTCAATGGAAAAGGGTCCCGAATGGTGTGGGGATTTGTTTTTCCGGTTTTCCGTTTCGGGACTCTCTTGGCGATTTCCTGTTCTGTCCGTCTCCTTGGTATTTGCAGCCTTCTTGAAGCTGGAAGCTGCTAATTCAATTCGAAGCTCTCATGTTCCATAATGCCATAGTATTTGCAATATTTTGGTGCTTGTGCGACAGCTTGAACTGTTCATGTTAAATGGTATTCTGCAACATTTAGAATTGGTTTAGGGTCTATTCAGAATTGGTTTAGGACCTTCTAGGGCTGGTTTTAGGGTTGGACTGTGGTTTTTTCGAGGACTGGTTTAAGCTTAATTTTAAGGTTGGTTTAGGATCGATCTAGGGTTGGTTTAAAATTTGGTTTAAGGATTATTTGGGGTTGGCTTAAGATCTGTTTAGGGTTGGTTTAGGATCGATTTAGGGTTGGTTTAGGATCTATTTAGGGTTGGTGTAAATCTTGGTTTAGGGTTTATTTGGGTTCGATTTAAGGTCTATTTAGGGTTGGCTCTTGAATCAATTTTGATATGCATACAGAAGCATATCCAAGCCTCCAATTTCAAACTGGTCGAGTTCTTTCTACTTGATGATCAGAAAACTTCATCAAAGGAAGTTGGGAAGCAATCTTCCGAGTTACGGATGAAGTGTAATGCAATAACAATACATCACAAAACAATACATCACATAACAAGGGAGTGTGGTGGCTTTAGGAAGTGGTCCTAGTGGTGACGAAGGGAGTGCGGTGACCTAGCGAAGTGGTGACAAAGGGAGTGCGGTGACTTTGGGAAATGGTGATTGTAAGGCCTGCATGAATGTCACATGGGGGTCGTGTTGGGGAGGAAGCCGGAGCACGAAACCTTGCGTTTTTCTGTGTAAAGTGGCTGCAACCGGCGATGAAAGGTACCTCCTGTGTGCGGCGGGTGCGGCTTGGATCGTTTCAACGCGTAGTCGGTTCTCCCTTGGTGTCTTGCAACGTGTGGATGCAAATCGCATTGTAATGGCTGCATGGCAAAACGCATTGTAATGGCTACATGAATGTCGCATGGGACTCATGTTGGAAAGCCGGAGCACGAAACCTTATATAATGTTTTCTGTGTAAAGTGGCTGCAGCCGGCGAACTAAGTAGTACTTGGAATTACTTTGTGCAAGCTCTGTAGTACAAAGTAGTACTGGGAAGTGCTTTGTGCAAGATTTGTGGTACAAAGTAGTACTGGTGAGAGCTTTGTAATAACACAGTAGTACTGGGAAGTGCTTTGTGCAAGCTTTGTAGTACAAAGTACTGGGACGTGCTTTGTGCAAGCTTTGTAGTACAAAGTAGCACTGGGGAGTGCTTTGCGCAAGCTTTATTGTAGTACAAAGTAGTATTGGGAAGTTCCTTGTGCAAGCTTTGTAGAACAAAGTATTTTGCAAAGGCTTTTCTGTAAACGCATCTGTGTCTCAAGCTTCTGGATGCAAAAGCTTTCTGTGCCCAATGGTTTTTTCGTGCAAGAGACTTCACTCTGACAGTAAGAGCTTTCTGGCGTGCTGTTCGTTGAGAAGAACTTCGAGGAGATAAGACAGGTTGGTCAGTGCTCGGGTGAGATGAAAACAGTTGAGAAGAACTTACTTGGATGACATGTGAGAAGAGATGGGATGAGATGAGAAGAGCTGAGATGAGGTGAGGTGAGGTGAGGTGAGAAGAGCTCACATGATTTGCGATGAGATGAAGTGCAAGTGTGAAGTGTGAAGTGCGGGGTGTGAAGAGCGCAGTGTGAAGTGTGAAGAAAGTGTTCGCTTGGAGTTGCATTGCACCGGGGTCCTGCGCAGGTCATGTTCTTGGACAACAACAGTGCAACAGGTTCGCACAAAGCACGCACGCACGGGCCTGGCTGGCACACGGCGCATGCAAGTTCTGAAAAAGGTCTTATAGTAACATATAGTAACTGCAGTATAACCCTAAGGCAACTTCCGCCCCGCCTCGCGGGTACTACTGGTAATGAATAAGGCGCAAATGCGATTGCTCTTGAAGGTGCGCACATGCATGCCTGTGTGCGTGTGAAGTCTTTGCAATTTGTAAGATACCGTTTGCCTCCAATTGCGACTTCAAGTTCCTTACTACAGGGTGTATTCCTGAACATCGTGTTCCAACTGCTTCGAATGCAAACACCCATCTCCAAATGCGCCCGCAAAACTTGGAGAGTTCATTGCAAACTGACACTCTACGCACCATGCTGCCGAAATACTGGACGTACTTCGAAGCTCTTTGCATTCTAAGTTAAAGAGTTCCGAAACTATTTGGGTATAGATCAAGATTGAGTACTCCAATAATTAGATTCTTAATGCTAAACATATACTAAAATTTGTGGTCCCATAGAGCTTAATTTTCGACTCATCCGCATGTTATACTATCAGAAAAAACACGTGCGCAGATCTTTGCTTACATAAGTCATTTTGAGTCTAAAGATCAGGTTAGATACAACCAGATTCAATTGTAGATAGACATTGCAGTCCCAATATCTATAATTATATATATATTCCAAAGTTTGTACAAGTTCTCAATTGGGTATCGGAAAAGGTCAGACATGTTCTAGGTATGGTGAATTTCTGGGAACATGATGTCCAAAATACTTCGCAAGGTTCCCAATATGTTGTTCTGACCTGGGACTCAAATATCAGACATTTCAATACCTTTGGCAATCCAATCAAGCCTCTCTACCCAAACTTCCGGGACACCACGTCCAGACCTAGAGTAACAAGAACTAATTATAAAATATCCTTGCAATTGCTGCTTGTCGACTTTCCGCCGGCACACGGAATCCATACAAAAGGAACGTCTGCGAGTTGGTTGATGTTTGCTGCGACTGGTTTGGAATCGGTTTCTGGATATGGTTTGGGTGGTTTGGCGTCACTTTCTTCCCTCCGTGACACGCAAATGTGCTGTGGGACCCAGGGTGGAACGCAGGACATGCAAAATTTGAAAACATCGCCGCAACAGCTTCTTGCAAGAGCTGCTTGATCTTTTGCGACTCTTGGAGCTTCCGTTGCTCTATTTGGGGGATAATTTTCTGCCAATTAAGAAGTACGAGTACTGTAAGAGTATTCTGCTCAGAGAGCCTTGGAACCGTGAAACCCTGGAACCATCAGAAAAGTTGGACACGAGAATAGGACGCTCGAATGCGCTTCTAGCGGAAACCATTGAGAACCATGCAACTTTCTGCAACTTCTGAGTTGCAGAACCCTGAACCCTTTGGTAATTCTTGCCTAGCAGATACTAGCAGATCTTAGCAGCTATCAAATACTAAAAAATTGGCACTGTTAAACCCTGCCAACTCTTGAATCCTACAACTTTGAACTTTGCTTTTGTCGAGTGGAACCATGGACTCGCTTCAAACCTTGGGACTTTGGAACAAAGAACCCTCGAGCCACCAAATCCTGGAAGTTTGAAACCGTTCAATCCTGGAATCTTGAAAGGTTTCAGAAAGGTTTCGGTGTTTTTAGGATGTAATTCCAGTTTCTAAGAAGCTCGTCACTCTGAAACAATGTAGGCATCAAATCCTAAAATTCAAGGTTCCAAGATTACACGGTCTTCCAAAGATGCCGTTGCTGTCATTTGGGTGCCCAAAGGTTGAATCCCAGCAGTCCCCGTGTCTCCCGCTGCTCAAGGGCCTCCTCGCTCAACCCGGGCGGTGGGCCAATGGCGCTGAGGGGCACTTCCTACAGGTTGAGTCGCGCATCAAAACGAGTTAAGCTGAGAGGCAAACCGAGATTCGCCAAGAGAGACTCCAAGAGAGACTCCAAGAGGGGTCAAGCAGGTCCTCGACATCATCAACTCCTGAAACAGCGTTAAGGCCCTGGAAAAGCCCTAGCACAGCTCGGAACATTGAGACCATCAACGTGGAACATCAAAAACACTCATCAGCTATCTTCAGCTGTCTTCAGCTGTCTTCAGCTGTCTTCAGCTCTTCCTGGCCTTGGACGGTATCTCCAAGCATTTCTCCAGGCAGCGCAAAGTCAATGCAGTCTGGACCTTGGATTTGGCCGCTGAGAGCAGACACGCGAGCCAGTCTGCCTCAGTTGCCAACCAAGGAGTCCGTAGTCGCCATCTTGGCCTTCACAGAAGCACAACGGTTTTAGCCATTCAGCCGCTCTCTGAGCCGCTCTCGCCCTGTAAGCCATGTCGTGACGCGTTCAACTTGCTCTTTGCCGCTGAGCCTTCTCCATAGTACATTTTGGCAGCCTGACACATTGACGCCGTGATGCCGTGTTCGCATTGTTCCATCTGTTTCCTACGGCGTAAAAGGTGCCTCCTCGACAGTCATATACCTCAGCCACAAATCCAATCGAATCAAAGTCATCAAGGCTTTCGTAGTCTCCCTTGCTGTCGAATACTCAGATCAATACTCTGATGGATCAAAGTCGTAGTTGCACTCGTCTCCGTACATCCACGGATTGAACTCTGATGCCTTGTCGCTTATCAGAATATATCAGAATATATCAGAATGATGATAATGATGAAAATGATGAAAAGAAGTGGCACGGTAGCGTCAGTGCAAATAAAAGACGCACATCTGGCTGCCTGAGGATTGAATGCAAATTCGTGAGACTCCTCTGCAGACTCCTTGGTGGACCTTGGTGAAACTCGTTTCATCTCATGTCAGTCGCTCATGAATCTATGGATTTCGGATGCCGTTAAAGGATGTTAAAGGATCAAAGTTTAATAGCATGATCCAAAGTGTGACGAAAAGCAATGAATGATGTACTGATGCATCCAATGGATGACAGCATCGGTACAGAGCTGAGAAGTGATCCCGGCCCATGTCACATATTCGTCTCCTGCTAGACCTTTGACCTTCGCAGAATGAACATCTCAAAGAATCCTAACAAAAGCATCCTTTGATCCAAGTGGGGTGAGTTCACAACATGCCCTGAAATGCATAGTTTCCAAGCCTCCAAGCACTATTTGCAAAGTTTCTAGTCTCGAGACAGATGACACCAATGGATCTACTTAGCAAATGCCGGCAACAACGGTGGTGGTGTGATTTCAGGGAACCTGACAGAGGTACAGTCCTTTTAGAATTTTTAGATAACTTGGGGCATTTTCGGAATCACCCCCCGGAGTCCTTGTAACATCTTGTAACCTTAAAGTCACTTTGTGTCTTGGTTTTTCATGTTTCGGATTTTGGAGGGAAATCAACATTGACAAAAATGGGTTCACAGTGTTCGATTCTGTGTTGTCGCTGTTTTTGCTCTTCAACACAAACACTCTGAGTTTATGTAGTTGTATTTAAATTGTATCTTATGTATTGTGCTGTGTTGTTGCTTGTTTTTGCCATGAGCTACATCAGATGCCTGTTCTTTTCTGAGTCATGATCTGTTTCTCAAGGACATCGAAATGCAGTTGCAAAGTGACGTTGTGTCCATTTAAAATGATTGTTATAGTTGCTTTTTGTGACCTCAATATTGTTCGTTGACGAAGCCACAATTTAATTCCAAGATGCACAAATGTTCAAAGAGAAAATGGGTTGCAATGTTTTGCCAAGACATGAGGTTCTATATTATCCTACACCCCATCTGCACCTACACTCCTTTCTTACTTTCTCCAAACACTTCTTTCCATACACTTCCCCTCGCCTTGAGCCCAACATTATCCCATTTCTACCTTCAACTTCCTCCACTTTCCTTCCTCCTGTCATCTCCTGTCATCTCCTGTCTACTATATCTTTTCCACAGGCCCATGGGCATCTGAATTCCTGCTATGTGAGCGGTCCCTTAACGAAGCGTAGTGAACACTGGCAACAAACATGTCAAGAATGTGATCATGGCTAAACAGATCACAGAATCAAGCAGAACCAAACAGGCATCAATTTGTCAGCGGCCATCAGCGGCCCAAACAGCATCAAACAGCAATGGTCTCAAACCGCCATGGTCGCCATGGCCCCCATGGCTTGTCGCCTGCAGGAGACCTGTACGATGCCGAAGCCACGTAGCGAAGGCTTCAGCATCCTTGGGACAGATGCGACAGCTTTGGCGAACTGCGAACCACTAGGGCCTAGGGCCCTAGGGCAGGGCCTAGTGGCCTTCCAAAGGCATTTGCTTCACAAGCGACAGCGACAGTAGGGACACCCCTGTTAGACAGGCCTGCAAGAGAAGCTTTAAATCAAGGGGCGCCTGCGGTGAGTGGTTTCGAATCACAAAGTGAGTCCAAGACTGCAACGGTAAAACTGCACAAAACTGCACAAGGACTTAAAAAGTATTGGGAGACTGGACCTCATCCACCAATGTTGCTAAAGGCACACTGCGACCAGGCCTCAAACCACAGAGCAAACTCTATACCAAGCCACTCACAATGCCATTCTAATTTGATCTAATTCTATTGCTCTTATTTGATCTAATTTGCTGTATTGGCTACTGGGTATGCTTTTGGCAACCACTCTAACGTCCTAGTGTCACAAGCTGAAAAGCATGTCAACAGGTGCCCCTTTGTGAAGAAAGCCAATTGAGTTCTCGACGCGCGTCGGATTCGATTGAGCAACTGGGAAGGATCACCACCCTTGCCTAGAAAAAGGTGTTGGCAAAGGATACTGCAAACGCTAAGAATGAGTGGCTGATTGGAACCAAAATCAGCTCTTCTTGCACTCTTGCAGGCTCATTGAAAATCAGGAGCCATGACGATCATGTCAAACACTCGGACTACCACTGGCGGAACTGCAATTATTACCACGTGCCGGTAGGCAATTAGCCAATGTGAGCACTATACAAGTTCGTGGCAGTATAGGGTCAGGAATTCCAGGAATTCTTGAATGCAATTGATTTTAGGTTCGCATGTCTGCAGTTATTGCAGGTACGGTATTAATGTGATGAAATATGATATGTAGGTTCTGCAAAGGATGCCGTTTAACAATAGTGCAGTGTCCTGTAATGCTCTGTACTGTTGTCATGGTATGTTATCTGATGTGGCGCTATGTCACACCATGTTGGTTTTTGATGTTGGTTATTGATGCAATCCCCCAGAGTCTCACAATCACAATTCCAGGCAATGTGCAAGAGTATGTGCAGAATACATATGCAAAAATATCATATGTCATCTATCCTATATCCTATGTATCATGTACTTATTCTACTATCATATTGTTCACATAGATGTTCATCTCATCCAATTCAATTTTGTTCCTTTTCCGGGAATTATGTGTTATGAAATTTAATGCTTCGACCAGATGCCGCTTCATGGCATTTCCACGGCCTCTTGGCGTTCCATGACAGTCTCCAATTTCACCGAGCCCTTGACCCCAACCAGCCCTTGCTGGTAAAGTTTCATCGGATGCCAGTGCAAGAGCGGTTGCTTGTTCAATGTCCTTCAGTCATCTGCAGTGCGTGGTGGCCACGTCTGTACAAGTGCCAGACTAAGATTGCTTGGCCATCGTGGCCTTTGTTTATGACTGCTTCTCTGTCAATGTCCTTCTGCAGGCTTGCAAAAATCATTTCCTGTCGCACAAGCAAACGGCCCTCAGTTGCGCTTTGTGGAAGCACGCAAAGGAACAAAAAGGTAACCCAGCGAAACAAAACATCGATGGTAAGCGAAGCAAATCGAACAGGAGGAAAGCTAAGACAGCGAAGAAGGAAGGAACAAGGATGGCCAAGCATTGCTAACAATTGCCAAGCAGTGGTAAGCAGTGCCAAGAAGTGCCAAGAAGTGCCTGCATCGCTGCCTTCTCAGCCGGCGTCACCATCAGTGCTGCCGTCGGCGGCCTCAGCAGGTTTCCAGTTGGGTTTCCAGCTGGGTTTCCAGTGTGTTCACGGCAGCCCTGCACAACATGCCAACTGCCTATGCTTCATCAAAGCCAGTACCCCAACTCTCGGAGGCAGCCGGAGGCTGAAAAAACTAAGAACTTAAATAACTCTTGGTACTGTGTCGGGAATACATCATTATAGAAACATACATGTATCATACCCGCCGACCCCAGCTGACGGCAAGGGGGAGCAGCGCGTTCGAGGAAAAGTGTCTTCTTGTTCATCCAAGCTATTTTGAGAGGCATCCGGCATTATATAATGTATATTTATACGTGACACATATCGTCAACGGGATCAAGTAGCAAGGCCAGAAACGTTACTTTCTTGACCAAAAGGCATTGCATTGCACTTCTTCTGTGCCAGGGCTTCTTGTCTCAGGCTTCGCAGACTCATCTCTGCTAAAACCTGCGTCTTCGCTTTGATACAATGCCTCCTATGCCCTGCCCCTGCCATTTTTGCCGAATGTCCCTTTCTTGACTGGGGATTTGACACCACCTTGGGTGACAACTTCTTCATCTCGAATGAAAGGCCTGGCACATTTCCTGCCACAAATACAAAGATGTTGCAACAAACCTTGCTTGTGGTTGAAAACTGTTGAAAAACTGCATCCAGTAGCATACCATGGAAGCTTAAAGAAATCCTGGGGCAAAAGATGGCCGCGGCCCCCCAACCAAAGCATTGTGCGAGAGGCTAGATGCGGCTAGATTGATATGAGACACTTTCCACACTTTGCACTTCATACCTGCTATCTCTGAATTCCCATATTTTTCTTGGTCCCTCTCAAAAGTCCTTCAAGTGTGCCAAACTTTGGGCTGAAGTCATTGCTCATACTGCCTCAAATGAACTGAATTCAATATTTCTGTGAGATTCTCAGAGTCTATTTTTGATGCTCAATCTATTGCTGCCACATTTTTCCTACAGACACAGGCAGTGACAACTGCTTCGTGTTCAATTGGCACTTGTGGGCAGCTCAGCACAAGCGAAGCAAACTGTAAGTGAACAATAAGTCTCAAACAGGGGCTTGCATCCGGGGTTATGTGAAGTGACTTCAGGCAAACCTCTGCAAATCATTGAGAAACACTGCCATGCAGTTGTGTTTCTGATGACTATGGCAAAGAAAAATTAATGCGCTCTCTGACCGCAGCAAGTGGCCTGATCATCATCTGTCACCGGAACGAACGCTCGCACCTGACTCCAACCATTTGAGAAAACCAGGTTGCTGTGGGTTTTTTTCCCTTCCTCGGACTTCCTCGGACTTCCTTGTTTCTAATCGCAAACTTTGGACCAGACAGACAGCAGCCACTCTCTGGTGTACACCGATTCTGCCACGCTGACGTGTACACCGTCGCCTCATCGTGTCTGATTCACGAAGGCCGACTGCCATTCGCTGCCATCATTCTGCTTGGCTTAGAATGGTTTAGAACCCCTTAGAACCCCTGAATGGCTAAACATTGCTAAACCGTGTCCAACATCACCAACATCCAGCCTGACACAAACTGAAACATAAGAGAAAAACGCACCTGCGTCCGGCACCGCGGCCTCCATCAGATCAGTGAGTCGTGCTGAAAAGCTGCATCAACGAACACTATATATACTGTGTATATCTATTTATATTAAGTGAACATTATACATATACATATACATTTACATATACATATTTATATATATATATATATTCATATATATATATTCATATATATGTATATTCATATATATGTATATTCATATATATGTATGAATTTCATATATTACATATACTACATGCATTGCATATATGACATATATTATGTACATATGTTACATGTTTTACAAACAATAACATATATTACACTATATATTACAGACAACATTTACTACATGTGCTACATATGCTACATAACATACAGATACGTATGCATGTACATATGCATGTACATATGCATGTACATATGCATGTACATATACAAATGTACGCATATGTACACATATGTAACGATAGATACATTCTTAGATAGACTCTTAGGCTGAAAGATAGATAGATAGATAGACAGATAGATAGATGGGTAGGTAGATAGATAGATACATTTAAGATAGAATGATGGATAGATAGATGGATGGATGATAGATAGATAGGTAGGTAAGTAGATAGATCGATACATTTAAGATACATACTGTAGATAGATAGATAGATAGATAGATAGATGGATAGATAGATAGATAGATGAGGTAGATAGGTAGAGAGGTAGATAGGTAGATTGGTAGATAGGTAGATGGATAGATAGATAGATAGATAGATAGAGGGGTAGATAGGTAGAGAGGTAGATAGGTAGATTGGTAGATAGGTAGATCGGTAGATAGGTCGGTAGACAGACAGACAGACAGATAGATAGATAGATAGATAGATGGATACATTTAAGACATATACATTTAAGATAGGTACATTTAAAGATAGGTACATGCAAGATAGGTACATTTAAGATAGATACATTTATGATGGATAAATTTAAGATGGATAAATTCAAGATACCTACGTTTAAGATATATGGATTTAAGATAGGCATGGTTGAGAAAGATAGATAGATAGAAAGATAGATAGACAGGTAGATAGGTAGATAGATAGACCGACAAATAGATAGATACATTCAAGACAGACGGATAGATACTGTTAGATACAGTCAAATATGTGTATATATATATACATAAACATTTGAAGGTATATGTATAATACAAATATATATATATATATGCGTGTGTGTATGTATGTATGTATGTATGTATGTATGCATGCATGCATGCATGCATGGATGGATGGATGGATGTATGTATGTATGTGTGTGTATGTACGTATGTATGTATGCATGCATGTATGTTTGTGTATGTGTATGTGTATGTGTATGCGTATGTGTATGTGTATGTGTATGTGTATGTATTTGCATATGTATATGTATATGTATATATATATATATATGTGTATATATACATATACACTTACACAATGCATAATCTATGATATACCAATTATAATACATCATTTTCAGGTACATACAGATCACTATATACACATCCGCCCACCCCAGCTAGAGCAGGGGGAGCACGTCAGGAAAACTGTTGTTCCAGCATTGCCCTTCCGAAGGTCCACTCTCCGCCCTTTGCAGCCTTTTGGTAGGTATTAACCCTCCCTGGCGCTTTTGGCAGCTGCCGGGGGCCTTCAAAGAGGTTTTCCTACTGGCTTCAGAAAGCAAAAAAAAGGACTCCGGCGCCCATTCCAGTCTGTGGTCCCTCCCCAGCCTTGGCAGCTGCCGGGGGCCTTCAAAGAAGTTTTCCAATGGCTTCCGAAAACAACGGTAGGCATGAGCCCGCCCGGAAATGCTCCAAGGCGCCTTTTCCAATTGCCGTTTCCAGCCTTTTGGCAGCTGCCGGGAACCTTCAAAAAAAGTTTTCTCATGGCTTCAGACGGCAACGTTTGGCATTAGCTCGGCCGGAAACAGTCCCCGGCACCCTTTACAGTCTTGTCGTCCCTCCCCGGCGCCTTTTCCGGCCTTCAAAGATGTTTTCTAATCGCTTCAGAAAGCAACGTTATAGGCATTAGCCCGGCCAGAAACGGTCCCCGGCGCCCTTTCCAGTCTTGTCGTTCCTCCCGGCTCCCTTTCCAGCCTTTTGGCAGCTGCTGGAAGCCTTCAAAGACGTTTTCTAACGGCTTCTGCCAGGGGCCTTCGAAGATGTTTTCTATAGTGGCTTGAAAAGCAACGTTAAGCATTAGCCCGCCCGGAAGCGCTCCCCCCCGCGCCCTTTCCAGCCGCAGCTGCCGGGGGGCCTTCAAAGATGTTTTCTAATTTCTAATAGCTTCAGAAAGCAACGTTAGCCCGCCCAGAAACGTTTCCCGCCCTTCTTTCTAGTCTTGTGGCCCTTCCGCAGCACGCTTTCCTAGTCTTGTGGTCCCTCCCCAGCGCCCTTTCCAGGCTTTTGGCAGCTGCCGGGGGCCTTCAAATATGTTTTCTAGTGGCTTCAGAAAACAACGTTAAGCATTAGCCCCCCCGGAAACGCTTCCCCGCGCCCTTTGCAGTCTTGTGGTCCATCCCCGGCGCCTTTTCCAGCCTTGGCTGCATCCCGGTGCTCCAGTGCCCTGCGCAATACTTTGGCAGCTGCCGGGGGCCTTCAAAGACGTTTTCTAATAGCACCAGCCTGGCTTTAAACCCTTCCCGACGCCCTTTCCACCTTTTTGGTTGCCAGCATCCCGGCCCTCCGGTTCTGCAACCCACTGTCGTTTACCGTCCTATGCTCCGGGCGCCGGCCACGGAGCCCATGTCCTTGCCGGAGGCCTTCTGTAGTAACCGAAGGTTATAGGGGCTGCCCCCTCCTGCCGCCGACCCACCCCCGACCCACCCCCGAACCGCTCCCGAACAACTGAAGCCTACGTAATTTACGGTGATTTTTTCTTGCGATGTTCAAAAACATCGTTTTTTTACGGTGTTTCGGGCCCTTCGCCGGCAAAAAAAATCATTTTGGCGATGTTACAGAACCTCGGTTTTTACGTGGCTTTGGGCTCGAAGAGGGGGCCCGGGACGGACAAATTGGCATCTTAAGATCGTTTCAACATAGATGGCCCAAACATGGCCCCAACATAGGTCCCAAGAGGGCTCAACATGGGCCAACATGGGCCAACATAGGCCAACATAGGCCCAACGTAGGCCCGACATGGGCCCAAGATGAGCACAACATAGCTCAACATGGGCTCAACTTGGCCCAACATAGGCCCAAGATGGGCCCAACATGGCTCAACATGGGCCCGACTTGGCCCAACATAAGCCCAAGATGGGTGCAAGGCCCAACTTGGCCCAACATGGGCACAACCTGCGCTCAACATAGGCCCAGACTGCTTCCATACAGGCAAGCACTGCGCATTATGCCTGCATCAGTTCAACATAGCCCTCCCTGGGTTTGCGTGGAGAATCTCGGCCCAATCTTTCGTTGCTTGGCCGGCGCCCGGCTGTCAGGCACTTGAGAGCAGGCGGAGGCGGACGAAAGGTAGGGTAGTGGGAGAGGAGTGGTGTCAAAATGCTGCGCCCCTAAGATGATACACCAAAAACGTTTTTGCGCAGTCTAAGATGATTTTATCCAGAGCATGACTGCATGATACGGTGTCTTGTGCAGCGTGAAATGATGCAACAAAAGGGGTTTTAAAAAAAAAACTTTTTAACACCCCTTGCAGCAACTGTTATTGAGGCTGAAGCAAACCAATTATGCTGGACTACAGGGCCATCTCTCTCATGGAGAGTGTGCCTCTACTGTGGAGGACCGTGACCGCGTCACCCGTGGGAATTGAACCCATGACCATTTTAGGGGGAGGGGGGGCCCTTTATAATTGATATCCAATACATAACGTCGAGAATTCTACGTTTTGCACGGGCTGGCCCCCCAATACCCCCTATGATTGTGCTGAAGCACGGAGAACTCAGGTAGCTGATGCTATCTTTCGTGATAAGCCTTTAAATCCGGGCGCCGGCCACGGAGCCCGTGTTCTTGCCGGAGGCCTTCGGTGGTAACCGAAGGTTATTGGCGCTGCCTGCCCTGCCGCCGACCCACCCCCGAACAACTGAAGCCTACGTAATTTACGGTGTCTTTTGCTTGCGATGTTCAAAAACATCGATTTCCCGAGAGCGCCTGTGAAGGGTTCTTCGTAAAAAAGCAGCCGTTGTAATACATCTTCACACCCTCACATCTGCTGATCTACATCTTCACACCCTCACATTTGCTGATCTACATCTTCACACCCTCACATCTGCGGATCTACATCTTCACACCCTCACATCTGCTGATCTACATCTTCACACCCTCACATCTCCAGATCTACATCTTCACACCCTCACATCTGCAGGTCTACATCTTCACACCCTCACATCTGCCTACATCTTCACACCCTCACATCTGCAGATCTACATCTTCACACCTTCACACCTGCAGATCTACATCTTCACACCCTCACATCTGCAGATCTAGATCTTCACACCCTCACATCTGCTGATCTACATCTTCACACCCTCACACCTGCAGATCTACATCTTCACACCCTCACATCTGCAGATCTACATCTTCACACCTTCACATCTGCACATCTCCTCTCGCTCTTCTTTCTATCTCTCTCTTAAGGCAGGGGCGGTGCCGCCGGAGCGCCATGAAACGCAACCCTTTCGCACGAAATGGACGTTGGACGTCAAAAACTAAGGTAAAATTGCGATTTAACTGAGTCAAATGCAACCTTTTCGCACGAAATGGACGTTGGACGTCAAAAACTGAGGTAAAATTGCGATTTAACTGAGTCAAATGCAACCTTTTCGCACGAAATGGACGTTGGACGTCAAAAACTGAGGTAAAATTGCGATTCTAGTTAGTCGAGCGCAACCCTTTCGCACGAAATGGACGTTGGACGTCAAAAACTGAGGTAAAATTGCGATTCTAGTTAGTCGAGCGCAACCCTTTCGCACGAAATGGACGTTGGACGTCAAAAACGGAGGTAAAATTGCGATTTTGAGGTGTCACGGGCAACCATTACACGCGAAATGGAGGTTCGACGTCAAAAACTGGGGTAAAATTGCGATTTAACTTAGTCCATCGCAACCCTTTCGCACGAAATGGACGTTGAACGTCAAAAACTGAAGTAAAATTGCGATTTCACGGGTCCGGTCTCTGTGTGTGAAAGTGTTTGTGTGTGAAAGCTTCTGTGTGTAAAAGTTTCTGTGTGTAAAAGCTTCTGTGTGTAGAAGCTTCTGTGTGTAAAAGGGTCTGTGTGTAAAAGGGTCTGTATGTAAAAGCGTCTGTGTGTAAAAGCGTCTGTGTGTAAAGGAGTCTGTGTGTAAAAGCCTCTGTGTGTAAAAGCTTCTGTGTGTAAAAGGTTCTGTGTGTTAAAGCTTCTGTGTGTAAAAGCGTCTGTGTGTAAAAGTGTCTGTGTGTAAAAGGGTCTGTATGTAAAAGCGTTTGTGTGTAAAAGCGTCTGTGTGTAAAGGAGTCTGTGTGTAAAATCCTCTGTGTGTAAAAGCTTCTGTGTGTAAAAGCGTCTGTGTGTAAAGGAGTCTGTGTGTAAAAGCCTCTGTGTGTAAAATTGTCTGTGTGTAAAAGTGTCTGTGTGTAAAAATGAATGCAAAAACGGAGAAAATGTTGCAAATAATGTAAATACCAATACTTTTTAAACCAGAGATGCACAAAACACTGCAAACACCAGCGCTTTTGAAGGCAAAAGCAAAAAATAACACCGTAAATGATAGTATTTTTGGCGGGTTGATCTCAAAAAATGCTGGTGTTTTACACAGTTTTTGGAATGTCAAGAAAACATGGAAGACACGAAACACTGTAAATAGCGGTGTTTTGGCCACTTTTGGGTGCTGAAACGCTGGTATTTACGCAGTTTTCGCCCGTGACGGTACCAAACCCTGGAAAAAAAATACAGCATTTTTTACACCGATTGTTTGCCTTGATGAATGCAAAAACGCTGGTATTTACGCGTTCTTCAAAAAAGCGAAGATCGTGACATGAACGAAACCCTGTAAATAACAGTGTTTTATCCACTTTCGGTGACTAAAACTGTGGTATTTACGTGGGTTCTTGCCATCTGACAGCGTAAAATGTTGTAAATTACAAGACTTTGTGCGCTGTTTATATTCAAATTTTAAACGAGCGATGCTTTCACATGTTCTTGGCATTCTTCAACAAGAAACGACGTTACAGATTGAAACTAGACGACAGCGTGGCCCGAAAGAAAGCTGGAGGGAGGAGACGAGAAGATAGCACACAAGATAAAATGATGATGGATGCTGCTGGTGAGGCGCTTTTACACAGACGTGTTTGCACACAGAAACTTTTACGCACAGAAGCTTTTACACACACAGGGTCTTTTACAGAGAAGTCTTTACACTAAGGAGATTTTGCATACAAACGCGTTTACACAGAGAAGCCGTTACACAGGAGCTTTTACACACAAGGGCGTTTACACACAGAAGCTGTTTCACACAGACGCTGTCACACAAAGAAGTCTTTACACAGAGACAGCTTTAACACACAGGCGCGTTTACAGACAGAAACTTTTACACAAAGAAGTCTTTACAGAGAGAGAGAGAGAGCTTTTAAACACGGAAGCTTTCACACACAGCAGTTTTTACACAGAGAAATCTTTACACAAAGAAGCTTTTACACGCAGAAGCTTTTTCACACAGAAGTTTTTACACAGAGAAGCCTCTGAGAAGCCTTTACACACAGAAGCTTTTACACACAAGGGCGTTTACACACAGAAGCTGTTACACACAGACGCTGTTACATTCACATGTTCTTGGCATTCTTCAACAAGAAACGACGTTACAGATTGAAACTAGACGACAGTGTGGCCCGAAAGAAAGCTGGAGGGAGGAGACGAGAAGATAGCACACAAGATAAAATGATGATGGATGCTGCTGGTGAGGCGCTTTTACACAGACGCGTTTACACACAGAAGCTTTTACGGACAGAAGCTTTTACACACACAGGGGCTTTTACACAGAGAAGTTTTTACAAAGAGCAGCTCTTAGACACAGAAGCTTTTACACACAGAGGCTTTTACACAGAGAAGTCTTTATACCGATGGGCTTTTACATGCAGAAGCTTTTACACAGAGAGAAGTCTTTACACAGAGGAGCTTTTACACACAAGGGCGTTTACACACAGAAGCTGTTACACACAGACGCTGTTACGCAAAGAAGTCTTTACACAGAGAGCTTTAACACACAGGCACGTTTACAGACAGAAACTTTTACACAAAGAAGTCTTTACAGAGAGGGCTTTTACACACGGAAGCTTTCACACACAGGAGTTTTTACACAGAGAAGTCTTTACACAGAGAAGCTTTTACACGCAAAAGCTTTTTCACACAGAAGCTTCTACACAGAGAAGCCTTTAGACAGAGGAGCTTTTACACACAAGGACGTTTTCTCACAGAAGCTGTTACACACAGACGCTGTCACACAAAGAAGCCTTTACACAGAGAGCTTTAACACACAGGCGCGTTTACAGACAGAAACTTTTGCACAAAGAAGTCTTTACAGAGAGGGCTTTTACACACGGAAGCTTTCACGCACAGAAGATTTTACACAGAGAAGCCTTTACACAGAGAAGCTTTTACACGCAGAAGCTTTTACACACAGAAGCTTTTACATTGAGAAGTCTTTACACAGAGGCGCTTTTACACGAAGTGGAAAGTTGAAATTGGCAGCAATTCTTTAGGAAAAGCCCTTCGCAGGAGCTTTCGGGAACAAGCCTTCCCCACTTGCTCCAAGATAAAAAAAACGCTGTTCCATGATTCATGAATTTATGCTCAAAAAAGCATAAGGAATATATTTCTGAAGCAGCAGGTCCTCATTCAATAGCTTTCAAGCCCACCCTGCGATGACATCGAGGTCAAGTAATCCGGCGGAGCCGACGATGAGCGTCAGCTCTAATATATATATATACACATAAATCTCTGCAGTATATAAATGTTTACATGTGTGTGTGTATATATATATATTTATTTACAGTTTACATATGTAAATAGGCATTTAGGTATATGGATTGTTTATACGTATATAATCGTATATATATAGTGTATATGTATATGAATATATATGTGTGTTATGTATAGATACATTGTGTATATACATACATATTACTATAATTATGTTTATTCCTGTTATCTTTGTTATGTATATATCTATATACTATATATATATATATTGTCTGTATGTATGCGTACATGTCACATCCTGCTGATTCAGACAGCCAACTGGACCAAATCGTTTAGGTGCAGGTAACTTCCGTGATCAGCAGCGTATGTGCTCTCTTTGCCGCATCCTGCGACTGCCAGGACCACATTGAGATCTGAGACTCGCCTGGTCTTCGACTGGACACCTCAAGTTGTCGGAACGCATTGCTTTACAAAACTGCCACAGTGCCTCGTTTGCATTCACACTGCCAGAGCAGCCAATGATTGAATGTGTTGATAATGTGTTGAAAATGCGTTGATTATGTGTTGATATATGTAGTTTGACAACTCAATTCAACCAGCTTTCACACTGTACTGGGATGCACACGTCATGAGATCTCCCTTTCGCCGCTGCCACCTTGCCGAAACCAGCTGTTGAGCAAAAAATGCCGCGGATACCAGGGACCTTGGAGGGACCTTGGTAGCATAAACGCATCAGCCTGGTCCCAAGTTGTCTTGGAAAGCACATGTCCAGCATGGGCGAAAACATCGCAAGACTGTATTACTCCCCTGCCGCAATATGAACATGTCCACCACAACGTGGATAGATGTGGATAGTTTGGCTTCAAGTCGAAATAAAAGCCAGCTGTGCAAAGCAGAGTGTGGTGGGATACATACTTTGCAAAGCACTTTTGAACATACTGTGCTCTTTTGGCACTACGTCTCTGCAATCTTTGCAGACTTGAAAACTGTTCAATGCTTGTGCAACTCGTGCAACTTGTGCGTCTCTAAAGCTTGAAACAACGGGATTGAGAAATCTTGGCCTATCTTGGCCTTATACTTACTCTAACTATCTCTAACTATCTCTAACTCTAGCATTTTCTTGCCTTACCGAAATTGGAAAGATTTCAGGAGTAAGGTGTCTCTTGTCTGCCTGCAGTCAGCTCACAAGCTCGTTCTGCATCACCTGAAAGGAATCAGCCTCTCTCAGAAATCGAAAGAGCCAGGGCTTCGATCTTGGTACTTTTTGGATCTTTTTGGCAGTTCATGATGTAAATTGATTCAAATTCAACGCGGCCAAGGCATGCCTTACATGCGGAACATTATGGGACACCTTCGACAAGGCTGTGGCCCTCGTCCAAGGAGGATAGGCCAGGCCAGGCAAGGTTTTCCAGCGCTCAAGTAAACACCTGGGGAGCCAACTCTTCCCAGTCGGCATAGCGCAGGCCTTGAAAATCGCATCGAATCGACAAACACAATGAGTGAAGAGTACGCAAAAACGATATCTAAATGCTTGTATTGGACTCAAAGTGAAAAATTTGGATTTCAGATTTGTCATGACAATGGAGGGCCGCAACCACCACAAAAAAAGTTTGGAAATCTTTAGAGCGAGTCAATCGAGTCGAATGAGGTGAATGAGTCGAATGAATCGTGACTACCGTGAAAACCACCGAAAATTGCCAAAGAAATGCCAAAGAACTCTGTCAGACTCTAGGTCCTCCGCAGGGCTAAGAGCCAAAGAACTACTTTGCTTCTGCACTTGATGAGACCTCAAGCTTGGCTGGTGTCCCCCAAACGGACCTAGAGATTGGGAGACTTTGCAAGAATCATGGGACTTAGGAAAGATTTGAGTCCTGTTTCCTCTCATGGATGCAGAAATCAATTTAGAACCGCTGTCAATTATCCAGACTATCCAAAATCAATCCACCATGCAAATCCATCCAACAGTACTTCCCATGACCTTCTCAAAGATGTGAAGAAACATGAAGAAAGGAAACTACGCGAACTCATGTACTTCTCTCAGCCAAACACAATACTGCCTTCAGTATGCCCCTCCTGGAAAGTTAGTTTGATCTGGTGTGCAAAAACAAGACCACTCTGATGCCGTTTCCGCACGTAACAAGCTTGCAAAATCCTTCCCCTGGGAGAGCCACAATCATAAAGCCTACTTGGCCTAGCTGCCTAGCTTGTGATCTTATCGCGTGACACTGTGCAACTGGCTGCAATTGGGTGAAACTGAAATTGGACTGCACCTCTTCACGCATGTAGCTTGAGGACCACTGCCTGGAATCAATGCCAATTGCAAACACCAATAGAGCTCAATAGATTCTGTGAGTTTTACAGAGAGTGCAGACAGTGCACTCTGGCTCGAGGATGGACAGAATCTTTGCTGCCTGCCACCACTGGGAGATGCAGAAAGCACAGTGTCGGGAAGTGACAGACGTATTCGGGAAGTGATGTCAAGACTGAAAAAATAGAAAAAACTTCCACCTCCATCGAATGTAGCCCGTCAGGTTCAGCAGGCAAACCAACCTGCAGGCGCAGTGCTGCCAAGAATATGGCATGCCGTGCATGCTGCAATGCATGCTGCAATGCATGCTGCAATGCATGCTGCGTGCTCACTGCAACATTTGTTTGTCTTCGTTGAATCATGTCGAGTGTACAGTATGAGTCAGTATGAGTCAGTATGCAGTGTCGCAGCTGTGACCTGGCAGCAAAAACCCAGCATTTTTGTGTTTTACAGGTTTAATCAGGTTTACATGTCTGCTTTTTGGTCGCTTCTTTGGCTTCCTGAGACGAAACTGAGCCGCAACTTTAGCTCTTGGAGCTTCACGTGTCAAAACCATCTAGGTCCATGCAGCTGCTAATAAGGGCAATCTGCTCAAGCATGATGTTTGCAGCAGCCATCGATGTTATACCTGAGGACAAGAGCAACAAGAGTGCAAGGAGTCACAAGTGCAAATTGAGTGCGACATGAGTTGAGAATTTGGGAAACCACGCCTGCATGATCATAAGCAGGTGCCACTTCAACAACATCCGCAGCAACGATTGGTAGACCTTTCAAACCTGGCGCAAAAAGGAAAGAATCAGAAGCCAGCGGCTACGACTCACTGAATAACCTTTGAGGACCGATGTTACACTGCAGAATTCAAGTCAAAAAAATGTCAAGAGTCAGGTCAAAAGAATTCAACGGGAGCTGCCTCTGATGAATTGGAGGAGTTGATGTGCGAGCAGCCCACCATATTCTGGTGTTCCTGTCCCTGCAAAGCTGCTCACGTAACAAGTTTGTGATTGCTCCAAAAAATCCAAGATAATCCAAGAAGAAACAATCAAGAAACCTTAGAAAAAAATAATCAGAGCCAGAGTTTGATGTCCTGGGGCGATGGAGGGGTCCAAGACATCGATGTCAATCGAGAGATAAACTGGTGCTCCTGCATGAGAACGGAGCGAACGTCAAGCCAAATGACAAAATATTACAAAGCTGGTACAAGGGGAACACCAGCAGGTCCAATAACCTCATTTCACAACCACTTTCCCTCAAAAAACAGGAAGCGGAGTCGATCTCCCGTTATGTCTCCTCCAGACTTTTCCCAGCGTCTTCGGACAACATCAACACAGGCTGGCACACCGCTTTCATGAACATCCTGCCATCAAAAAGCAGGACTCCTAAGCTCAAAATCAAAATCTCATAGCATCGACTCTCATGTCTACATTCTTGATCCCATCAAGTCTTGCATTTACTTCTCCAGCCCCTAGAGTCCTCAGCTGTCAGTGTTGCAATGCCCATCGCATCGGAATCGTGGAAGTCTTCCGCAGAGTATGTGGTCGCTCGAATCCCAATGTGTGTTGATCCTTCCTTTGACAGCAGGCCCTGCAGAGAAAGGTGAAGACATGAGAACTTGAACACATCCCGATGCATCGCAATTTCTAATGAGAAATGAAAGGAAAAGAACCTCCCAGAGCCTACTGCACAAGTGACTCTGCTCCAGAAAACAGCGCAATGAACAGCCCAGCCTCTTCCCAGCAGTTCCGGAATGGTGCTCCATGCCAAACATCCTGCAGCCCAAGTCTTCATGTGAAAAGGGTTGCAAAGGGTTGAAATCTTACAAAATCCCGAATTGTTGATCTTGTTGGCCGCCAACAGCTTGTGCAACAGTTTGTGCAACAGCTTGTTTTCTTCACCTGCCCCCGAGCCTGGCCCCACAATGCCGGGAAAGTGTCCAAGTGGGAATCAAAATGTACCAGCACAACAGGTCCAAATTTTTCAGCGACTGCTTTGATCGATGGATAACTTAGGGTATGATCTCCTCCAAATACCAACAGGCGTCTGGATATCTGAAGTCTTTCTTTGCAGCCATCGTAGATTTGTTGAATTGCCTGCTGGATGTTAAAAGGTGTTGCGAAAACATCGCCGGTATCCACCACCTGCCGCTCTTGTAAAGGTCGTTGCTGCTGGGCGATCAGAAAAGGTCGTGTCAGCCGGGAGTTGCTCCTGATCGCTTCAGGTCCAAATCTTGCACCTGGCCTGTAGCTACAACCGGAGTCAAACGGCACCCCGACCAAAGCAATGTCAAACTTCCGAAAATGTTTCTTCAATTTAACATCCACTTCCAAAGCATTGTCAGCATTGTCCTGATCGACAAACACATGCCGATGCCAGGAATTCTGCGGTAAGGTCCACAGAGCGAGTGCTTGAAACCTTTTTCCGGCCATGTCTACTTTCAAGCTGCCGTCCTCTGGTAGAACAGGCAGTGACACTTCACCTTGGATCTCACACAACGGATGTGTCCTTTCACCCAATCGAATTTCAGCATTGGGTTCAACAGCCCCGGCATTTACAAGACGAAGTAGAAGAACGGCCTCTGAACTGGCTTGTAGTGTCTGAATTTCGTGGAGCTGTGGCAATCTGGCAAAAGTTGCAATGCCTGCGAACCTTGGAAGTCCTGATATGGCCACAGGGCCGTAGGGACCGTTGGGCAATCTCATCCTCGCGATACCTCCAACTTCTTCTGTCACCAACTCTTGTTGCCTTTCTGGAGATGGTCTGGGCAAAGCCTTGTCGCCTGCACAAACAAGTGGATTAAGCGGATTGAGCGGATTGAGCTGTCCCAAAGTGCGCGTGCCCGCTTTATGTTTCCACTGCGGAGGAATAGCTCGCGGCTGTGCTTGTATGGCCGCCGGCGTCCAGTCGAACTCATCTTCTCTCCCGGCCCAGCGCAAACAAGGGTAGCAGTTGCAAACGTAGCGCCACTTGTCAGAACACTGACACCCATATCGAGGTTTAGAAACAGGATTGTGGCCAGCATCCATCAAATGCACCCAGAGTGGTTCCTCTGTTTGTCCGTTGACGTGGCGAGCAACGACATCCAGGCGCCGCATGTTTCCGATGGCTGCACTTGACTGGCAAGCTAAGCGCACAAGGCAACAATACAATTTCAAAGTGCATTGCGCATACAGTGTATCAGTGAATTCATATTATAAATATGTGGTCAATGATATGGAAATTACCCCTGCCTAGATGTAGGGAAGAACATGCGGTAAAGTCACTTTGTTTCAGAGGTATCAAAGCAGCATGATCTGATGCTGAGAGCACATTCTCTTCATTTCAATTCTTCTCCATGCTGCTTTAGGCAAGGAGGACGCGCTCTGAACTTACTCTGCACAAAAGAAGACTATAAAGATTAGTGTCAAGACACTAAGGCAGTGGTTTGACACTTAGGCCCATCAGATAGCAACACAACGGGCACAGCAACAGAAGACTCAAAAGACCTCCTGCTTTGTTCTGAGAACCACTTCTTCATTGGCGCCAGGTAGCCACGGGCCAGAGTGGTCCTGTACTCCAACAAGTGCACAGTGAAACAGCGGAATGAAATGGAATGAAGTGAATGAAGGTCCATGAAGGTCCATGAAGGTGAGGCTTTGCAAGTCAATTGTTCTTACGGTGTTGGCACCTGTTCAGCTTGCAGTTGAGCCACTCTCTCAGGACCTCAACCCGGAACCCAATGCCATGCATCGGTGTTCATGCAGGAAAGTTTACGCATGGAACCCCGCAACATCAGACGAGTTGAGTGAGAGTAGATCAAGCACGGATTTGGTCCGGATTTGGTTTCGAAGACCTGCAAGAAAATACAATACACAAATATAACTACTTTCCTCGGGTGATCCCCACCAACTGACATTCTGACATAAATGTTCTGACATTCTATCTGACATATATTTCGGCATTAATTCTATCTGACATATTCCGACGTTCTATCTGGCATTATATCTAGCATTCTATCTGACATAATTTTTTCCACGAGCACAATGGGCTCCCAACAGCTCTCACGCATATCCGTTGCCAGGGCATTTGCCGGGTGGAGTTAAATAAATTAAATTAAAAAAAATGAAGCCCACGAACCCGAATGCTCACACGTATGTTAATGGTACAGATGTCAAAACACATGGTTATGCAGTCACGCACAATACCTTTCTGCAATAGTTTATTTGAACCGTCTTGTACATGTTTCCCTTGTTACCAGTCTGCAGTGTGGACTGGAAAGTGTAGAGTGTGGAGTGTGGAGTGTAAAATGTAAAGTGTGGAGCGTAGAGTGTAGAGTGTAGAGTGTGGAGTGTAGAGTGTACAGTGTAGAGTGTAAAGTGTAGAGTGTGGAGTGTAGAGTGTAAAGTGACGAGTGTAAAGTGTGGCGTGAGGAGTGTAAAGTGTAGAGTGTGGAGTGAGGAGTGTAAAGTGCAAAGTGTGGAGTGTGGAGTGTAAAGTGAGGAGTGTAAATTGTGGAGTCAGGAGTGTGGAGTGTAGAGTGAGGAGTGTAAAGTGTGGAGTGAGGAGTGTGGAGTTTGTAAATTGTAGAGTGTGGAGTGTGAAGTAAGGAGTGTGGAGTGTTAAGTGTGGGGAGTGTAGAGTGTGTAAAGTGTAGAATGCGGAGTATAAAGTGTAGAGTGTGGAGTATGGAGTGTAAAGTGTCGAGTGTGGAGTGTAGAGTGTGGAGTGTAGAGTGTAGCATGTGGAGTGTGGAGTGGAAAGTGTAGAGTGTGGTGTGTAGAGTGTGGAGTGCGGAGTGTAAAGTGTGGAGTGTGGAGTGTAAAGTGTAGAGTGTGGAGTGTAAAGTGCGGAGTGTAGTGAGGAGTGTAAAGTGGAAAGCATGGAGTGTAAAGTGTAAAGTGTGGAGTGTAGAGTGTATAGTGTAGAGTGTAAAGTGTACAGCGTGGAGCGTGGAGTGTAAAGTGTGGAGTGTAAAGTGTGGAGTGTCAAGTGTAGAGTGTGGAGTGTAAAGTGTGGAGTGAGGAGTGTAAAGTGTGGAGTGTGGAGTGTAAAGTGTGGAGTGTGCAGTGTGGAGTGGAAAGTGTGGAGTGTGAAGTGTGGAGTGTAAAGTAAGGAGTGTGGAGTGTAAAGTAAGGAGTGTGGAGTGTAAAGTGTGGAGTGTAGAGTGAGGAGTGTAAAGTGTGGAGTGTGGAGTGTGGAGTGTAAAGTAAGGAGTGTGGAGTGTAAAGTAAGGAGTGTGGAGTGTAAAGTGTGGAGTGTAAAGTGTGGAGTGTGGAGCGTAAAGTGTAGAGTGTGGAGTCTGGAGTGGAAAGTGTAGAGTGTGGTGTGTAGAGTGTGGAGCGTGGAGTGTAAAGTGAGGAATGTAAAATGTAAAGTGTGGAGCGTAGAGTGTAAAGTGTAGAGTGTGGAGTGTGGAGTGTAGAGTGTAAAGTGTAGAGTGTAAAGTGTAGTGTGTGGAGTGTAGAGTGTAAAGTGACGAGTGTAAAGTGTGGAGTGAGGAGTGTAAAGTGTGGAGTGCACTTGGGCAATCAGCAGTGTGATCAGTTTCCAACGCGTGAACATGTGTGGACTCAATGTTTTTTCATTGATTTTTTCCAGGGAATATTGATAAGAATGAAATCCATTTGAGCATACTTGTGGAATTCAAAAGGTCGTTCCCAATGTCTGGTTCCTACCCATCGGTAAGTTACCAGCTGTTCGTCATCTTGGTCAAAGAATGCATTCCTGACAAAACCTTGTTCAAGGCAGAACTCGATCATGTGAGACCTGTTGTCAAATTGAGCATCACTCGAGAAATCGATTTCGTGGGTGCTGGCTCCAAAAACAAAAGGACCTACAATGGATGTTTCAGCGGGCAAAGCTTTGATAAGACGAGCATTGAAGTCACCACATATATAATTTTGGGGGAGTAGGCATATCTTCCTTGGAGAATTGTGCAAAGCTCTTCATAATGTCTATCCGAGCTATGGGGGTCAGCATGACAAGCTTGTGGGGCGGCATAAGTTGAAACAATATCTAGAGGACCTGCCTGCATGCTAAGAGTTAGAACGATATTTCTTGCACTAATGGGTTGCATTGATTCCAAGCGACAGTGCGCCTGCTTAGAAAGCACGATACACTCCCACATGTTCTCGTGCCTTCTGAAAAATGTTACAATGTTCTGGATTGCGCATGGATGCCCGTCCCAATCGGGCTAAGACTTCTGCTCCAGCTCGGTCGGTGGCTTTCACGTCACTAGACCAATCCATGGTGTGGTCCTGGTGGATTTCCTTGGAATTACTGTTGATTTTTTTCTTGAAGACATAAGATATCAGTTTGATGCTTAATCATGAGATGTACCAACCTTTCCCGTTTTGAGATTGAGGCTAGACCCCTACAGCTAAGAGAAACAATTCTAAAATCTCTTAAATGTTTGGGCATCAAAAGATTATCTTGAAAAAATGACGGAGGGAAAGTGCCATTGTCCATGGAGTCATCGTCTTTGTGAAAAAACTGATATTCATCTGGCATTCTATATAATTCATATAATTCGGCATTCAATTTTGACATTCTATCAGGCATTCTTTCTGGTATCTATTGCTAGGGTTCGGGCGCGTGCGTGCCCAAACTGAGCTGGAGCTCCCGACAGGGTTCGGGTCCGTCGGAGCCCAGACTACCGTGGAGCTTGCGAGAGGTCTCCGGTGTGCCCAAACTGCTGTGGAGCTCGCCGTGAGCTTCTGGAGCAAGTTTGCTTCACCGCTAGTTGGCACTTGCTGCGAGATCTGGGTCCGTTGGTGCCCACAGTGCAAGGCGAGGGAATGAGAAGCAGCGAAAGCGTGAGCGGCTGAGGGAAGGAGTTACACCTTTTTAAAATTTAGAGACCCTCACCTGGCAGGTGGGGAACAAATGAACAGCCCGCAATCCGCAGATTTCAAACTCAGATTGGTCATTTCAAACCGTTCAGATTGGCACACAAAAACACGCAAACAGCCTCTTAGAAAACGGCAAGGCCCGGCAAGGCCCGGCGGCAAACAGGCTGAGAATCACGCCTGGACAAGTGGCCTGGAGTCACAAAGACATCAATTGGTAGCGTTTTCCCAACAAAAAAGCCATGCACATTACTCCCAGCTTTCCAACCCAGCTTTGCAACCCGGGACCAAGGAAAAAAAATGTTTTGTATCTGTATCATTCTGTATCTGTATCAGGTTATTGTACTCTTTCAATCTCAAGTTGAGACGATTTCTTCATAGCAATCTTAATCTTGGACCTGATGCGGGCCGGATGGGAATCTGATAGGACCTTCTCTGAACCTTGCAGAAACCTTCCTTCTAAACCTGATACGTACTTGATCGGACGCTGATCGGAATTAGCCCAGCTAATTAACCCAGCTTTCCAACCCGGCAGCAGCATGTGAAAGGTCCAGGGAGGATTCCATTTTGGCTTTCTGCACGGCAAGCAAACGATGCAGCAGTCCCAGACCCAGAGATTGCTGAAACGATACTGATGTGGGAACTTGATTGGAGCATCATCGGAACCCGATTAAAAAAAAAAATCTTTGAAAACCCTTCTTTGAACTTTTTGAACCTTCTGCGGGAAACTCCGGCACTTCGTCATATTTCGTCTAGAGTTGCGGAAGCTCTATATGTAATTGTCGAGCCAACTCGTTCATCAACTACTGGTTTACATAGATTATGCCAAAGACTTGTCGCTGCTTGCGTCACTTGGTCATTCATGTGGCTAACCTTCTCTCTTCCGTGCATCCATATCTTGGAAACTTCTCGTTCGAGTGATTCGGTGCTGTGTTGCACATAGCGGAGGATGTGTTCCATGCAAATCCTGTCCAAGAAGGACTCCACCTTCACCAAGGGTGCGACCTCTGGATGGCACCAGCCTGCAGGAAGGCAGAAAGAGAAGAGTTTGGAATCGTAGTGTCAAGGAAAGCTTCCAAGTCTGATGCAAACATATATAAATATACAAACACTATCTACAAGCAGCCAAGCACCTTTCTCACAAATCGCGTCTTGATGTGCATTTACCACAGTATGCTTCAATTGCAAGTTGCACTCAAAGCGCACTAACTCCCAGTGCTTAAACAGAAATCAGCTTTGAACATTTTGGATTGTTCCGGATTGTTCCCGTTTCCAATTCCGGACCTGGAAGAAAATCACCAGACTCCCTCCAGGATGGCAAACGGCCTAGGGAAAACCGCTTGACCCAAAGAAATGAAAACGAAAAGACTAGAATTCCAAAATGCAAAGATGTCAAATAGACAAACAACAAAAGAAAAGAATGCTGCATGAATGCTCAACAAAAAGTCCAAAGGCTTGAGCCGGGATCCATAACAGCTGTGGCTTGCAACATGACCTGCACATGTCAACTGGGCAAAGCCCGTATCAGTCGTATCACAAGCACAACGTAGCACAGCGAGCACAGATAAATTAAGGATATAAAAGGGCAGCAGAGACAAGCGCAGCCTCTGCCAGCTCATTTCCATCTCCATCAAGTCCCTGAAATGGGTAGCCCAATAGAATTCTATCAAAATTTTATGCGATTCCGATCTTTTCATCAAATGGTCATTTTGCAGTGCAAAAGTATTTGCCGTGTCTGCCCTTTTCAGTATCATCACATGTCTGCTTGTTCACACTATAGTAGTTGCTTTTCGGAGGACACAAATTGAAACAAAATGTGAAACGAGATGTGGGACCTCCTAGGACGAGATGTGAAAGGAAATGATCAAGCTCATCCGAAAATCATCCAGTTATATCAGTTATCAAAATTTCATCCTGCTCTTGTTCAGCTTGTTCCCCAGGGAAGCTATTGGGGTTCTTACTTCAAGTAGAGGATGAGTTGCGTAGCGTTTTGGAGCGGTGATGTTGGTGGGTGCTGGCACCGTTCCAGGGCGTCGCTGTGGAACTTGGGTGGTGCCGTTGCAGGTCGCTGCGAGATGTCTATGGCAGTGTGGGGCGTTGGGGACGGGGCGTTGTCAAAAAGGGAGAGTGTTTGGTTGCCCAGAAATATGTTTTGCTATCTGGGGTTTATGCTGGCGTAATTTTTTCGGTCACTGGTTCAGTCACTCGGCTTGCGGCTCCCAGCGAGGGAAGTCTACCGCAGCTGCGCCATCGGCACAGGCAACAGCATCGCATGCACCTGCCACAAGCACATCCAAGAAATATGAAGAAATTGTAGAAACATGAAGAGACATGCAGAAACTTGTATAAAAACATGTAGATACTCAGATGGATACATGCTATCAGAAAGCAAAATTAAGTAGAAAAGGCAGCCTCCACCCACATGAGTCTCCGAACTGTGCATGACTAATCTATGTCTAAAATGTCTAAAAATGCATTCCATGTATTCCATTTCAGACCTTCCCTGCGTGCCTCCTTCCGAACCTGCAGCATTGATCCATGGACGTCACATGGACGTCACTGACGTCGTGCTTTTAACATTGACGCGGCGACGCGCATTGAGGGCTGAAGACCTTCTTGTCAGTGTCACTTTCGAGCTGAAGTCGAGAGCCAAACATTGGACAAGGAAAGTCCTAAAATATATACTCTCGGGATAGTAACATACATATGTATATATATATAATTATAATTATAATTATATATATTTTATGTATACACGTATGTCTTTCTTGTGAGAAGACAAGTTGAAATGGCTAATGCACAGCTTAAAAGGACAAGTTGAACCCACACGCTGCTGCTGCGGCCAACATCTTGCATGCTCAGAGCAAAGTCGTACAGATCGTCCAGTCATGTGTGAGTCACAACTGGTGCAGGCAACCATCCTCATGCAATGATGCGCTTCGAAATCCATGCCTGTTGTCACTGCTGTCCGCTGTCCAAAGCGAAATTCAGGTGAAACCGATCTTTTTGGAACCTGATGGTGCCTAAGTCCAACCAATTGCTTTGACTCAAATCATTCCAATGTGGATGTGGGCTAAGTCTGAAGAAACATGAATGCACCAGTCTAATTTCTATCGTTCTGACGCATGTGACTCGACACGGGCGTCCCACGTGCAACACTTTCAGTTGATGACATGGCATGTCCATGGACACTTTGGACACCTTGGACATGTTGGACATGTGAACCGAGCTGGACGTGTCCATGTCCGCCATGGCCATGTTCACCGTGTCCACTTTCATTGCGGGTTTTTCCCCAGGATGGGTGCGGGACATGCGCGACATGCGCAACACCATGGCCTTCGGCCTGGCCTGAGTCATGACTTGCTGTTTCGTGCGGGTGCCCTGAGGCATAGCGCCTCAACGCGCGATTTGAACTCTTGACATCTCCCGACATATCCTGTCAACCACAATGTCGGGCATCAATTCAATCAGCCACAATTTTGATGCTTGATGTTTGAACCTGAGTGAACTAAGTTTTCCGCACTGCGTGGTGGCCTTTAAACATCGCTGCAGTAGTGCACAAGATTGGCATCCTTGCCTTTGCCCTTTGCTTTTGGGCAGTTTCCAAATGATAAAGTTTCAGTTATCCCCACCTGCTTTTGGAGCTGTGTGCAGAACGGACCGCACACGATCTAAAGCTGACTCGTGTGGTGCCTGTCAAAATGCGCCCAAAAACATGCGAGGTCCATGATTGTCCCATGTCAGAAAACCCACCTCACAAGATTGCACTACTGCATATTGCTGCTACAGTTTCTACAACAACGAACACTACAGGAATCCTTGTCCAGAATGGCTGAGTGGCTTACCTGCATAGCTGCCAGGCTTTCAGACAAAGAGGTGATGCCGCCCAAGGAAATAGGAGGAGGTTCGCTGCTCGTGATGGGGTTCGGTTTGCCTGCAAAAACAAAGTTGTAAATTCGTTTTGTATGCCTTTACGAGCATTGAATGTTTCAAAAACACGACGCAAAAATTGTTACTGAATCCTGCTTGGCATTACGTGCTGACATTTGGTCATGCTGGAGTTTACATGTAGGTTTTGGCGGGTTCAATTTTTTTCTTTTTATTGCACATGTATTGCACTTGGCTCCATAGGCCAGCCTCCGCCCAAATATGTCGAATATGTTTCTGCCAATGCACCGGTGTAGCCTGAGTCGTGACATGGAACTGATTTGAATGCACACCGGCAAAAACATCTTGAGTGCCAAACTTCGGATAGGAGGATATCCCATGTCAATGCTCCTGAGCATACTGCCACAACAACTCAAACATGTGATTTTTCATCAGTACACTGACCATGCCAAGCAGCTGTGAAACCCTTGATGCGGTGGATACGTTCCGGGCCTTCCACGTTAACCAGCAGTTGGAACCAATTTTCAAATGCCAACCCGGCCAACCATATTCAAATTTAATTTCACAAGATCCGGGCAGCATTGAAGTCTGCTCGGCTACTTCCCTGCACCACAAGTGCGGTATTTGGAGCAACATTTCCAGAATTTTCGTTGGGCCGACATTTTAGACATATAAATTGTTTCAACCAATCAGTCACCAACTTCCAACTCCCACATATAGAGACAGCAAATCATTTGCAAGGTGCACAGATACATTCACAAACAGCGCTCAACACAAAGAAACAAACATAAATAAACCATCTCAACGGAATCTCAACGAATTTGCCCTTGCCTGCAAGTACATGCGCTCTGGACCAGATGATTTTGTTACGCTCAAATTTTGTTGTTTTGGCATGATCAAGCACTTGCAATCCTACAACATGCAACATGATCAAAAGCAAAACTATTTGAAGTTGCAAACAACATGCCACACAAATGTCGGAACAAAATTGATTCATCCAATGTTTGTTGGTTGGCATTTGACCAACCTGGGCCAACCTCTTCCACAAACTGACACACACCATGTATGCAAACACAAAAGCATTCAATGACAACATGTGCTAATTACGTATTTTTTTGCACAAACATTCAGACAAATGCGGATTTTTTTGTCCCAATGCGTTATTGCAGTCGAAATGCATGTTGCCAATGGCCAGCGTGAAACAACCGATGAATGACAAATACGTGAAAAGGCGTCTGCCAACCACATGGCGCACATGGCGGAAGGGGTCAAATTTGCACGAATTTTGGTGCGTTACATACTGTACGAGCAATTTTGCCCTGAATTTGAACCTGCAAAATGTCATTTTTCACTATTTTATCTTCACACCCACTTTACAAACGGAGAAGAACAACAAGCCGGCACTATCTATCTATCTATCTATCTATCTAATCTATCTATCTATCTACCATACTATACTTATTTTCTATGCGATCAACATTTCCGAACATGACAGGGAACGCTGTTTATATGATGCGTGTTCGGTTGCGAGATAGATAGATAGATACATAGATAGATAGATAGATAGATGGATAGATAGATAGATAGATAGACAGATAGATACATACATAAATAAATACACGCATACATACACACATACATGCATGCATACATACATACATACATACATTACAAACATAACATACATACATACATACATACATACGTACGTACGTACGTACATACATACATACATACATCCAAGCATGCATGCATGCATGCATGCATGCATGCATACATACATACATTGCATACATTACATACATTACATACATTCCATACATACATACATACATACATACATACGTACATACATACATACATACATTCCATACATACATACATACATACATACATACATACATTACATAAATACATACATACTTACTTACATGCATACATACATACATACAGACATACAGACATACAGACATACAGACATACATACATACCATTACATTACATTATATTCCATTGCATTACATTACATTACATACATACATACATACTTACATTGCATTACATTACATTACGTTACGTTGCGTTACGTTACATCACATTACATTACATTACATACACACACATACATACATACATGCATGCATGCATGCATACATACATACATCATACTGACGGACACAGAGTTAGAACCTCAGAAATTTTCCCACATTTTCTCGACTCACAGTTAGAACCTCAAAAATCCTCCACAGTTAAAACCTTTCTTTGGCAAAAGGTTCTAATTCAGGGAGTAACACCAACCAACTATGAGGGCCGCATCATTTTCCTGCAGACATCACATCTATTGTCATTTCAACTTGGCCGCTCTGTTGCAGCAATGCTTGCAAACTCTAATCGCCATTCACTTTGGACGAAATGCTCAGTGAGAGATTCAAAAAAATGGAGAAAATCAAATTATATGTCCTAAACTAAATTTAACACACACACACACACTTGCTCAGAAACATCTTATCGAATTACTGATGTGGAATGCATCGTACGTGCAAAAAACACTTCAGTTAAACCTGCCAGGAGAAATTGGATGACCCACCGTGAAATTCAGTGAGAAGTATGCTTTCTACGTCCTTGTTCTGAGGAAAGTTCAGAAGCGACTGAACCAATCGTAAAAATAATTCCAGATTGCGACAACAGTGCAGCAAATTGAAGGTTTTAAATGGTCGACGTGCCGGTTCTTGGCTTGGCCGGTCGCCAGTTCGGAAGATGGAAAAATGCAGGTACGTTTTCACGTCCTACTTCCAAGGTCTTCGTTGGCTCTGGCTTGGAAGTAGGACCCAGAGCCCCCTGCTCTAAAATGAAATTGACGTATCAGCAAGACAAACAAACACCTAATTAGTGGCAAAATCGACATCATCAGGTAGAAGGTTTACATCTTTTCAGATGGTCCACACGCACGCCTCGCTGCCGCGAGGCTATTTTTTGGCAACTGCGGAATGGTTCGCGAAGCTCTTATCTGGGCCCTGAAGCAGGATACAGCGATTGACGCAAAATCAAAAAACAGGGATGAAATCTGCATTTGAATTAGCCAGATGGCCCAGAACAACATCGGTCGTAGGCCGTAGGTCGTCGGTCGGAGGTCGTAGGTCATGGGTCGTGGGTCGTAGGTCGTAGGTGGTAGGTCGTAGGTCGTAGGTCGTAGGTCATAGGTGGTAGGTCGTTGATCGTAGGTTGTAAGTCGTAAGTTGTTGGCTGATTGACTGAGTGGCTGAGTGGCTGACTGGCTGAGTAGCTGAGTGACTGAGTGGCTGAGTGGCTGAGTGGCTGAATGACTGAGTGGCTGAGTGGCTTAGTGGCTGAGTGGCTGAGTGGCTGAGTGGCTGAGTGGCTGAGTGGCTGAGTGACTGAGTGGCTGAGTGGTGGAGTGGCTGAATGGCTTAGTGGCTGAGTGACTGAGTGGCTGAGTGGCTGAGTGGCTGAATAGCTGAGTGGCTGAGTGGCTGAGTGGCTTAGTGACTGAGTGGCTGAGTGGCTGAGTGACTGAGGGACTGAGTGGCTGAATGGCTGAGTGGCTGAGATAAGTGAGTGGCTGAATGAGTGAGTGACCGCGTGGTTGGGTGACTGATTGAATGTCTGAGTGGCTGAGTGGCTGAGTGGCTGAGTAGCTGAGTGGCTGAGTGGCTGAGTGGCTGAATGACCTGAGTGGCTGAGTGGCTTAGGGGCTGAGTGGCTGAGTGGCTGAGTGGCTGAGTGGCTGAGTGGCTGATTGACTGAGTGGCTGAGTGGCTGAGCGGCTGAGTAGCTGAGTGACTGAGTGGCTGAGTGGCTGAGTGGCTGAATGACTGAGTGGCTGAGTGGCTTAGGGGCTGAGTGGCTGAGTGGCTGGGTGACTGAGTGGCTGAGTGGTGGAGTGGCTGAATGGCTTAGTGGCTGATTGGCTGAATAGCTGAGTGGCTGAGTGGCTGAGTGGCTGAGTGACTGAGTGGCTGAGTGGCTGAGTGACTGAGGGATTGAGGGGCTGAATGGCTGAGTGGCTGAGTGACTGAATGGCTGAGTGATAAGTGAGTGGCTGAATGAGTGAGTGACTGCGTGGTTGGGTGACTGATTGAATGTCTGAGTGGCTGAGTGGCTGAGTGGCTGAGTAGCTGAGTGGCTGAGTGGCTGAGTGGCTAAGTGGCTGACTGAGTGGCTGACTGAGTGGCTGAATAACTGAGTGACTGAGTGGCTGAGTGGCTGAGTGGCTGAGTGGCTGAGTGGTTGAGTGGCTGAGTGGCTGAGTGGCTGAGTGGCTGAGTAGCCGAGTGACTGAGTGGCTGAGTGGCGGAGTGGCGGAGTGGCTGATTAGCTGAGTGATTGAGTGGTTGGGTGACTGAATGACTGAATGACTGAGTGGCTGAGTGACTGAGTGGCTGAGTGGCTGAGTAGTAGTCGTAAGTTGTAGGTCGTAGGTCAGAGGTGGTAGGTCGTTGGGCGTAGGTTGTAGGTCGTAAGTTTTTGGCTGATTGACTGAGTGGCTGAGTGACTGAGTGGCTGAGTGACTGAGTGGCTGAGTGGCTAAGTGGCTGAATGACTGAGTGGCTGAGTGGCTGAGTGGCTGGAGTGGCTTGAATAACTTTAAAAAAATGAGTGACTGAGGGACTGAGGGGCTGAATGGCTGAGTGGCTGAGTGACTGAATGGCTGAGTGACTAAGTGGGTGGCTGAGTGACTGAGTGACTGCGTGATTGGGTTACTGATTGAATGTCTGAGTGGCTGAGTGACTGAGTGGCTGAATGACCGAGTGGGACTGAATGACTGAGTGGGGCAGAATGGCTGAGTGGCTGAGTGACTGAGTGGCTGGGTGGCTGAGTAGTAGTCGTAAGTTGTAGGTCGTAGGCCGTAGGTTTTAGGGCGTAGGTCGTAAGTCGTATGTCGTAGGCCGTAGGTCGTCGGTTGGAGGTCGTAGGTCATGGGTCGTAGGTCGTAAGTTGTAGGTCGAGGTCGTAGGTCGAAGGTCGTAGGCCGTAGGTCGTAGGTCGTAGGCCGTAGGTCGACGGTCGGAGGTCGAATGTCATAGGTCGTAGGTCGTAGGTGGTAGGTCGAAGGTCGTAGGTCGTAGGTCGTAGGTCATTGGTCGTAGGTCGTTGGTCGTAGGTCGTAGGTCGTAGGTCGTAAGTTGTTGGCTAATTGACTGAGTGGCTGAGTGGCTGAGTGGTTGAGTAGCTGAGTGACTGGGTGGCTGAGTGGCTGGGTGGCTGAATGACTGAGTGGCTGAATGACTGAGTGGCTGAGTGGCTTAGTGGCTGAGCGGCTGAGTGGCTGAGTGGCTGAGTGGTGGGGTGGCTGAATGGCTTAGTGGCTGAGCTACTTCTAGTTCTTATTCATGTAGAAGTTCCTATTGAGAACCGTCCATCAGTAAGTCGGAATACAAAAGAAAGAAAGAGTGTACTGTACATGGAATATAGGAAGACAAGCAAATTTAAAGTTTAGACCAGGCATTGGCTCACCCTTCCACAATGCTAAGCACAGAACATTGCAGAAGTGACATTCGCTGCCACGTTCGATAGTGCGGTTTCCATCCTGACAGCGATGCACTGGTGAGATGTCAACAAAAGTAGCAGGGGTTCCAAACCTATTATGACCCTGGGATTTTGTTCAACCTGAAATCCAAAAAGAGAGGTTGGAAACCCCATTTAAGGAAGATTTCTTCGTAAGCAGTTGTGAATTACAATCAGCTCCGAATCTCTACTTCTCTCAAGTGCTAGAAACTAGCCCTGTTCCCAACCCAAAAGGATGGAAAAAAATGAAGCCAGCAAAATTGAAACAATAAGTTGAAGCCTGATTGATCTCCGTTCCAAATTTCCCGTTCCCAAAACGGAAGCCCAAACATTGGGTTTCGATATTTGTTTGATATATTTTTTGCTGATTATCTTTTCAAGTCGGTACCCTTCCCAAAAAGTTTTGTTAAAGTTCAGCCACACGCTGAGTTAGCTATGAACAAGATTTCCCTTGAAGGGCTCCTTCAGGGTGAATGGGGTCCGCGCGCGCGCGCGCCAAAAGAGCTTCAATTTGGAGATACTTTTGGCGCGCGCGCGCGGACCCCATTCACCCTGAAGGAGCCCTTTCAAGGGAAAATGCGTTGGAAACAGAGCACAGAAAAGAAAATCAAGGGCATGGCTGAAAGAACATCTGTTACGATTTGAAATTATTGTTCATCAGCTTAGACAGTCAAAACATGACAAAACCAATCCCAACGATCCCCAAATGGTGGTCCTGGTCACGATCACATTTGCTCCACTTCAACTTCTCCTGGCGGTCGCCACTGAAGCGGTCGATAGTGCGAGCGTCCTGCTTACAAGTAGCGCAGGTACGCACGTACGTCTGGTCTTCCAGTGTATCATCACCCGAATTCAGTTCAGCAGCAAGGGAAAAGGCTTCGGCCATGCTGAAGAGCTGTTGGAAATAAAGATGGTGTGCAATTCAAGCTGTCTTGATAGGTTTGAGGCTGCAAGGAATTTTCAAGAATAATCAAAACCCGCATGCGCTCAAAATTCAAAATTGGGTTTTCCAGATTTCAAACGGCCCATGGTGCGGCCCATACCCGTCAAACTATGACGTCTTTAAGACCAAGTTCTCCCAGGTTCTCCCAGGAAATCCCAAACCCCTTCTGATAAGCATTACAGGGCTATAATGCTTATTTTAAGGGCTCCATGCCCTGTAATGCTTATTTTTAGTGGTTTATCAGTTTCCTGGGAGAACCTGGGAGAACCTGGGAGAGAATTTTCCCGAATTCCCACCCCGAGTGATCTGTTCCACACGATGCTGGCCACCAAGAAACTGGTGGTGTTGTTTCAGAAACCCATCCATGGCCGGAACCAGCGGCATACTGCATAGCTTGCCACACTGGACCATCATCTAGTCGGATTGCAGATTGAAACTTGTCCAGGAGAGACCCAATGTGATCCTAGAGATAAAGGTTGGAAACAAAGTGGTAATTTTCCCGTTGGTTTGGCACTGCGAAAAGGGGTTAAAAAGGGCGACTTTTTGCGCCCAAAAGTGTGAAAAACGTAAACCCAAGTACACCTCTCGTGTACCCAAATCAACGCTTTCGTTATCTCACTACGCCAGACGCAAACACCTACTGTGGTTGCGGCCCCGCAGTTACTTACTTCTCTGCAATGTCAAAATAAAGGAACTTGTTCCACCCTGACTCCTAAGTGCACGTCAGACTCCTTCTTTTCTCTCCAGACGCCACACACAACGGAACAGGTCAACAGGAACCAAGGCAGGCACACGGCCACAAACCAAAAGGTGTTCCAGTGTGGCTACTGTTTCAAATGCCCTAGGTGACACTGCAGTTCAGTTCGCTTCGGAACACTTGACACCACTCCCTTGAGCCGATGTCTCAACTGGGAAACTCGATTCCAGGTTTCCAATACACAACCTTCCCTCAAAGGTTGTTGAAACAATTCCAAACTGCTATGATATACAAATCACCTAGTCACAAAACGTCAGAAACATTTCCAAAAGTTCTCAAGTCAAACTGGTTCTCGTCCAAACGCAAATAACCAGCTAGCCGGTGTTACTAGTCTCTACCAAACGTCTAGACTAGTTACACGGCTATTCAAGAACGAAATGATCCATTCAAATTCCTTTACAAAATTCTCTTGCAATACAGAACAACATGGGAACCTCATGTTCCATTTCCAAAACAGTTCTTCACACAGAGATGTCTTCTCATAGCTCCAAACCACCGTGGAGAGCAGAATGTTCTGCTCGACTTCTCAGCTAATATCCAGTCATCAGCAGTCATAGCGCTAAAGTAGTTCGCTTACTGCAATAACCAAACGTCAGCAATAAGTCACAAATACAAAGGTCACAAAGTAGACTTCCAGATCAAATACCCAGAGGTCGAATACTATACGTAGGCATTGTCCTCACAATGCCGGAGTATCTCACATACTCGCAAGAGGTAATCAAAAGGCTTCACAAACATCTCAGATGTACGAAGCAACGTCAAGAATCGAAACGGATGTTCCAAAACCATCTCCGTCAGATTCACACTCCCATAAGGAGTCAAGGAACCTCCGAGATCGATGAAACCATATCATCCCGACTCAACTGTATAGCGAATGCTTCTGAAAGCATTCGCCCACTGTCACAAAGCTAAATAAAGCTTCAAACTGTATTCAAAGTAGCTTGAGCTCCGTGTAGATTCACTCAGACCCACAGGTCGATATCTCAAATCATCTCTTGCAGCTCCGTGTACCACAAAGGAATATCGAAACTACTTAAGTCTGTTGTAGACACCTTCCCATAGTCCAGTTTCACTACTGAAGACTCAATGAATGCTTGTCGCACCAATGCCAAGTTGCAACCCCATAAGGGTGACAAACTTCCACACCCCCTTTCGACATGACATTCATCTCTCTCTTTACATACATACTAAAATTCACATCCAGTATGAACTTCGACATACCTTCAATGTCAGAGGTGTAGAAGACGTTGTATTCGCCAATAGACTTCGATATTCCATCATTTCAGCACATCTTCGAAATAATGTTGAAGACTTTGTTGAAGTGCTTGTAGATGTTCTTCATCCACCAGCGTAAATGAAGTCTAAACTCTTCTGAAATACACGAAGTTTCCAAAAAATATAACTGTCTCTGAGAAATCAACTGATTCTCAAAAGTATCTTCCAGCTTGAAGTCGTTCAAGATTGAAAGTAGAATAGAATCGCTCCAACTCTGGATGATTCTCAAAAAAAACGGTTGTCCCTCCAACGCTTCGTTCATCATAAATAAACAGTCTATTCATATCCATAACCATCGCCAACGCTGATTTCAGCAATACTCCATAGACGTCTCCATGGGCAAAGCTCCCATCTATCCTCAACCAGTCAACATCACCAGCTCAGAATCCATCAACCGTCCCAAGGTGTCTCTTCGGAACGATTTCTTTCTTCCAATACCAGATCATCAACTGATCGAAGAGACCATGGCGTCAATTCACGATCAACTACAGCGCTGTTTGTTGTTCCCTAGAACAAACGGAAAAACACCAACAACACACACGAGATCCAAGACGAAGACAGACGAAGCACTGTCGGAGTCAACACAAAAACAAAGGCCGACTGTTTCAGCTAATCCACGTCTTCCAATGGAAGATAGGCGTGTCAGACAAGCGAAACTGTCATCAGTCTAAAAATACTCAGATAAAATCCACATTCGTGGAAATAAAATTAAGTTCAAGACATTGTTGCACCACGCAGACTCAGCTTCGGACAAGCTAAGTATTAGGCGCGCTAAGCTCATGACATATTTCCAAAGACAGACCTTGCCCCCTTTTGAGGTAAAATCCATCATCCTCAAACATCACTAAAGAAATGAATTCTGGTCAGCATAAAAGCTGATCTATCGCATAGTGAAAAACTACCAAAACAAACTTACAACCACTCACAAACATATATTAACAACGTCAGGGAAATCCATTCCACTGACATCAACATATTTAGAAACGTCAAGAGTACAATTCCAACAATATTGACATGTACCTTAAGTCAGGGATGTCCAATCCACTGACATCCATGGGCAAAAAAACTAAAACACTTTGACCAAACAAAAGATTTTACATGTATTTCCATCAGACATTTAGCCTGGATCCTCTTTGATTCTTCTTTCATTCGAGAATCGGACCTGGCCATGTCATCATCTGGAAAATGGCGGCAGACAAATACAAACCACCATCAACAACAAAAAAAACAACAATCACAAAACACAAACTCACAACAAATCCACAAACATGCTCATGTGCAACTTATGTCTCATGCATGTACTGCACATCCACTTTCACTACCAAGAGTTGATCCTTCCAGGATACAACTCAACTCCATGATGCGAACTTCTTCTAGGTTGCACTAATGCAACCTCTCGCCCCCTTTCAAGATCCGCTTTCCCTCTCTCCTTTTCTGCTGAGCACAGAGATCTGAAGTGACGGCAACGAATACATGCTGAATAGAGTGAACCTCGAGCTGGCCAAAGGTTGGAATACCAATTACCAACTATTCTCTCTACCGCACAGGTTGCAAGAAATTCAGAAAAGAATATACATCATGGGTTCCACCCAAAAGAAGCGGACGGGCTTCCCTCAACTCTCAGTAGTCGATGTCCCGAATCTTCACATTCTCAGTAAATCCTCCTGAACTGAGAGTTCCCATCACGAATCATCCCCAATCCCTGGGGAGCCCAGATACTGGTGATTCCGCTGGTTTGTTCAGGACGGTATGCCGTCGGTGACAATGTCCTCTGTACACCCGTTCCCGCATCTCTGGTAACGATGCCCACACGCTGGCACGGTGTTGGGATCGGAAGGGGAGTATTTGGTCTCGGCCCGTTCGGCTGTTCCGGACAGAACGCCATAAAGAGTGACACTGGCTCTGCCGGAGGTGGTGGAACTGCTGGGGCAGGGGCAGGTCCGGGTGATGTTGATCCTCCCGGATTTGCAGCCCCAGCAGGCCCAGTAGTTCCAGGGGCACTGACCGTTCCTGGTGTGAGAGGAGTTCCTGCATCTCCCACGGCATCTGGAGCTGCAGCATTCTGAGCTCGTTCCTCTAGGAGTCTCACCATCTCTCGAAGATGCCTTCCAATGCTATCAAAGCCACGACTGAGGTTGGTCTCCAACTTCTTTGTTTGCTTCTCTACTTCACTTTGGACTCCCTGTATGTTGGCTTCCACTGACTGGTTGCCAGTTAGAGCCCAACGACCAGTGGCAGCCCACCGGTCGAAAGCTTTGAGAAGCTTGGTCGTTTCTCCGGCCTGAAACGACACTCCTGATGTCATCGTTGTTATGCAGGTCGCTTGATTCTGAATCTGGACACTCAATTCTTCAAATCCTTTCTTCATTTCCACTCTTCCTTGGGTGAAATGCTCCATGGTGATGGAAAGCTCTTCACTTACATTTGCAAGCCTGTTGGAACACTCTGAGATCTTCCGAGCCAATTCCGTACTCACAGCCAAGACTTCAGCCACGTTCACATCACCAGGTGGGGTGATCACTGGAGGAACCGGTGGAAACGGAGCATTCACGTCTCCTGGAGTTCCTTCTGGCACTGTTCCTCCTGGTGGCACAGATCCATCTGCCAAAGGTACGGTTCCATCACCCACTTCAGCACCTGCCGGAGGACCAGCAACATCTCCCATGCCGGCACCAGTGCTATCCAACACTGTGGAATTCTCAGGACCCAAGTTGGCAGCATCAGCCTCAGCGCCACGTCCTCTGGAACGAGAACGGATTCGGCTGCTGCCGCCATGACCGTGACCTTCTTCAGCAGCCATTCTCAACGTACGCTCCAAACGAGTTCTAAGAGCCTGTACTATTCTACTTGAAAATCCCTGCTGGCAATAGAGCCTCATGCCCTACAATCTCAATGTCTCAAACATCAGAACAAACAAACAAACCAACCAACATGATGTGTATGCTCAACAATACAACTAACTGACTAAGATGTTTCCCAAAATTCCAGATGTCTCCAACATACTGGAATTTTGCGAACCATTGATACACATGTTTCAACATGCAATAAAAGTCTGTACTCGTCCCCAAACCATGGGAAACTGACCAAACCCCTTTACAAAAAAATGCCAGTCCCCAATCCATGGAGGACCATCACGAGTTCTAATGAGTTCACTGTGCGTTCCCTGCTATATGCAGTGCAGACTCACTGTCACTCATTGACATGCATGCAGATGTTCTGGAAAAGAACAGGTCTCCGTGGTTTTGCAAGAACCCTTCGACAAGTCATCTTCACAAAAACTGCACTCGTCAAATGACACACTGACTGCAAATCTCAACTGCAAGAGCAAGGAGCATTGCAAACACTCAAACTTGTTTGTGTTTCATGTTTCGTTTGTTTCGTTTCGTTTAGATTGAAATTCCACATGATTGCATCTTCTCATTTTGCAACATGTTCGCATCGACTATTGAACCATTCTCGTCATCGATCACAAGCACCCAAAGCGAGCTTTCCACCGTTTTGCCACGGCTTGCAAGGCTCAAACAAAAACTTAAAGCACAATAATCTACAACTCGCCCACTCTTAAGTTCCTAGCAGGACGCTCACGAACCGGCTCATTAGCAACCATGGGATCGATGACCTGATAGAGCAATCTTCCCTGCTCATCATATTCTTCTGGAAGAAGAAATCCGTACCAACGGAACTCACCAGGTCGAACCTTCTCCATTATCTCTGCTTCCATCTTGCGAAAGTATCCCAAAGCAGTTATTTCCACTTGAAGAAGGCTGAACTCGAAGTAGTTGAAAGTGTGACACCATTGAACATCCGTGGCACGCCCGATTGGCGCATGGGTCGCACTCAAATCGATCCTGGAGGTATGGATATCTGGTTGGATTCTATGATGCGTCCGCAGCTCTTCCATCTGTGGTGGGGCGAGAGCTATCCAAAGACGAATGCTATCCTCCATTGAGTTCAAACCGAGATTACACTCCTGGACTCAGCAAAGAAAAATGGCTTCGTGGCATCGATGCAAACATGCAACTCAATTGCTTCTTCATGTGGATTAACACTCACTGCAAATCTCAGTCCATGCTGATCTCTTGACTGTGAACTCTGCCGCTTACAGTTCTTCCAAACCAACGACCTACTACAAGTCTACAGTCAACTTCCAACTCAACACGACAACTCCACACGTCTAAGCTCACAGTTTCACTACAGCAAAGCAAACTGCCCATCCGTCACATGAGCAACGCAGACCCACAGGCTGCTGAAGATACCCTTTCTTCTTTCTCCTCTGCATTTCAAACTGGAGTTTCAAATAAAAATTATACCTAATACTCCATGGTCTGCCCAACTTCTGTACCTGGACCCTGACCAGTTAAATGAACTTGGCGGCCATCTCACTAATACGGTATAACATGCGTCCTTGGCTATCCCGTTCTTCATGCTTCACAGGCCCATGCCAGCGATACTCGGTGGGCTTTGTCTTCTCCAAGATTCCGCCCTCAACCTTTTGAAGGTAGCCAAGCGCTGAGATTTCCATCTACATCACTGCATAGTCTTTCTGATGGTACTCACCTTTCAATCCATCAGGCGTCCAATCCATAAAGTATTGGGCACGATCCACAGCTTCCGCAGGTCCCAAACGCAGACCAAAGCGACCGGAGTATCCATCTGGAAAAACCTCATTGCCCTTGTTCAACTCTTCCAACTGCTTGGGCGCTAAAGCGATCCAGAGCTTAAGTGACTCCATGTTCTGAAATACACACACTGCAACAGTCTCAATGCTCTTGACACGAAACAGTTAGAAAACAGCTGCGGAAACACGAGCAGGTGTTCTGTCCAAAACTCATACCCTCAAAAAACTCTCAAGCAGCTCGCGGGTGAAAACATCACAAGACTGACCTAACGGATTTCTCTGTCGCTTTCAGCTTTATCTTTCTCAGCCAACGACCTTCTACACCTCTAGGTCACATATGATCAACGTTTCACTCTCGCAGCAAAACAAAACTCATTTGTTCATTTCTGTCCAGGCAACCAACCACAGGGTACTAAGACTGTTTCTACTGACGTCTCCTCACAAACAAACAAGCTAAGGCTCAGCAGTAACACTCAATCCAACTTCTTTGGGTAGTTCTTCTTCCAAAGTAGCCTCTGGGATGTCGACTACGTCCATCAGCTCACTGTCTGAGACGCTACGCACATCATCACCAGAATTCGGTACTGCTTCTCCACACTCACTTGGAGATTTCGCTGCATCTACCGGAGGTAGTTCTCTCCTGAAACATGCCACATCTTCTTCCACATCTATAGGAGGAGTAGGCGCTGTGGCAGCATCAACGAGAGGTGCCCGACGTTTCCTGGTGGAGAAAGGTTGACTCTTACAGGACTTATCCTTCACCTTTGCAGCAGCCATCTTACTCTTTGGACGATCCAACTTTGTAGCCTTCTTGTATTGAAAATTCCTTGGAGTGAGACATTCCAGCTCCACTTGAGGTTGGCTCCTCGTTCGAAAGTTCTTTCTGGTCTTCCCGAGTGGACATGGCAATCTGATATACCTTTGAACCGCTTGAGCAACACTTGGCACCATCAGCGACAGGCATGATCCCCACTTTCAATCATCCACAGTGCACTCCAAAACATAAAGTTTCATGCGTATTGGGCTCCAAAATTCAAATCTACCTTCAGATTGAGTAACACTGAAACGACAACTCAGAAAGTGCTCTTTACATACTCATTCCAGTCACTTGATACACCTTTTCCTGTCACTCCTCCTCCATGGACCAACTGAGTTCAGGATCTAAGACATGCCTTAATTGTTTGCAAGAACCATGTACCTAACACCATCAGTTCCCAACCTTTGCACTTTGATCCAATACCTCAGTGTCCTTGGGTGTCAAACCTGGCAATCAGTTGTCCCACCGGATTATGCGAACCAGTTCTTCTCGTCCTCACCTTAGTGTGTTTCATCTCCAATGTTGCAGTAACTTACCTACTGTCACTTCATACTGCCGAAACGAATCTCCTACGTCCAGGAACGTCCCATCCATGCATACCTCTCCAGATACTCCAGCGTAGTAGTGACCCTACGCTAGCAATACGTCACGCCATGACACAGACCCCTACCAGAATACTGCCAAGACCACATGGACACCTTCCAAAGACTACGCACCTACAGTTGCTTAGTCCAACGTGAGTACTGGTCTGCCGCGAAATGTTGGAGGAAACTTTCGCCGCTTGGGAGCTGGACCACAAGATGAAGAGGCATCTGGGGCAGCAGGCAGCGGTTTCTCAGGCGGCCCCCAATGAATGTAAGACATGAAGTTCAGACGCATCCGATTTGGAAAAATGATCTTGGCTTCTTCCAATGTTGGGGGCGTAGTAGGCACCACAGGCACGAACTTCCAACCCAAACTTGCCCGAATCTTGTCCGACAGGTCTGCTTGCTGGTTCAAGATCCCATCTCGATGGAAGCTTTGCTCCAATCACCAGGCAAGACTTGGTCTATGGTTTTGAAAATCACTTGCAGCCACCTCTGCGCATCCACAACACCCTCCGTCGCTTCAGACTTGCTGCGTTTCCAATTTTCCATCAAAGCAGTCTTGAAAGGACCAAACCCGTGTGTGTCACAAGGCTGCAACCACCGCGTCATCCGAGCAGGGACAAAAACCAAACGCAGCCCGCGCTGCCGAGCCAATTTGTAAATTGATTGGTGTATGTGTGCTTTTGCCGTGTCTACAATGAGAATGACATATCGCTCGTGGACAAAACTCCCCAACGTCTTGGCTAACAAACAAATGTATCGCCGCATTGTGGCATGGGAATTCCAGGCAGACTTTTGTCGCCACAGGTGCACCTGTGGAGGGCAAATCTTTTCAACACTGCGAAGCAAAGTTTTGGTGAAGCGGTGCTCGTTTCCGAGAAGAACTTGAGGCAGAAGTGCTTGCACTTCTGGATCACTTGCTACCGATGCCAGGGATGACACATGTCCGCGAATCTCGGACAAGGAAGCTGCATCAGAAGGCTGCTCCCGGGAATCAATCTGCAATTTCAATACCGTCCCACGCAGTCCACAGAAGTGATATGCCAGCGAGGTCTCGTCCATGCTGATGAGCAAAGGCTGCCGCCCTGAAGGCGCATCGGCCACAGCTGCATTCATCCAACGGAAAAAAGCCACGGCCTGCAAAATTGGGGTCAAAGATGGTCCAAAAAATGGGACCGCCAGGCGGTCCCAAAAATGGGTCCGCCAAAGTGGTAGGAAATGAAAACAAAAGGGTGGTCACAATTACGGTCCCAAAAATGAGACCGCCAGACGGTCCCATTTTTAGGACCGGAAATGTACATAAAATTCTTTCAATCGGCTCCCCAAAATTTGGATCAATTCCTTCAATACTCATACGAGGCACCTTGCTATTCCTAAGCTCAGGAGGAACATGATCGTGGACTCGCAGCATCCCAATACGGGCATGCCAGCGACGCCGAAAGCTTGCCAACCACTTTCGCTGCGTCCGGGCAGAAGCTGCAAAAATCTTCTCCATGGCACTTTTCGTTGCCGCTGGCAAATTTGTTGGCAACAGTTTCGGCACTTGTTCCATCATCTGGCTGCGCGATGGCGCCACGCCATGCACAAAATTCTGCGCACGCAGCCAACTGCAAAGCCTGTGCTCCACAACATAACGGCAAGCAACAACATTGTCCTTCGGCGTGACATGTGCCCAAGCTGTGGGGTCTGGCCCGCGGTGTGCCATTTCTTGTTCAAATCCAGATTTCACATCATTCACTATAGCGTTCTTTGCGCCCAAATCTGGAGGCTGGAGTTGCAGCTTGCTTTGGTCCCTTCCCAGAAGGAAGTCCGCCACAATTTCCGGCTGGAAGCTTGAGAAATGGAAGACAAGCAAGGTCCTAGGAGAGTGCAAGGTCTTCTTCTGCGCAGATGACAGTCTGCGCTTCTTTTGCTGCAAGGCACGCATTTGGCGCCGCAGTTGCAAGCTACATGGATTCGGCATTGCTTCTCTAGGCAACATGAAGAATGGAATGCAAATATGTCTGCAAACAACACTTTAGGTCGTGAAAGTTGCTTGGCTTTTCTTTTGGAACCTGCATGGCCTATTTCCCACCCTACCCAGCAGCCACACTTCTTGTATACCAATGCTTCTGGCCACGGCAAAAAAGCATGCGGAATCACAACAGGTACGTTCATGCTGCCATCACGAAAAAATTGCGGTAGCATCCTCATGCCTTGCGTACTCATCATGGACGGACACCAGTTTAAAACTTGCATGCCGCTTGAACTTCCGACAAAATGCGAAACCTTAGTGCAAATAATCTGCCAAAAGTAAGAAAGGGGAGGCCCAAAACTCCGAAGCCAATCCAAGGAGCAGCAAACGGTACCAAAAACAGGACCCCCCACATTAGACCCAGAACCACCAGAGCAACACCAGCCCTCAGCCTGCAGCGCATTCTGCTTGCCAGCTGCCTTTGCCTTTGCTTTGGGCGGCATCACCTGCAAGCACGCCACAACAAAGCAGCGTATCACAAACCCCAGACTTCTTCCATGCGAACAGAATCGCTGATAACATGTTTGGCCCTGAAACAACAAACCCAATGGCACCCGCCCGTGCAAACGCCTGCAGCAAAAACACTTTCCGCGGTTCCCTGAGCAGTGGCTTCAGGCTGCTGTTTTCTCAACCACGCTGGACTGGGTAATCTTAACATGCAGCTTGCAAGCGAATTTCAGAGAGACACATTAGCAATCCAAACGTTTTCGCTCGGAGGACAAACAACCTGTTCCTAATTAAGCAACAAAACCACGGAAATGCACCACAACACGATTGCCAGCCTTGGAAAGCCAATCATGCGTGTCCAGCAATGACAAATTTTGCGTGGAGTAATTCAATGTCGCTACAATTGGAATTCGGAACAGATATTTCTCATATTTACATTGGCCACCAGGCGTGACACCAAACTCCAGCTGTACATTGTATTTGCCTTGAATCTTGTCCTGGTTCTCCGTCAAAAAGCTCAAATCTCGGACATCGTCTAAAATGATGCCATCGTGGATCTTCCGATTGAATTCACGCAAACCGTCAGGGAAATGCAGGAGAGGACCAACCTTGAGTTCCAACGGGCTTCGAAACAAGGAGTTGGCATATTCGGTCTTGCCAGACATAGAGGCACCCAGGAGCAACAAAACAGGATACCGCAAGGCATCCATCTCGAAAAGCTTCAGCCAAGCGGTCACCTCTGCAATTTCCGGAAACGTTTTGTAGAGTTCAGGATTGGATCTGATTCTCTTCGTGTTGCTGGCAATGAGGGCCTGAAGCTCTTGCTTTTCTTCTTCTTGCACGACAGCGTCTAAGTTGCGTTTTCGGGCTGGTACGCCATCCCTAGTCAAGTACAAGTACTCCTTGTACACCTCCGTTGTGACTTTCCGTTGCTTCCAAAGCTTCTCAGGCCATGCGCCCAAGACCTGGTAACGAAACAGCTCGTCTGTCCAGACAGGGGCATAGTTTCCGGCCACGCAGAGTCCGCCACAAGACAGGCGAGCCGTGCCAATTTTGTTTGCCCAGACATAGAAAAATCCACGGTCTATGCTCATCTGCAGTTTCTTCCTGCACAAACCATCGCCACACAAGTCCGTTGGCGAGACATTTGGTTTAAGCCTTTCGAAAACAAAAGCAGAAACGGTTCTATCAACTTCGGACTTGAACTGGAGCATGACATGGGCATGGAATTTGCCTGACGCACAAGTCTCCAATGTCGTGCACCAATGGCGCACTTTCCAAGGCTGGAGGTGATTGAGGACAAAGACATTCAAGGCAAGCCATTGGGCCGGATCAGCAAACCCATTGTAAGTAAGAAGGACTGATGTGCCTCGTACCCGATACTCATTGCGCTGTGCAGGAGCTGGAACCATTGACAAAGGATGCTCCGCACTTCTGCTGGCAGCAGAGCCATCACGAGCTTTTTTCTTCGCAAGCTCCCAAGAGGCTCTAGCTTCATTCAATTGCTGTTGGTGCCGCACATCTCCGCCACGATCTGGATGAGTCTTCAATACAAGCTTCCGGAACACTTTCACAATGTCATCATCGCTGGAATCCCGTGTGCAACTCGACTGCACGTTGTAGAGCGGAGCCAAGGCATGCAATAGAGCTACAAGAGCTCGTTTGGCCACAAGCACTGCCGAGCACCCCATGACTTTGCACAAACAGGAGTTGCCACGTCAAGTCACCCTCGAACAACAAAAATGGCGGCAACAGCCTTTGGATGTGGCAAAAAACAGCACAAAAACCATGATGTCCAGCTGCTACTCCGCCTACTCCGCTACTCCCGGCAAAGTGATGCCCCTAGATCCTATAGGCAGAAAGACATTTCAGGCAACAGGTCGGAGTAAGACGAACAAGAAAATTGAGATTTCCAGACGCTTTCTGCAGTCTAATTGCCATGATGTCCAGCTGCTACTCCGCCTACTCCGCTACTCCCGGCAAAGTGATGCCCCTAGATCCTATAGGCAGAAAGACATTTCAGGCAACCGGTCGGAGTAAGACGAACAAGAAAATTGAGATTTCCAGACGCTTTCTGCAGTCTAATTGCCATGATGTCCAGCTGCTACTCCGCCTACTCCGCTACTCCCGGCAAAGGGATGCCCCTAGATCCTATAGGCAGAAAGACATTTCAGGCAACAGGTCGGAGTAAGACGAACAAGAAAATTGATATTTCCAGACGCTTTCTGCAATCTAATTGCCATGATGTCCAGCTGCTACTCCGCCTACTCCGCTACTCCCGGCAAAGTGATGCCCCTAGATCCTATAGGCAGAAAGACATTTCAGGCAACAGGCCGGAGTAAGACGAACAAGAAAATTGAGATTTCCAGACGCTTTCTGCAGTCTAATTGCCTACTCCATCCCGTTTTAAATTAATACTATTATTGATTAGGGGGATGTACGGAATTGTCGGTGTACATGCTTCAGAGTTCACAAACGTTAGGGGTCTAGGGGGGAAAGGGGTACAGACAAAAGACTCAAGCCCGACTATCAGCACGCCCATTCTTGCCTGGAAGTCACTGCTCCGGAGACAACAGCTTCCAGCAGAAGCGCGACCTTGGCGACACCGGAACCATGGGGAAAAAATTGGCCACAACCGTGTGTCCTAGCTTTAGCTCTGCGAAACTACTTGCAATGTGGGGCAACAACGATCGTTCCTGACACGAATGGCTCCTATAATGCAACCTACTGTCTGACAAATCCGACAACTGTCCTAGTCCATACAGTCTCATGGTCTCTCTCTCATGTGACTAGCTGCTTTGGGGTCCGCACGGCGCACTCCAACAACAAATGGTCACTTGTGCTGTGGTGACTAGAGAAACGGCTGCAGCCACTAAGAGCACTCACATTGCACATGTTTTTACATGTCCGCGCATGAATGCTCATCAAGGTTCGAGAAGCTTCCATATATAAAGAGAACAGAAAAAGACAGTCTCGGAATGTGGTTTGTCCAAATAATAAATGTCGACATCACTGGGGCTCCAATGGAACAGGTGCTATCCAAATAATAAATGTCGACATCACTGGGGCTCCAATGGAACAGGTGCTACATTGACAAGAACAGGTCACGACATCGGCAACCCAAAAAAGCAATAAACAACTGCAAACCCAAATACACGTCAGGGTGGTACAAACGGCTACTGCACAACCCCACAATTGCCAAGTCTGGTTGTGAAAGGCTTGCAAAACAGAACTGAGCTTGTTCAAATCACAACCTATCTTCTTTGAAGGTACAAGGAACTCAGACCCACCGCGAGGCAATGGAATGAAACGTTGTTGCATTGTTACACCAACAGTATGAAAACACAAAGCAGCAAAAGTCACACTGAAGCTACAAAACGCTTGACATGACATCAAAGCACAAAAGAATAACGAACCCCAACTTGTTTGGAGATGTTTGGTTTGCAAAGGGCGCGAACGCACGCAACGCGACAATGCTTGGAGGTACATAAAGTCGGTCACCGCACAAGCAACGAGTTACACGCCGAAGATAGTTGGAGTCTAGAACTCCCACCGCAAGCGTAACGTATCCTGCAACTATTCCAAGGAAGTACGGCTCCATGCCGTTATTAACCCGTTAGTGTACCGACGCACGGGTGAAACGGTGCATACGGAACTCTTCCCACCCACCCACCAATGGTTTTTGAAAGCCAACCCGTTCACACCGGTGTTTAACGTGTCCTGGTGTTTAAGGTGAACCACACCGGTGTTTAAGGTGTACCACACCCCTGGTGTTTAAGGTGAACCACACCGGTGTTTAAGGTGTACCACACCCCTGGTGTTTAAGGTGAACAACACCGGTGTTTAAGGTGTACCACACCCCTGGTGTTTAAGGTGAATCACACCGGTGTTTAAGGTGTACCACACCCCCGGTGTTTAAGGTGAACCACACCGGTGTTTAAGGTGTACCACACCCCCGGTGTTTAAGGTGAACCACACCAGTGTTTAAGGTGTACCGCCACCACGGTGTTTAAGGTGAAGCACACCGGTGTTTAAGGTGTACCACACCCCCGGTGTTTAAGGTGAACCACACCAGTGTTTAAGGTGTACCACCACCACGGTGTGTAAGGTACACCCCACCTGCAACCCTGCAAGGCCGCCTACGACCCTGAAACCTCCACCTACGACCCTTCCAGGTCACACCTGCGACCTGGAAATCTCCTTGTATAGGGAGCGCACCTACGACCCACAAACCTCCACCTATGACAATTCCAAGTCACACCTACCACCTGCATATCCCCTTGTAGGGATCGCGCCTACACCCAACGATTCACTACCCAACGAGTGCAAATGTTTCTGGTTGCTTATGTGCTGCACACAAATTCCCGCGCTTCTGCGTGAACATGGCCACACGCAAACCACGCGTATGTTCTGAGCAACAAAACTACAAGTAGTCGCTATACATTACACACCGTCCAGAAACAGTGACAAAATTTGCAGCATTGTAGAGATTAAGTCACTAGAGCAATTTCTTTCCGAAACTGTGAGCGACATTGCTCATCTTACAAAGAAGCTGCAAAATGACAGCTCTTTTTCCCAGCAGATTGGCCTCGAGTTACAATGGGCAAAACTACGGCTCCATGCGTCTGCTTGCCAGCTCGAAAAATGGAGGAAGGTCGAAAAATGCTCTTTACACACATACAGTTGCTCTCACTTAGCCTCGGAGGCCGGCCCCTCCACTTCCTTTGCCTTGGATGGAAAGCGAAAGCATGAAAACGAAAATGGGGAGACGCTGGGAATGATCTTACACAATCAAAAGAAGGCCACCCGGCCTCCTCAACTTCCTTGCTCTTTGCATCTAGGAGGAGTTGCAGATCTGCCTTTGACAACCCTTTGTCAGCCTGCCATTCATGAACATGAGGACACACAGCGTCCTGCACGTGACAGTCCGCCCAGCACTCACGCAGAGGCAGAGAGGCACCTTGATTAGACGGGTCCGTTTGCGGAGGGCATTCTTTTCCATCTTCTTGGCTTCGCGGGCTGCTTTCTTCGCAGCTTCATGCTTGTGCTTCAAATCTTGGAGCTGTTCACACAGCACGGCCTCACACATAACAGACTACAGTCGTCCCCAAAATCACCCCAACACAGATTCCCAAGGATAGGATGCCCACTCAAGGTGAACTGGCATGGGGGGGCATGGATCACTGGGTGGTGCCAGGCTGAATGCGATGACTACCTACCTGCCTGGCTTCACCTACTCAACTGTCCACCTGACGAACTCTAAACGACATGCGTGTGGACATGCATCAGCGCCCCGTGAACTACAAGACTGCCGCACGATCTTTTGCAAACAAACTTGTTTTAGCCGGTTCTATTTCTGGGACCGCAAACTGAGCTGCAAAGTGGCTTCGCTCCAGTGGGCCTCCCTAGTTGCTTAGTCCAACGTGAGTACTGGTCTGCCGCGAAATGTTGGAGGAAGCTTTCGCCGCTTGGGAGCTGGACCACAAGATGAAGAGGCATCTGGGGCAGCAGGCAGCGGTTTCTCAGGCGGGCCCCAATGAATGTAAGACATGAAGTTCAGACGCATCCGATTTGGAAAATGATCTTGGCTTCTTCCAATGTTGGGGGCGTAGTAGGCACCACAGGCACGAACTTCCAACCCAAACTTGCCCGAATCTTGTCCGACAGGTCTGCTTGCTGGTTCAAGATCCCATCTCGATGGAAGGCTTTGCTCCAATCACCAGGCAAGACTTGGTCTATGGTTTTGAAAATCACTTGCAGCCACCTCTGCGCATCCACAACACCCTCCGTCGCTTCAGACTCGCTGCGTTTCCAATTTTCCATCAAAGCAGTCTTGAAAGGACCAAACACGTGTGTGTCACAAGGCTGCAACCACCGCGTCATCCGAGCAGGGACAAAAACCAACCGCAGCCCGCGCTGCCGAGCCAATTTGTAAATTGATTGGTGTATGTGTGCTTTTGCCGTGTCTACAATGAGAATGACATATCGCTCGTGGACCAAACTCCCCAACGTCTTGGCTAACAAACAAATGTATCGCCGCATTGTGGCATGGGAATTCCAAGCAGACTTTTGTCGCCACAGGTGCACCTGTGGAGGGCAAATCTTTTCAACACTGCGAAGCAAAGTTTTGGTGAAGCGGTGCTCGTTTCCGAGAAGAACTTGAGGCAGAAGTGCTTGCACTTCTGGATCACTTGCTACCGATGCCAGGTATGACACGTCCGCGAATCTCGGACAAGGAAGCTGCATCAGAAGGCTGCTCCCGGGAATCAATCTGCAATTTCAATACCGTCCCACGCAGTCCACAGAAGTGATATGCCAGCGAGGTCTCAGCAAAGGCTGCCGCCCTGAAGGCGCATCGGCCACAGCTGCATTCATCCAACGGAAAAAAGCCACGGCCTGCAAAATTGGGGTCAAAGATGGTCCCAAAAATGGGACCGCCAGGCGGTCCCAAAAATGGGTCCGCCAAAGTGGTAGGAAATGAAAACAAAAGGGTGGTCACAACTACGGTCCCAAAAATGAGACCGCCAGACGGTCCCATTTTTAGGACCGGAAATGTACATAAAATTCTTTCAATCGGCTCCCCAAAATTTGGATCAATTCCTTCAATACTCATACGAGGCACCTTGCTATTCCTAAGCTCAGGAGGAACATGATCGTGGACTCGCAGCATCCCAATACGGGCATGCCAGTGACGCCGAAAGCTTGCCAACCACTTTCGCTGCGCCCGGGCAGAAGCTGCAAAAATCTTCTCCATGGCACTTTTCGTTGCCGCTGGCAAATTTGTTGGCAACAGTTTCGGCACTTGTTCCATCATCTGGCTGCGCGATGGCGCCACGCCATGCACAAAATTCTGCGCACGCAGCCAACTGCAAAGCCTGTGCTCCACAACATAACGGCAAGCAACCACATTGTCCTTCGGCGTGACATGTGCCCAAGCTGTGGGGTCTGGCCCGCGGTGTGCCATTTCTTGTTCAAATCCAGATTTCACATCATTCACTATAGCGTTCTTTGCGCCCAAATCTGGAGGCTGGAGTTGCAGCTTGCTTTGTCCCCTGCCCAGAAGGAAGTCCGCCACAATTTCCGGCTGGAAGCTTGAGAAATGGAAGACAAGCAAGGTCCTAGGAGAGGACGCCGCGTGCAAGGTCTTCTTCTGCGCAGATGACAGTCTGCGCTTCTTTTGCTGCAAGGCACGTATTTGGCGCCGCAGTTGCAAGCTACATGGATTCGGCATTGCTTCTCTAGGCAACATGAAGAATGGAATGCAAATATGTCTGCAAACAACACTTTAGGTCGTGAAAGTTGCTTGGCTTTTCTTTTGGAACCTGCATGGCCTATTTCCCACCCTACCCAGCAGCCACACTTCTTGTATACCAATGCTTCTGGCCACGGCAAAAAAGCATGCGGAATCATAACAGGTACGTTCATGCTGCCATCACGAAAAATTGCGGTAGCATCCTCATGCCTTGCGTACTCATCATGGACGGACACCAGTTTAAAACTTGCATGCCGCTTGAACTTCCGACAAAATGCGAAACCTTAGTGCAAATAATCTGCCAAAAGTAAGAAGTCGCTACAGGGGAGGCCCAAAACTCCGAAGCCAATCCAAGGAGCAGAAAACGGTACCAAAAACAGGACCCCCCACATTAGACCCAGAACCACCAGAGCAACACCAGCCCTCAGCCTGCAGCGCATTCTGCTTGCCAGCTGCCTTTGCTTTTGCTTTGGGCGGCATCACCTGCAAGCACGCCACAACAAAGCAGCGTATCACAAACCCCAGACTTCTTCCATGCGAACAGAATCGCTGATAACATGTTTGGCCCTGAAACAACGAACCCAATGGCCCCCGCCCGTGCAAACGCCTGCAGCAAAAACACTTTCCGCGGTTCCCTGAGCAGTGGCTTCAGGCTGCTGTTTTCTCAACCACGCTGGACTGGGTAATCTTAACATGCAGCTTGCAAGCGAATTTCAGAGAGACACATTAGCAATCCAAACGTTTTCGCTGAGGACAAACAACCTGTTCCTAATTAAGCAACAAAACCACGGAAATGCACCACAACACGATTGCCAGCCTTGGAAAGCCAATCATGCGTGTCCAGCAATGACAAATTTTGCGTGGAGTAATTCAATGTCGCTACAATTGGAATTCGGAACAGATATTTCTCATATTTACATTGGCCACCAGGCGTGACACCAAACTCCAGCTGTACATTGTATTTGCCTTGAATCTTGTCCTGGTTCTCCGTCAAAAAGCTCAAATCTCGGACATCGTCTAAAATGATGCCATCGTGGATCTTCCGATTGAATTCACGCAACCCGTCAGGGAAATGCAGGAGAGGACCAACCTTGAGTTCCAACGGGCTTCGAAACAAGGAGTTGGCATATTCGGTCTTGCCAGACATAGAGGCACCCAGGAGCAACAAAACAGGATCCCGCAAGGCATCCATCTCGAAAAGCTTCAGCCAAGCGGTCACCTCTGCAATTTCCGGAAACGTTTTGTAGAGTTCAGGATTGGATCTGATTCTCTTCGTGTTGCTGGCAATGAGGGCCTGAAGCTCTTGCTTTTCTTCTTCTTGCACGACAGCGTCTAAGTTGCGTTTTCGGGCTGGTACGCCATCCCTAGTCAAGTACAAGTACTCCTTGTACACCTCCGTTGTGACTTTCCGTTGCTTCCAAAGCTTCTCAGGCCATGCGCCCAAGACCTGGTAACGAAACAGCTCGTCTGTCCAGACAGGGGCATAGTTTCCGGCCACACAGAGTCCGCCACAAGACAGGCGAGCCGTGCCAATTTGTTTGCCCAGACATAGAAAAATCCACGGTCTATGCTCATCTGCAGTTTCTTCCTGCACAAACCATCGCCACACAAGTCCGTTGGCGAGACATTTGGTTTAAGCCTTTCGAAAACAAAAGCAGAAACGGTTCTATCAACTTCGGACTTGAACTGGAGCATGACATGGGCATGGAATTTGCCTGACGCACAAGTCTCCAATGTCGTGCACCAATGGCGCACTTTCCAAGGCTGGAGGTGATTGAGGACAAAGACATTCAAGGCAAGCCATTGGGCCGGATCAGCAAACCCATTGTAAGTAAGAAGGACTGATGTGCCTCGTACCCGATACTCATTGCGCTGCGCAGGAGCTGGAACCATTGACAAAGGATGCTCCGCACTTCTGCTGGCAGCAGAGCCATCACGAGCTTTTTTCTTCGCAAGCTCCCAAGAGGCTCTAGCTTCATTCAATTGCTGTTGGTGCCGCACATCTCCGCCACGATCTGGATGAGTCTTCAATACAAGCTTCCGGAACACTTTCACAATGTCATCATCGCTGGAATCCCGTGTGCAACTCGACTGCACGTTGTAGAGCGGAGCCAAGGCATGCAATAGAGCTACAAGAGCTCGTTTGGCCACAAGCACTGCCGAGCACCCCATGACTTTGCACAAACAGGAGTTGCCACGTCAAGTCACCCTCGAACAACAAAAATGGCGGCAACAGCCTTTGGATGTGGCAAAAAACCGCACAAAAACCATGATGTCCAGCTGCTACTCCGCCTACTCCGCTACTCCCGGCAAAGTGATGCCCCTAGATCCTATAGGCAGAAAGACATTTCAGGCAACAGGTCGGAGTAAGACGAACAAGACAATTGAGATTTCCAGACGCTTTCTGCAGCCCAATTGCCATGATGTCCAGCTGCTACTCCGCCTACTCCGCTACTCCCGGCAAAGTGATGCCCCTAGATCCTATAGGCAGAAAGACATTTCAGGCAACAGGTCGGAGTAAGACGAACAAGAAAATTGAGATTTCCAGACGCTTTCTGCAGTCTAATTGCCATGATGTCCAGCTGCTACTCCGCCTACTCCGCTACTCCCGGCAAAGTGATGCCCCTAGATCCTATAGGCAGAAAAACATTTCAGGCAACAGGTCGGAGTAAGACGAACAAGAAAATTGATATTTCCAGACGCTTTCTGCAATCTAATTGCCTACTCCATCCCGTTTTAAATTAATACTATTATTGATTAGGGGGATGTACGGAATTGTCGGTGTACATGCTTCAGAGTTCACAAACGTTAGGAGTCTAGGGGGGAAAGGAAGCCCGACTATCAGCACGCAGCACGCCCATTCTTGCCTGGAAGTTCCAGAAGAAGTGCGACCTTGGCGACACCGGAACCATGGGGAAAAAAATTGGCTACAATCGTGTGTCCTAGCTTTAGCTCTGCGAAACTACTTGCAATGTGGGCAACAACGATCGTTCCTGACACGAATGGCTCCTATAATGCAACCTACTGTCTGACAAATCCGAGCTGTCCTAGTCCATCCAGTCTCATGGTCTCTCTCACATGTGACTAGCTGCTTTGGGGTCCGCACGGCGCACTCCAACAACAAATGGTCACTTGTGCTGTGGTGACTAGAGAAACGGCTGCAGCCACTAAGAGCACTCACATTGACAAGAACAGGTGCTACATTGACAAGAACAGGTCACGACATCGGCAACCCAAAAAAGCAATAAACAACTGCAAACCCAAATACACGTCATGGTGGTACAAACGGCTACTGCACAACCCCACAATTGCCAAGTCTGGTTGTAAAAGGCTTGCAAAACAGAACTGAGCTTGTTCAAATCACAACCTATCTTCTTTGAAGGTACAAGGAACTCAGACCCACCGCGAGGCAATGGAATGAAACGTTGTTGCATTGTTACACCAACAGTATGAAAACACAAAGCAGCAAAAGTCACACTGAAGCTACAAAACGCTTGACATGACATCAAAGCACAAAAGAATAACGAAATCCAACTTGTTTGGAGATGTTTGGTTTGCAAAGGGCGCGAACGCACGCAACGCGACAATGCTTGGAGGTACATAAAAGTCGGTCACCGCACAAGCAACGAGTTACACGCCGAAGATAGTTGGAGTCTAGAACTCCCAGCGCAAGCGTAACGTATCCGTACGTCCTGCAACTATTCCAAGGAAGTACGGCTCCATGCCGTTATTAACCCGTTAGTGTACCGACGCACGGGTGAAACGGTGCATACGGAACTCTTCCCACCCACCCCCCAATGGTTTTTGAAAGCCAACCCGTTCACACCGGTGTTTAACGTGTACCACACCCCTGGTGTTTAAGGTGAACCACACCGGTGTTTAAGGTGTACCACACCCCTGGTGTTTAAGGTGTACCACACCGGTGTTTAAGGTGTACCACACCCCTGGTGTTTAAGGTGAACCACACCGGTGTTTAAGGTGTACCACACCCCTGGTGTTTAAGGTGAACCACACCGGTGTTTAAGGTATACCACACCCCTGGTGTTTAAGGTGAACCACACCGGTGTTTAAGGTGTACCACACCCCTGGTGTTTAAGGTGAACCACACCGGTGTTTAAGGTGTACCACACCCCCGGTGTTTAAGGTGAACCACACCAGTGTTTAAGGTGTACCACCACCACGGTGTGTAAGGTACACCCCACCTGCACCCCTGCAAGGCCGCCTACGACCCTGAAACCTCCACCTACGACCCTTCCAGGTCACACCTGCGACCTGGAAATCTCCTTGTATAGGGAGCGCACCTACGACCCACAAACCTCCACCTATGACAATTCCAAGTCACACCTACCACCTGCATATCCCCTTGTAGGAGCGCGCCTACACCCAACCTGGTTGCTTATGTGCTGCACACAAATTCCCGCGCTTCTGCGTGAACATGGCCACACGCAAAACCACGCGTATGTTTTGAGCAACAAAACTACAAGTAGTCGCTGTACATTACACACCGTCCAGAAACAGTGACAAAATTTGCAGCATTGTAGAGATCAAGTCACTAGAGCAATTTCTTTCCGAAACTGTGAGCGACATTGCTCATCTTACAAAGAAGCTGCAAAATGACAGCTCTTTTTCCCAGCAGATTGGCCTCGAGTTACACTGGGCAAAACTTCGGCTCCATGCGTCTGCTTGCCAGCTCGAAAAATGGAGGAAGGTCGGAAAATGCTCTTTACACACATACAGTTGCTCTCACTTAGCCTCGGAGGCCGGCCCCTCCACTTCCTTTGCCTTGGATGGAAAGCGAAAGCATGAAAACGAAAATGGGGGAGACGCTGGGAATGATCTTACAATCAAAAGAAGGCCACCCGGCCTCCTCAACTTCCTTGCTCTTTGCATCTAGGAGGAGTTGCAGATCTGCCTTTGACAACCCTTTGGCAGCCTGCCATTCATGAACATGAGGACACACAGCGTCCTGCACGTGAAAGTCCGCCCAGCACTCACGCAGAGGCAGAGAGGCGCCTTGATTAGACGGGTCCGTTTGCGGAGGGCTTTCTTTTCCATCTTCTTGGCTTCGCGGGCTGCTTTCTTCGCAGCTTCATGCTTGTGCTTCAAATCTTGGAGCTGTTCACACAGCACGGCCTCACACATAACAGACTACAGTCGTCCCCAAAATCACCCCAACACAGATTCCCAAGGATAGGATGCCCCCACTCAAGGTGAACTGGCATGGGGGGGCATGGATCACTGGGTGATGCCAGGCTGAATGCGATGACTACCTACCTGCCTGGCTTCACCTACTCAACTGTCCACCTGACGAACTCTAAACGACATGCGTGTGGACATGCATCAGCGCCCCGTGAACTACAAGACTGCCGCACGATCTTTTTGCAAACAAACTTGTTTTAGCCGGTCCTATTTCTGGGACCGCAAACTGAGCTGCAAAGTGGCTTCGCTCCAGTGG
>CAMXCT020002454.1:62062-99898 GCA_947184155.2 Cladocopium goreaui | reverse complement strand
TCCTCCCCATTCAACCAGTTCCAATGTTTTTTTTCTCGCCAGGAGATGGCCTTCTATGCCGTGAGTGTCTCAGGCGTCACTTCAGGCGCGCAGGCAGCTGATTTGGATGTGCATCACAGTTCGGTAGGTAGATAGGTATAGGATGGTATAGGTAGTTTGTAAGTTGTTTACAAGCAATTTATGTATCGTCATCCTACAAAAACATAGTGTATTGTGATATTTAGTAACAGATAGTTAATTACAGAAGGCATTAATTAATCATAATAGTTGAGGACATTCCATATAGCTTACAATATTCCATTAATTAATATTCCACATTCCATATTAATTGCATATTAATAGTTGAGGATTTTTTATTTCAATATGATGATCACAGAACTTGCTGGGCTTGCTGGGATGCATCCCCAAGATCCATTGCTCGGGACAGTCATGGATTCATGGATTGAAGTTGTTTGGATTAATCGGGGTTTAGTCATGTTGAGTCAGATTTGCAAAGCTGTGAGCCATGTCAACTTCTGTTTTTTGCTCGGTTTCGCCATGACAAGGACAGGAAGAGTATGTAATGGTAGATAATGGTAGAGGTTTCCATGAATTGAGTTCAAGTGAGTCCAGCATATCTCAACATATCTATCCATCCCATCACCCTTTGCAGAGTCCTGCCTCCCGACAAGGTATTGAAGATGCAACTGCCAAAGCCTTGAGCGGAGTTATGTGCCTCTGACAAGTTAGTGAGCAATGGTTGATTTTCCAGGGCTGGATTGAACACCTCGTTTAGGTGTTCCAGAAGTTCAACAGATGTTTGTTCACATTTTTTTTGCTAATGTCATTCAATCATTCAAAAAATTATGGGTTACCTCCAAGAAGATCATGGTTCAACCTGCGTAAACCTGCGGCCGAGGTGGATCGTGTTTTTGCTGTTTCTGGTGGTGCCACCTTGGTATCTTCACATGGTGTGTCTTGGCGAAACGTTCCAGGAATCCGGGCTCACTTTGTGTCTATTGATTGTGTGCATCACGTGAGCTATATATCGTTGTCCTTTATAGAATGGGCTAGCGCCCAGGTGCCGCCGACCCCCCTCTATTTGGGGGGCACTGTGGGGAGAGAGAGAGAGAGAGAGAGAGACAGAGAGGGAGAGGGAGAGGGAGAGGGAGAGGGAGAGAGAGGGATAGATAGATAGATGGATGGGTGGATGGATGGATGGATGGATGGATGGATAGATAGATAGATAGACAGACAGACAGACAGGTAGACATGTGAATAGATAGAGAGATTGACAGACAGACAGATGGGTAGTTGGATAGATAGATGGGTAGAAGGATAGATAGATAGATAGATAGATGGATGGATGGATGGATGGATGGATAGATGGATGGATAGATAGATAGATAGATAGATATATAGATAGAGGGAGAGAGAGATAGATCGATGGATAGATAGAGGGATAGAGAGAGAGAGATAGATTGATAGATAGGTAGATAGACAGTTAGATAAACAGGTGGATAGATCGATTGTTGGACAGATGGATAGATAGAGGGACAGAGAGAGAGAGAGATAGATGACAGATAGGTAGATAGACAGTTGGATAAACAGATGGATAGATCGATTGTTGGATAGATAGATAGTGGCATAGGAAGAAAGACGGATGGATTGATATATACCTTGAGTGTCAAGGACCCTCCGTTTTTAGGACTGTCATTGTAACCCCATGTTTTAGTCCTTTGGGGAACTGGGGACGGTTTTTGGCGGGTTGAGAAGGTTTTGGAGGGTTTTGGGAGGGTTGGAAGGTTTTGGAAGTTTGGAGCGATTTGCGGGCGGGCCAACGGCAGCTTTTTTGAAAGCCATAGAAAGCCATTGCTGTGGCCTTGGCACCTGGGGTGCTGTGGGAAGTGGCCTTGGCACCTGGGGTGCTGCTGTGGAAGTGTTTGGCGGGTTGGACGGTTTGGAGGATTTGCTGTGTGGCCCTGGGGGGCCTGTTCGGGATAGTGGCCTTGGCCCTGGGGTGGACTGCTGGGGACGGTGTGTGGAGGGTGTTTGGAGGGTTTGGAGGGTTTTGGAGCGTTTGGAGGTTTTGGAGCGTTTGGAGTGTTTGCGGGCTGGCAAACGGCAGCTTTGAAAGCCAATAGAAAGCCATTGCTGTGGCCTTGGCCCTGGGGTGCCTGATTGAGAAGTGGCCTTGGCCCTGGGGTGCCTGTTGGGGAAGGTGTTTGGAGGGTTTGGGGGGTTTTGGATAGTTTGGAGGGTTTTGGAGGGTGTTTGGAGGGTTTGGACGGTTTTGGAGTGTTTGGAGGGTTTTGGAGGGTGTTTGGAGGGTTTGGAGGGTTTTGGAGGGTTTGGAGGGTTTTGGAGCGTTTGGAGCGTTTGCGGGCTGGCAAACGGAAGCTTTGAAAGCCCATAGAAAGCCATTGCTGTGGCCTTGGCCCTGGGGTGCCTGTTCGGGAAGTGGCCTTGGCCCTGGGGTGCCTGCTGGGGACGGTGTTTGGAGGGTTTGGAAGGTTTTAGAGGGTTTGGAGGGTTTGGAAGGTTTTGGAAGGTTTGGAGCGTTTGCGGGCGGGCAAACGGCAGCTTTGAAAGTCATAGAAAGCCATTGCTGTGGCCTTGGCCCTGGGGTGCCTGTTGGGGAAGTGGCCTTGGCCCTGGGGTGCCTGCTGGGGAAGGTGTTTTTGGAGGGTGTTTGGAGGGTTTGGAGGGTTTTGGAGGGTTTGGAGGGTTTAGAGGGTTTTGGAGGGTTTGGAGCGTTTGCGGGCTGGCAAACGGCAGCTTTGAAAGCCCATAGAAAGCCATTGCTGTGGCCTTGGCCCTGGGGTGCCTGTTCGGGAAGTGGCCTTGGCCCTGGGGTGCCTGCTGGGGACGGTGTTTGGAGGGTTTGGAGGGTTTGGAAAGTTTTGGAATGTTTGGAGCTGGCCCTGGGGTGCCTGTTGGGGAAGGTGTTTGGAATTTTGGAGGGGTTTGGAGCGTTTGCGGGCTGGCAAACGGCAGCTTTGAAAGCCCATAGAAAGTCATTGCTGTGGCCCTGGCCCTGGGGTGCCTGTTGGGGAAGCTGTTTAAGGGTAAAGGTTTGGAGGGTTTGGAAGGGTTTGATGGTTTGAACGGTTTGAATTGCGCGGCCACGAAAGGTTTTATCCAGTTCCGTATGTGCAGTGGTCCGACAGGACAAGTTCCATACCTGCGGTGGTCCCAGGCGCCGCCCCGGCCTTGGCGAAGGCCGGGGTCGGCGGATAAATATTTTGATTGTGTGCATCACGTGAGCTATATATCGTTGTTCTTTATCAATATTCACTCACATACCAGTAGACTCAGTAGACCAAACACACTTTCACAGCAAGTCCCAAAGGGTCAGTGACTCTTAGGCCAAAGGTGGCTGAAGAGAACAAATCGCCGCAGGACTGCTGTTGGTATGTCACCATGGTTAATATATTGATACGACTTACATTAATGCAGCGCTTATATTATACAGGATCTACAGGACGTTTCCCTGAATCCGTTGCCTTCGGAAACCCCCAGCTGCACAGGATGAGAAGGCCGATGCGGAGGCTAAAGCGTCCCCTGAATCCAAGAGCGAAGCAGAAGCCAAGGCTTCGTGATGGTTTGGTGGGGAGAAGTCAAGGTTAGCATTGATGATTGACGCGGAAATCCAGCATTGATACAAAGATGAACATATAAGTTTCCCATATCATATGTTAGTCTACTGCTGTTTTGAAATCCATTTTACCCGCAGATTCGTGTCCACTTGTTGAGTAACTGTCGACATTGGATGACATTGGAACCATCCAACTTGAGGATGCCCCAAGGCAATCCATTGAATGGGCCTTTCATGCCCCGAAGGTTGCGCAAACTTGGTTATGCCAGGTGACTAAACCATCCCATACTAGAATTTTGTAATTCGTCTCCTCCAAAAGGATCAACATGAAGATATAATCAACAACTGCAACTCCTCAAGGCAACCGTATCCTCAAAGAAAAAATGGTGGATGCAGGCACCGGCCGCTGGCGCGGCTGCGGTGCCTCCTGCCCCGACGCCAGCAGCTTCCGCTGCTGCAGCGGCTGCTCCTGCGGCGCCGACACCGGCGCCTGCGCCAGCAGCTCCGGATGTCAAGCCGCCGGCGGCAGAGGCGTCAACTGTGTTGGGGAGATGCTTGGGATTTGGTGATTATTTCATATTATTTCCAAGTGGCCGAACTATTCAAGTATTCAGCCCAAGGTCATGAACTATAGGTTGAAATATTGAAAAAGATACGTGTTTGATGTGAATTTTAATTGATGTGGTACCTAAAATAGAAAGAAACTGAAGATTTACATCCCAGGATTTATGTTTCTGATCCACTCTAGGTCCGGACTTGGGGGTGCAGAAGTTGTGGGGGCAAAAAAGACTTAGCATGATTTTTGCACACAACATACTTGGTATTATTGGCAATTATTTATGTTACTTGAAAGGTACATGATCTACCATGCCTCAGGTTCATTGTTATCCATGTAACTGTTCTGGCTCTAGAGCTCGACCTAGGTAAACACAAGACTTCGTCACAAGCGGACAGAGGAAAACAGACATTTGCGGAAACAGTACTTCTTTGTCACTTTAGTTCCTCTCTTTTTCGAGTTGGTAGCGGAGCCGGGAACCCCGGCAGTAACCCCCATTTAAGGTATCTGCTATACCCTAAGGGTCGACTCGACTGTTTTCATTTTCTTTTCATCCTTACTCCATTGATTGTCATCATGTTCACCGCCGTGCTGAAGTTGTGTGCCGTGTTAGTAGTGGCACTGGTGGGGTCTGTCTCAGCCAGTACTGGGCTGGTGATCAAGAGTCGCAATACCAGCGCTCTTGTGATCCAGTCCAGTGCGGTTGGGGCAGGCTCGATCAGTGTCACTACACACTGGTATGCAGCGAGCAATGGTCGCAAAGCCCCAGTACAGGCCAGGCCCGAAGGCGAGTACAAGCCCAGTCTGGTGAATGGGGATCAGTGGAGGCAGGAGCTGAATTCGACCCTGGTGCGGCTACACCACTCAAGGAGGAAGTTCAAAATGAACCCTCGAGATCAGCGTAGGGCAGAGCTTTTGCGTAGGCGGCTTAGACGGCAGCAGAGATCAGTACTTGAAAGAATGCTAAACATGTACGACTCTAAGCTGAAACATCTAAAGTCCCGTCACAAGGAACTCTGTGAGCTGGTCTATGGGAAAGATGCAGCCATTAGATCCAGGAACCGTTGCATGACCGGATCCAGAGCAGGCAATCGGAAGGTGAAGTCTCCTGAAGCCCATGACAACTCGGGTTCGATGACCGCTGGTCGCCGTGATGGTAGATCGCTCTCGGACTCGACACTAATGCTAGCCGCTGGAGGCGGCCTCAGCACGTGTGCATTAGTCGCTTGCATGGTGCCAGGTAGGAGTAGCCATCCAAGATTGCCCCCCGCATGGAGCCCCGAAATGGAGCATCAGTATAGTTTCAGCACTTGGTCTAGAGACATCTTAATTTGGAGCATTGCTACAGATGGGGATGCATCTCGGAAGGCGGCTAGTGTGATTTCTCAGTTGCAGGGATCAGCTAGGGAGTTCAGCAGGACACTTCCGCCTCAGACCATTCTGACAGGGGGGACCGTAAATGGTACCCAAACCGATCCACTAACGTTTCTGATGTATCAACTCAGCACCCGATTTGCCAGGCTAGGTGAGGAAGTCCGGCTAGGGGCAGTAGGAGATCTGTTGTCATTTGGAAGGGAATCCAATGAACGGATCGACACGTTGCTGACTAGGTTTGATACTACCCGCATGCGTGCGGCAGAGACAGGTGGGCTCGCCCTGAGCTATGCTGGTCTTTCTTGGTTGCTGATCCGTGCAGTTGGTGTCTCGGATTCTCAATTGATCCAACTATTGCAGCCACTCGGTGGTGCTCTCCCTGCCGATGAGCAGCAGTTCACGGAGTTGAAAGGTGCCATTCGACGCATGGGTAGGATCATTGAAAATGCACCAGGAAATATGTCCAATATGTTGCGGGGTAGACAACATCCAACACATAGTTACCATATTCAGGACGATCACACATGGAATGAAAACGTTCCCACATCTCAGTATGACCAACCCAGTAGTTCATGGCATGACCATGGTTCTTGGCAATCCCAATGGCAGTCATCCGAGGCATACCCCACTTATACACAGCAATATGATCCATACGTGTATTTGTCAGAGGGTCAGGGTGACAGCGGCACCGACACCGATACCAGCAGTGACTATGGAGATGAAGCCTGGCCAGCTGCTGAGGGTGCCACGGCCAACGAACAGGCTGCCGAACTCTACTGGGCCTATTCCCGTGCCAAGGCACGTTGGAGGTCATTCATGGGCAAGCCGACCCGAAAAGCTCGTAGGTTTGCCCGGAGAGCCATCAATAAAGGTGGAAAAGGTGGTAAGACAAAGCATGGAAAATCCAAAGGCAAGATCATCAATACTTCATCTTACTTGTCCGAACTCAATGAATCCCAGCTCATGGAAATTTTCCCTGCCTTTAGGGCAAAAGGTGGAAAGAAAGGGGCAGGGAGTGGCAAGGGTAAGGGCAGAAAGGGCAATCCAAGAGGCCCGGATGGACGTAGGATGAAATGCCACGAATGTGGTTCGGAAGAACATCTGGTCGCCAAATGCCCCAGACGGGCTGCCGCTGGTGACACTTCGCAGAACCTGTTTGTAGACTTGGATACCGCCGATCAAATTCCCCCAGGAGTAATCACATCAACCACGGTCCTCATGGTTAATGAAGTAGATGTCAATGTTGGACAGGAATCCGGAACTGATCATTGGTCAACAGTCTCTGGCGGACCTCCATCAAATGCATCCACGTTGCCAGCTGTACCTCAGGACCCGTGGGCCAACAGTGATCCTTGGAGGCGGTACCACGAGAGCAGGACAGGGAGGCAGGTCGTTGGGGGGATTGTGAACCCTATGCCACCACTGCCGCGCACGACCCGGACAGTGGATATGGCCGACCAATCCTTGTATATGCAGAGTGTCTTCAACGGCCTGAATGGCCTGATGCATCCGACCACGGACCCACGATCATTCGGACCGCCACTGATGAACCAATTCACCCATAACACCCCACTAGCCACTAATCCAATGAATAATCCTCCCCAGAATAACCCCACTAATCCACAGGGCAGAAATGTAAACAATGAACCATTTTCACAGCAACCTGTTGCAGAATCGACTACTATTCAAGAACCATATGTTGCCCAAAACATGCAACCACCACCAATGCAATTACCACAGGTCCAACGGCACGAAGTGTCGCAACACCCACTGATCGTGGGACCAGGGGAGATCCCTACGGTGATCCTTCGGCATCCGGCACCGGAATTACCAGAATGGGCGTCAATGCCCGAGTTCAATTTCCTGCAGGGAACTGCCGCGGAGGTGCATGCACCGACCTATCATCCAATTGTCTCGGAGAATGCTATCAGCACTCTTGACCCGATCCGTAGTCAAGTTGTGGGGGACTTTCATCAGGCAAGCCAGCTGCGTGAGGTCCCAATAGCTTCTAGAACATCCGGACAGGTCAGTGAACCAGCATTCAACCATCCGCAGGTACGTGCTCTTCATCATCAACACCGGACGATGATGACCTTGCAGGAGATGAGGAACAGAGGCTCGGAAGGTTCGAGGAGTGAGGTGAATCCGGCCCCCACTGCTGTGCCCTCGAATAATGCAGAACCCATGGTAACTCCACATGCCGAACACACCAATGTTGAATACTTAGGGGATGAACACCGCTGCAGCATCTGTTTGGAAGAATATAATGCAGGAGAACAACTGGTGCGATTGACCTGCAGACATACCTTCCATGAAAACTGTTGGACTGAAGTTCTTTTGAGGGAAGAAAATCCAACATGCCCATGCTGCCGTGGTGGGGGACATGTAGTTGCACATTATCGCTACATCGCACCCACATCTCCAAGAGCAGATCAACATGATGAGTTTAGGACACCATATGGGACCCCCACTTTTCCATGGTGGCCAGATGCTCCAGAAGCCGCTGGAGCCGCATCAGCCTACCACTCATCCACCCAAGTGCCTGGTCACCAATCAATTGTAGTTGATCCCGGGGCATGGACCAATCTAGCAGGTCAGCAATGGGCTGAACGCCAAGCCACAGCCGCGCGGAATGCGGGCTTGAGGTCAACGCGTAAGTCAATGACTAATCCAATGGCCGTCAGGGGAGTAGGACAGGGTACTCAAAGCTGTACGCATGTTGCCCCATTGCCAATAGCAATACCCAACATCATCCACCCCCGATCTCAACCGGAAGAAGGTGATGGTCCATTGGTTAGGGGCGAATCTGTATCATTCAACTTCGAAACCCCCATGGTAGAAGGGGAGGGCCGTGACCTCCCAGCACTACTTGGCTTGAGGAGCATGAGCAATCACAACGCCGTGCTGGAAATGGCACCTGGCAGGGAAATGCTCACCCTCACAGCCACGGGTAGCTATACCATTAGCTGGGGTTCGGACGCGATCCATATTCCACTTGAGAGGGCTCCCAGTGGACATCTTGTGTTTAGGACTGACGCATTCCAGAGCATTCCCAGGAGAGGTGGTGGTTTACCCCCAACGGTCTATGGGTTATATAGCCACATGAATCGTCAGTACCAAGAAACCCCAGATGTTCCCATTGGCGTAGCCCCAAGTGATAATCCGTATGCAGATGTCCCCGAAACCCCAGCAGAAGCACCTGCCAGATCATCAACAGAAGCCCCAGCCAGGAGTGCAACAAGAACTGGACAACCATCTCCAGGATCACCATCAACAACCCCATCACCTGCATCACCACCACCACTGCCAAAGACAGGACAACCATCATCAGAACCACATCCAGCACCAAGACCAACACCAACACCTGCACCACCATCACCAATACCAAAGGCAGAACCACCATCAGCAGAACCAGCTCAACCATCGCTGCCAACACCCACTGAGAGCACAGCATTTCCACCAGCACCACCACCTGAAGCGACTGTAGCAGCAGTTCCAACATATCTAACACCACAGGCAACGGTGATGACAGCAACAACAGAATCATACACAGCCAAAGCAACGACTCCGATCAAGGCCATGCCGGCGAAACTTGGTGAGCCTGCAGCAGCAGCACCAACAACCACCATGTCAACACCCATTCAACCAGCAAAAGCAGCAACGCCAACCATCGCAACAACAACACCTGCAAAACCGTCGACACCAACACCATCACAACCACCACATCCAATTCCGGCGATGCCATCGCAACATCATCCACCACCAGCGAAGCCAGCGGCAACAGCAACACCTGAACAATCAATGCCAGCACGACCACCAGCACCAACACCATCATCACAACCAAAACTACCAATGGCAAAAGCCCCAGGACCTATCAACAGACCAAGGTCGCCTGCTGACACCCCGGCCAAGGCAGTTGCGGAGGCTGAAATGGTAGCAGTGCCGACACGGTCTGAACCATCCAGAACTACAACCACCACACCTGGCCCCAAAGCCACAACTGAAAGAATATGGCGCGGGGCAGGTAAAGCCGCTACACCTCATTCACAGCCAGCACCAGGAGCAAAGGAGTCAGCACCAAAACCATCAACACCAGCTACAAGAACAAGAAGAACCACGGACACTGCTACAGCGACAACAGCAACAGCATCACACACATCACCGCGCATCGCGCCAAGTAAATCACCATCTCCTGTTAGGTCACCCTCTAGTGGCACCGACGTGGCGGCAAAAGCCAAAGCACTGAGGCGAGTTCCCCGCCCAGTGCCTAAGGGACCACCACGGGGGTCGGTGGGAGCCACTGTTGCCGGCGCAACGCCGGCCAGTAAGGCACCACCTCCAAAGGCCCCGGAGCCTGGAGTGACCATGAGCGTGGGGATTGAAGGCATGTCGATGCCGGTAGAGGTACCTACCCCAACAGTCCCCATTAATTTAGCCGGACCTCCTAGAACGATTCCACCTAGACCTGGGGCCCCTAATGAGTCAGGAACAATGCTAAAGGAACCCCCAGCAGAACCATCCTCATCCATGAGGGCACCAGTGACACCACCAAAAGAGCCCTCTGGACCTCCACCAATGCAGCCGAAGGAACCGCCTGGGCCACCACCAGGGTGGACCCCTGAAACTAGTGACCACCCTCCTAAGGCTAAAGCTAGGGTAAGGATTGGATGGGGCGAAGGTGAAGTCAGAATGACGTCCGAAGTAAGATCAATGAGACCACGGGGTAGGGACCAGTAACTACACATGCATACCTGGCAGAGGATGAACTATTCCAACCACCGACCAAGGCCCTAATTATTGATGAACATCACGATGTACCAGCCTATTTTCAACGACACCAATATGAAGTAGATGTTATTGACCCTCGGACCATCTTGTACACCAAACATCAAGCACCGAAGAACATCAGACTCGGCCACTATAAATTTGTTTGGATAAATGCCCCCATTCGAGGTAAGCATATCCCCCCTGATAAGTATAGTGCTTGCTTAGAAGAGGTGAGGCAGCTGCTGCTAGCATCCGAGGAGTCAAACACCTTCTGTGTCCTGATTGGAGCTTTCGGCGGAATTTGGAGACATCCCGGTATTGAACAAGTTGCCAAGACCGAACACTGGAAGAAGTGCTACCATAGGCTATGCCATTTCAGTTTGAAAGTAGACCACTCCTCCAAGCATCCGTCCAGTGCATGCATCGTGACCTTGTCATTTTGTCTACCGTCCATTGTTAGTCACTCATGTAAATGTGAGGTGACCAATCATTACATGGACTGGTTAAAAGAATATTTTGACAAGCAGCGATGTGATGCCATGCGCTCCATATCTTTAGCCGTACTCAAAGAATGTGCATCCGAGATGATGATTGATCCCAAGGGTGAGGTGTGCACTTCAACTTCACAGGGAACACCCGACTTGCACGGTACAGACCAGCCGGTCGGCCGTGAAACCGATGAGCACTTGAGAGAGGATCAACAGGATGCATATCCCACTTGGCAGAAAGTTCAGCAGAAAGAAAAGGAGAAGAAGCTTAAAGCGGAGGGTAAACATAATCCTAAGAAACGCAAGTTCGTCATTGAAGATCACCACGACGACTGCGGCAATGATCTTAGTGGATTAGGACCCCATGTAATGGAAGAGGATAACTTAGCCCCCCAAGATTTAGCCCTTTTCTTAATGACCGATTATGCCAATTCCAGAGTGCGCCAAGTTGAATCACTCGAGCATGCATTGGTTCAAGCCAACGCCGACTCGTCACCTTTGGATGTCATTGAGATTTGCGGTGGTGAAGCCAGATGCACCACAGTAGCCATCCGCAGAGGACTGAGAGCTGGAGACAACTTTGACATCATCTGTTCATGTGACTTGAATGATGAATCCAATCAAAACAAAGTCATCAAGTATATAAAGGAATCCAAACCTTTGGTTACTATCATGGCACCCACGTGCACACCTTATGGACCCATGTCAAACATGGTTAAACATGTCAATTGGGAGTCATGGAAAAAAAGTTTGGATTATGCACGACCTCATGGAAAATTTTGTGGACGTGTAGCATTACTTGTTGAAAAGATGGGTTTATTCTTTATAACAGAACAACCACATCCATCAAAGCTTTGGGAAGAATCCGAGTGGCAGGAAGTATTAAAATTGTCAACTACTGTCAGCATAGTGATTCACCAATGCATGACCGGCCAAAAGGGCCCTGATGGAGGACCAGCTAAGAAACCCACGAGATTCATCGCTAACCATAGGACTCTCTTAGAACCGTTGACTAAGTATGTTTGTGATGGAAGTCATGAACATGAATTACTTGAAGGAGGAAAAGCTAGTCACTGTAAACTGTGGACATGGAAACTAGCTACATCGATAGTAGATGGAATAACTAACCTTCGAGAACTAGTCAACTCAAGAGAGCATGCCTATCCAACCATCGGCACGAGCACTGATGCATCCGAGCCAAGCAGTGAACCTGCTGAAGATCCAGATAAGAGACCAGCAGTCTGCCCAGGATGTAAAGGACATCTAAATAGGAATGATCCAAGGCACACTCGTGACCCTGACACCTGTAAGTATCCTTTAGATGCCCCCGTAATATGGACATGTCCTGGGTGTAAGAAAATGAAACCTGCTGGTGACAGTTCACATACTTATGCCCAAGGTGAGTGCAAACACATGACCATAGCTCACCGTAAGGGCATTCATCGAAAAGGCCATCATCCCAGAGAGCCAGCCAAGCGAGCTGATGAACTTCCGGTTCAAGACTCTCAGGCCCAGCTGCCTGATGGAACCGATTTGGGAGCCGGTGAAGGAGCTGCTAGTAGTTCAGCCGTAGAGGCAGCACCACCAGTAGAAGACAGGATTGTCCCTTACAATCCAGATGACGGCGAACCTGCCGAAAGCAGACTCCGAGGCCCCTATCGAAAGTTCCGGGATGCGGCCGCAGGTAGTGAACATCCATCTGACTGGTCTAGATTTGATGTCACTCATAGTCTAAAAGACTTGAGAAGTAGTCATGAACCAACTATTATTCGAACACTCAGGAAGCTGCATTTAAGATGGTGGCATGCAGGCCCCGCCAACATGACTAGCGTTTTAAGAAATGCAGGCATACCTGAAGAAGTCATAAGCTACATTCCTGACATCATTTCAACCTGCCGCGAATGCCGCAAGTGGGCACCAAAAGCCAAGGATACTCAACCCTCTGTTTCTTTGGCCATGAATTTCAACGAAGTAGTAGAAACCGATTTGATGTTCTATCGGGAATATGTTGTACATCATTTTATTTGCAGAGCGACCAGATGGCATGTTGCTGTGGAAACTCCCAACAAAACAGAAGACCAATTAATCACGAACTTTCACACAGCATGGGTATCCATCTTTGGCCCACCTCAACAGCTTGTCACCGACAGTGAAGCTGGTTTGACTTCATCCAGTGCTGAAGCAAGATTGAAGCGTATGGGTGTAGTCTTAAAGGTAAGAGGCAAGGACCAACACGCTCGGTACATCGAAAGAAGAGGAGCGATCTTAAGACATGCAATGCATGTGATGGAATCCCAAGCCATAAGAGAAGGTATTGACATCAACTTCCCATCATTACTTGCCAATAGCGTCTTTATGGGTAACGCACTAACACATGTAGGAGGAGTTACACCCTACCAGGTAGTGATGGGAAGACAACCAGCATGCCTTCCGCCAATCACTGACAACGCCGGCTTGGAAGAGAGAGTTGATGCTCGCATCCGCGAACTTGCATTGCAGTCTATGGTTTCAGCCACGAGTGCATCTCGTATCAAAAGAGCTCTGGGGTCCAAAACTGCCTTGTCGGGAGAAAACCGTTTTGCAAAAGGAGACTTGGTAGAGTTATACCGAACGCCCCCGAGCAAAGACATGAGTGGCTGGACCGGTCCATATGAAGTCGTAGAGTGTGTAGCCGCAGATGGCATTGTAGCTCTTAAAATAAATGGACAGACCAGACCATATCGCCTCCAAGATGTACGCCCAGCACAATACTATGCAACAGTTTCTCTTTATGGACACACCAATGCGGATATCTGTTTGAATGCCATGGAATACATCCATCAATTTTTGAATGAACTCCCTGATGGCCGTGTTGAAGTTTTTGGGTATGTAAATGACAGACTGACGAAAACCACCAAGCGATGGCCCAAAATTTCAAAAGCACTAGAGTTCATCATAACAAATTCCCTCCAGATGGATGATATCTGCACTGTAAGAATTGGACATAAAATCAAACAGCTGCAAGATCTGAACGACAGATACCGCAATGTGATTTTCAATTGGAACATGAACAACCCAGATGCAATGCTCATACATGTTGCCGATCATCCGAGACAACACATCAACAAAATCTTTGGCCCACAAGAGTCCTTCGTCGCAACAATGCAGTGTTTTATGCTAGACAGAGATGTCGGGATGACACTTGATGATTTTGAGGAGAGAGTGCTGGACCGTCCGTCGGCTATGGCGCATCTCGATCGAGAGATCGAGGTGGGTCGTAGTGATGGGCGGCTCAGTACGATCGCCGAGGAATCTCAAGTTAGCATCGACTCTCCAGAGGTTGAAGCATTGTATATACAACACTTCGAAGGTGCTCCCAAAGAAATCCAAAGTGATCTCAAGGAGCTGTGCTGGGTAGTTCTCAACGAACCAGTAGATGAAGTAGCAGATGTGGAGATTAAGGATGATTGGTGTTATTTTTCAAGTCCAGATAACCACAATGATTGGGATCTAATACCACCAACAGTCAGTCCAGATTTCGACGAGTATGATCACACTTTTGAATTTGATGAAAATGATGAACCATTTCTTGAAGTGTTGATCTCAGAAAGTATCACTGAATGCTTCCAAGACAGTCGCGATGTGTCTGAACCCAACACAATGAAAGTATTCCTTAATGCAGAAGCCAAGAAAGAAGTCATCGAGAGAGATACGGACTTGCTTACTGCTAAGGAGTTGATTGACCATCGCAAAGAAGTTGATGAAGCAACAGTTAAAGAGTACGAAACCTGGCATAAGTATAATTGTTTTGAACGAATCCCCAAAAAGAAGTGTAAAGTTCTGATCGACGCCAAGCTAGTTTCTAAGTGGAAGTATGTAGACGGGAAGCGCATCATCAGGATGCGATTGGCCTTGCGAGGGTTCAAGGAACCGCAAACCGAAGATGAAGTGAACTTCTCGGCCACTGCGCAAAGAACATCCCAAAAGATTCTAGCCAGTGAAGCAGCCTGCCACAAAGATTGGAGTTTTGTCGCTGTGGACATAAGCAAAGCATTTCTTCAAGGGCTTACCTTTTCCGAGATGAACAAGCTGACTGGAGAGCCCGAGAAACACATAAGCTTTACCGTCCCAGCAGGAACAGCCAAACATCTCAGACGGATCCCAGGATATGAAGATTTTGATGAGCGAACGGAAGCTCTCAAGTGTCTAAAACCTGGCACTGGCTGCAGAGACGCTCCCAGAGCATTCAACTTGAGGCTAATCAACATCCTCAAGGAATTAGGGTTTCGAGCATCTCTATATGACCCCCAATTATTAATGTTACATAAGAAAGAAACCCTAGTCTTAGCTATAACCGTCCATGTAGATGACATCAAGATGGCAGGTCTGAAATCAGAAATAGATTCTTTGGTTAAAACTCTGGAAGGACACTTTGGGAAATTGACATATCAAGAAAGTGAATTTACAAACTGTGGTATTTGTCATAAAAGACTTCCAGATGGAACCATCACACTTGATCAAACAGAATATCTTAGTGCACTAAAACCCATAAACCCAAAACACTATGCCAGTCTCCAGAAGGACGCACCATGCCCCGAGCACCTCAGAGCGCTGTATTGGAGCTTGTTAGGAGCCGTTGCCTATTCCGCCCTAACACAGGCGTGGGTCTTAGTCTATATAATTTCCCTCCAACGTGTAACTCAGAATCCCACCGTTACACATGTCAAAAGACTGAATGCACTCATCCGAGAGCTTCAACGTCGTCTCCAGAAATTAGAGTATAGCTCAATGACTTGTAGCAGAGTTGTTGAGCTATATTCTGATTCAGCATTCTCCAGAGAAAATGATAAGGGATACGCTTTGAGAGGTGCAGTATACCTTCGAATGGGCACTGATGTGAGAGGAGTAAAGAGATGCCATTTGATTGAGGCCGTTTCTCAATCTCATAAGCTCGTGGTGCGCAGCACATTCGCCGCTGAGCTGTTGGCACTCACAGCATCCGTTGATCAAAGTTTTATAATTATAACTACCCTTCATGAAATATGTTTCGGACCTCTTAGCCCCCAATCCAGTATAAATTTAAGAGAAAATGGTGGTTACCTTATCGAACTCTATGTCTGGATAGACGCCAGGTCCGTTTTCAGTGCGGTGGAAAATGAAAATTTCAAATACCCAACGGAAAAGTCACTACTCTCTCATATCTCATGGATTAAGCAGTTGACCACCTCGAAGATCATTCGCATTTTAGGTTGGGTCGACACACGCGACATGATAGCCGATGGAATGACCAAAGGTTCCATCGATCGGTCGCAACTAATTAGTGCAATGAAGGGGTATGTACGAAGACTACACCCCGCTGAATTCATGAAGACCAGAGGGACACGTCCTCTGGCGAGCACAGATACTGAAGTTTGAGCTCGAGCCAGTTACAACATCTTACCAACTTACAGGAGAACACTCGACTTGAAAGGTACATGATCTACCATGCCTCAGGTTCATTGTTATCCATGTAACTGTTCTGGCTCTAGAGCTCGACCTAGGTAAACACAAGACTTCGTCACAAGCGGACAGAGGAAAACAGACATTTGCGGAAACAGTACTTCTTTGTCACTTTAGTTCCTCTCTTTTTCGAGTATGTTCACATTTTCTTTACAAGTTCACTATATATTAATATGTAGTACAAACATACATTGTAATGTGATATGTAAATTGTATATATATATATATTATATGTGTGTTTGCCTTGGGGATCCCAGAGCCCAGAAGCATCCCATGCGACATCGGTGACATTTTTCGACCAGGATGATGAGGAGTTCTAGCCGCCAGCACCGCAGCCTTCTCAGCCACCTTGACATCTGGAAGTTGGGAGTTGGGACACGGATTTGCCGTTGTTTCCTTCAACCTGTTCCGTGAATTCATGTTTTTTTTGACTAACCTTGCAGTAATGGAATCTAGCGATGAGAAATCCAAAGTTTGAATTGGTAAATTACTCTAGTGGAAAATACATGTTTTTTTTGAAATCATGTGTATATACATGGTAGGTTCCATTGCCAGTTTGGATTACCACAGGATAACCCAGAGTTAACGTGTTTACTTTGAATACTCATGTTGACCCCCGATAGATGTACCCTCGTCGGCTACAGTAAGTAGGCAAGGTATGGCATGGTTGAAATTACTACTGAAGATGATGCCTCCAGGTTTTGAAATTATGAAGAAACACATGGAGAATTGACCGATGTTTAGGTTGATGATCAGAGGTTGGTTGCTGTAGTTTAAATACGCTGTTGAATTGAGATCAAATTGGGCACGTAGCACATAGACGTGCAAAAGGGACCAAGGACAGGTTCACACGCTACCCACAAACATCATGAGTGTAGCACTTGGACTTCGATGATCACAGATACTTCCATGATTCCATTCCGCCAATGTAGATTGGGTCTGGCAATGACTTGCCACACAGAATTAATCATCCCAATCCATCCCAGAGATTAATGCACCTGTGATCACCTGTGTTACCTTTTCTTCGTTTCCTGCATGCATCTGGTGGCAAACTGCCTCAGCACCTCAGGTTGCAGCGTGGGGTCGCATGACACTGCCAAATTTCCGCCCTTCGCTGGAGTCAGTTTCAAATCATGCTATGATGATCTCGAGACTGAAAATGGCATTGATCATCACAAAATTGAAATATATTGGAATATATTGAAATATATTGAAATATTACATTGATGATCATTATCATTATCATTATCAATGCCATGTTCAGTCTGTGACTGTGATGATCATTATCATTATCAATATTGAACATGGCATTGCTCTTAGTTGCTGAGTTTCAAGCCTCATCCCAGCGATCCGGATCCGACGTCGGTTTCCAAGGGATGATGTTGATGCTCCCACAGCAAGCTTCAAACAAGTCCAGAAAAGCCTTGAGGGGCTCAAAGTCGCGCGGGAGAAAATGGCAAAGTCCAAGCCCAATGGCAAAGTCCAAGCCCAATGGCAAACATACGTATATATATATATGTATACTATGTGTATACATTTATGTATAGAGCACTGGAGTTAAACGACCATAAAGATCCATAAGATCCTGAAACATATCCTGTTTGGAACATGATTTATCTTGTCCAAACATTCCATCATACGCAGGTGTATCTACACCACCATTCGACAAAGCTGTTTGTGTGCACTTTGGACAACAGACCTGGGCTTGAGAATCAACTGTCGTTAACTAGGTGTCATACCACAGAAGGTATAGGTTTTCCACTTCCATCTTCTTTTAGCCAAACAAGAAATACCAAAGTTGGATGGTGAAGTTATATGTGTTTTTTTTTTTTTGGAAATGTTTTTCAAATCATCATTTTGTTGGTCAAATCCAGTTCTATAGTTGATTTTCCGAAATTGTTTCACATTAAAACCTCCATTTATAGGGGATTTCCTGGCCAGACATGTTTGAGTACTGCAGGGTAATACTTTAATATCCATGGTATGATCTTCTTCATGTTTGTTGCTTCAAATCCATCACATCTCACCTCAACAACACCATTCCAACGTCCACAGGACAGGGCGAGCCGAACAAAGGCGGGGCCAGCCTCTTGGTTTGTATGGCTTGCTTTCGAGCCATCAGCCATATCTATCCATATCTATCCATATCTGAATTAATATGTTACTCTATAGTAGTGGATATAGTATGATAATGTATGATAGATATATCCATATCTATTAATATAGTGTTAATATGTCCATATCTATAGTGTTAATATATCCATATCTGAATTAATCTATAGTATGTTACTCTCAGGATGAACTTCGTTGCTGGTTGGTGGTTTCAGCTATTTGGAAGGAATTTACATGGAAAAAAACTTCCTAATCATTTGGTTATCCCAATAGAAGCTGCCAACGCCGCCCATGATGGGCAAGTGATTGGAGACACCCTGACCAGGTGAGCATGAACACTCCAGTCGAAGGCTGGGCCCGCTGGGCCAGCCATGGGGCCCCATGTGGGGATACAAAAAACAGCCATGGCCCAGTAAAGATGAACTTGATGGGCCCTGGGGTCGAGTTGCTGTGTAAGAGATATTATGAGATATTTCTGTACTTTCTATCCTGATCAATGGATACAAATGGGATGATGCTTCCAAAGTGACGCAGTATTCATCAGAGGGATTGAAGCCACGAACCAGTTTTAAGGCCGACCATTTCAATGATTCTTGCTACCCTTTGTCCAGTGAATAATCGAACCTCCCAAGCAGTTTGTGTTTTTTTCAGCTCTAGCTGTGCTTCTTGGCTAGCCAGGTTGTCACAGGTTTATTGTTATTACCCTCTGGTTATTTAACATAGCCATGGAAAATAGCCCATTTATAGAAGATGTTCCCATTAAAACCTCCATTTATAAGGGATTTTCCATGGCTATGTTAAATAACCAGATGGTACTGCCAAGCAGTTTCAGGTATGATGTCGAGAGTCCCAGGACCCGTTTCCATCCATTTCCCGGTTCCGTGATACCCAGCCATCACGTTTTTTAGGCGCAGAGGAGCAGTGACGAAGTGAATCTCTGCCGCGATTACCAGGTTTTACCAGGGATCAATTCGTCGCAATACTGGCAGCTGGTGAATTTCAGATGATGATTTTGCGCATCACCTGCCCCTCGGACTCTTCGACTGGTATGTTCGACTGATGTTTGTGCTAAGTAGAGATGGGTACCTTCTGGTATATAGCCTATTGATATCTACTCATGCTATTATATTCTCACATATTCTCACTATTCATGTTTATACGATCTTATACTCTCAATGGAAACGATTGGTGCTGTTGACATCTTTTGACCAATTTGGCACTTTCCATCCGTTTCCATCCGTCTCCATCCGTCATACGTCGCCAAGTTTCCGCGATCAATGCGCATCGCCATCCGCCGTTTTGGGCTGCCCAAACGCCAAATTTGACTTCAATAGCAGCCACAATTGAAACTAAAATAAATCTAAGGATAATTGGTAAATATTGGTAATTAGTGTTAAGCGGAGTTTAATGAACCTTGATTTTCTGAAACTTTAATTTGGAGAGCACCGGGGGACCGCCCGCGAGTGGTAAATAATGGTACCCTTTCAAACTAAATCAACAGGTCGATTTCTTAATCCACGTTTATCATTTAACCAAACCAGCTGGCAGTTTTGGACGCTGCGGTGTAAATTTTACGCCGCGGCCCTGGGTGTGTGGAAGCTGGGATGAGCGGGACCAAAGCTGATCTGCCATCGCAGGGACTGAAGAAAAGTGAATGTCTTGTTTGGTTTGTGTGGGTGTGGTTGGTCTCCAATTCCCCAAGAACATTCAAATAAGTCTTTGCAAAACTCGGATGGCCGAATTTGACCTTTTTCAGGCGGAGGATGTTGAATTTGAAAAATACAGATACAGCCATCAAATTTCCAAATTTCAATTGCTAAACGTCACCTCAGAGGGTTGTACAAATGGGATGGTGAGATAAAATAGGTACTATCGGTCGTCGGACTCCGTAGCAGCAAAAACGGCTAAGGTAGCACCAATCCCCAACATGATCAATGGCCATGACTCAGGAACCGATTGATTGGAGGTACCAATCCCATATATGTCTGGCCTATTTGTTGAGGCCTAAATTTCAGGGAATATCCCCACAATTCATATGGCCCAATTTATATGGTAATTCCCATTGACATGACCGGTTTTTGAGGATTTGTTGGTGCTACTGAACCATATGTCACTACAATAGCAGCCACCAAAAGTCCAAAAGCAAAATGTTGGTGGATTTTTGACTCAACATTTTCTATGTCAAGCAGAAACTGCAGCAGCTGCACCTCGAGTCATCCAAACTGAGGATCCACTCCATCTATGGATGATTTACCCCTCACATGCTGACATCCCAAACTATCCGCTTAGATCACCTGAGTGATTCGACATCTTTCCACTTGGAACCCACGTACCCTCTGGTAAACTAACATAACTATGGAAAATCACCATTTTCAATGGGAAAATCCACTATAAATGGTCATTTTCAATAGCTATGTTAAATTACCAGAGGGTAAATCTAACAAAATCCATGGTGTTTATATGTGTTCATCATGGTTCATCATCATTTTCCCCATGAAAACTGGCCCATTTTGACTTGGCGCCAACTCCCCGTCCAAAGGTACGTGGAGGAGCTGGCCGCCACTCATCCCATGCTGCTGGCTTTGGTGATCTTCGTAGGCGACGCCACTTGAAATGCTAATGGTTGGTATATAGTAACCCCTCCAAAAAGATTGAAGTTGGGAAAAGATCCTGCCTAAGATATAGTGATCAAGTAACTTGTCGATCTATTTTGCAGGGATGTTATAACAAATTCTGAAGAAATTGATAGGTTCTTCATTATTCTTCTGTCTGAAGATGGTTGAATTTGTAATGTTGAAATGTGTTTTGCAACAAACAACACTTTAGAAATGATGGAGCTATGGAATTTGTGACTCGAACACACTTTAAGATCTTTCATTAAGGAACTTGTCTGGGTAGGCGCAGGCATGCCCAAAACAGACATCTCAATGGAATGGTTTGATCCATTAGAACTCACAAGAGATTCCAAGGATTTTTCGAGCGGCCAAAGCATGAGCCATGTTTGCTTGTCATTTTAGGATGAAACTGGAAGGATGGACACTAGGTGTTATGTCAGTGCAATAAACCCTGACCCTGGCTGATGGATTAGGGACGATTCTCGCAAACATAATGTGTGTGAGAGAGACTCCTTCAATTCAACCACGCAGCTATTACTTTTGAACATTCCCCTTTCACTAGTCACTAGCATAGTGTAGCATCAGTTTAGCCCCTACTGTAGTTTGTACAATGTGACGCCCTGGGAGTAGGTCAAATCTGATTCCCCGCCCCAACACGCAGGTTCTCATGTTGCCCTCCGTTGGATTCCTCGCCGTTCTTCCTGGCTCACTTCGACACCGAAAATGGTCACAGAGAACTGGATAAAGAAATTCGGACATCCTCCAAGCAGCCAACATAGCACAGATTTCTGCGGCAAGCGACAAACTCAACGATTGGGAAAACACCAAGCTGTGAGGCGGCATCTTCCCTGGCCAAGCTGGTGGTAGCACAAGCAACAACGTGGGTTAGTCCAAGACGGTGTAGCAATTTATAGCAGCAATTTGAATGGAAAAGATGATGAGGATTGATTAACCATCAAACTGGATACATGTTCCCATGATTTTAAGGTACCAAAACAACTTTTTTTTTCTGGTCCAAGCATCTCTGCACAGAGCCCGTCATGCCGGTGGCTCAGAATACTTTGAAGGCACAGCGCCAAAGCCCTGGGCAAATGCTAGTGGTGAACAAACATGGTCCAGTTAGGTCTGGAAGATCATCACACAGATATTTTTTTAACATGTTTTTTTACATATTGACATATTGTTTTTTTCAATGTGTTTGTTATGTTTTTGTTCCCGTTTTAGTCATACATGTGGGTACATGATGGTAAATGTACACCGATTTCCATGGAGCTCTCACGGGCAGAAATGGTATGTCCATGGCTGTACAAAAGCCATGCTTTTGCGGACGACTCATGGCGAATCATCATGTTAGCCATATCACCCATAGGATCCATGTATGGTATATATGCTAACATTGGGGCTATATTGATGGTAAATGTTACCATATATACCATACATGGATCCTATGGGTCATGCCATATCCCAAGTTTCCGGCAAGCTCATTTGTTGTTGGTCAATGTTGGTCACATCCCATCAACATCCATTGATCATATGAATCATATCCCATTGTTATTGTATATTTATCATATTGTATCACCAGAAAATGCGTGTTCTTGCAACCCCATTTTTGCTTGTATCCAACTATTTGCAACTGAAACATATTAAAATTCAGTTTAAATAAAACGCATTAAAGTTTCGTGGTACTGTATTGTTTTTCCCTTTGCTGCTCTTGTTTTCCACAAAGATATTGGGTACACCCCAGGATTTTTAGACACACCCGTGCGTGGATTTTCAGTGAGCCAGGCCACCCAGTCTGCTAGCGCCTTGAAAGCTGCGGCATGCGCCACCTTGAACGATACAGGTGGGCTTGGCCATGACATGGGAGGTATGTTTCGGATCTACTAGTACCTAGTAGCTATATCTATGTCTATGTACATGATGCCTACATGGATCTATATGTTTTTCCCCCTGAAACTGGTGCATATAGGCATGCACCCAATTTTAAGATGCAGAAATTCATGGGGTGATGAATAACCGGTGGATTTTGTGGGTGGTGCAGGCTAGTCATCTATGGGGGCCCTGTGGTACCCCACTTTGGGAGCCATGGCCGTGTACAGTGACAACCCAGACATAGCCAGATGGTGACAACCGAATGCTCCGTGAGGGTGATGGTAGTGCTGCCTGGAAGTGGCGGTTTTGGTTTCATGGGTATATAGTATATCATATAATAGATTATACTAGTATATATATATACCCTATATATAATAGATCTCAACATTTCACAACATTTCGGCATCTCTTCTTGTTAGTGTTTTAGGGATGCTGTGTCCAACCTTAAGCCATGCACCCAGAATGTCATGACGCCACCTTGCACAATCTTTGTCCAAAAATTGGGGGATTATGGCCATTTGGGTTAGGGGGAAATCACGATCAACTGCGATTTTTTTGAGTATGCCCCAAAAAATGAAAGTCAAATGCCGATGATCACATTATTTAAATTATGTTCATCCATTGTTCCCATTCAAGTTGCCATTTTGGAGGTATCCCTCATTTTTGAAGAGGCTCACAGTAGATCGGCACCTTGGCGTCGAGGCTATGTCAACAATGCCACCATGAAACTTTCGCCACAAGGCACTGCTGTCGACAAATTTTTGCCAAGTGACGGTGATCGAAACCAGCGAGTCTTTATTCAATGTGTCAATTCGCGCGGCAAACACATTCTAACAACAAAAAATAGAAGATGATTTCCTTGTTTTCGAAGTATTAGGATATATTAGGATGCATTAAGAATATGTTTTCTAAGTATTAGGATATATTAGGATGCATTAAGAATATTGCCATGTTTGGGCATGTTGGAGCCAATGTGCCAGGAAACAGAACCATTCTGCCCAACAAGAATGTCACGACTCTCAAGCCACGTCCTGAGGTGGTCGGGGCTGATGCTCAGATAAAAGCGTTGGATCTTGTTTTTTTTTATTACTGTAGACAGAAGAAGAGGATATAAGAAATATAATGATTTATAGATGTATCATTTTTTCCCAGACATACACGAAATCGTTAAAATTGGTTGACGATGTTACATACTGTATATTTTTTTTACACATTATGACTGATATTATGACTACATGTTGTTTTTTTGGATATCTTAAAATCATGCTTTACTTATGCCGTCTGCACAATCTATAGAAGCGGCAGTTGGAACATGGGAAACCTCTGGTAGTTGGATGCATTCTGATGGGTTGTAGTACACAGTCGATGGCCATGGGGATTCAATCCATGATGCCGCTGGTTGGTGAGTCGTGACTCCCCAACAAATGATGCTTGAGGCCCATCGAGACCGTTTGGGATGAAGAGCACGATGACCAGAAGATGCATGAGCAGAAAAGGACGGATCAAGTGGCAGAGTCAACCTTGTTTGTATTGTGGCAGGGGATGTTTCTGTGCAAAGATGTTGCAAAACAAGTTTGATGGATAATATATACATACACATACATACATACATACATTACATTACATTACATTACATTACATTACATTACATTACATTACATACGTACATACGTACATACGTACATACCTACATACCTACATACCTACATACCTACATACCTACATACCTATATACGTACATACCTACATACCTACATACGTACATACGTACCTACGTACCTACGTACGTACGTACATACGTACGTACATACGTACATACGTACATACGTACATAAGTGTATACATAGATACATAGATACAAAGATACATAGATACATAGATACATAGGTACATACATACATACAAAACATAACATAACATAACTTAACATTACATTACATTACATACATAACATACATACATAAATAACATACATAAATAACATACATACATAACATACATACATAACATACATACATAACATACATACATAACATACATACATACCATACATACATACCATCCATACATACCATACATACCATACATACCATACATACCATACATACCATACATACCATACATACCATACATACATAGATACATAGATACATAGATACATAGATACATAGATACATAGATACATAGATACATAGATACATAGATACATAGATACATAGATACATAGATACATAGATACATAGATACATAGATACATAGATACATAGATACATGCATACATGCATACATGCATACATACATACATAGATACATAGATACATAGATACATAGATACATATTTAGTTAGATAGATAGATAGATAGATAAATATATAGATAAATAGATAGATAAATATATAGATTAGATAGATAGATAGATAGATAGATAGATAGATAGATAGATAGACAGATACATACATACATACATACAAACATACACACACACACACTCACTCCAATTCATGTGTACGACGTTATGCTCTGTTGAAGCATGCTTTTATCATTTGTTTTGTTTTTTCAAACAATTGAGTTCTCGATGGTTTGCAATGGTATTTTCGCAGGGACACCAATGGATGGCGAAGGCTTCCAAATCTTGCCATGATGATCACATGCACATCTCCCCCCATGTAACAAAGTCGAAATGTAGCAACACTCCCTATAGTAAGTTGACGTTGAGTTTCCTTTGCGCGATCCATAGACAAGATTCATAGCCGTTTGATGTTGTTGGGATACTTTGCAAGGTACGGCTTTCTTTAAGCAACCCTTTGTCCTGATACTTCTACCTCTTCCGTTTCTATTCCACCTAGATGTAGTGCAGTCCGCTAAAAGCATAGGGTCTCCCATCGAAGTTCATGGGGATCCAACATCACCCAACATTGCTAAGGTTTGAGACCTTTGACCCTCAAGTTGTACCAGTGGAAACGATGGACGTCACCAACATGTTGGAGGTTTCCTATAATGGGGGTACTCCCGGTTGATCATCCATCCATTTTAGGAAATCTCCAACATATTATGGATGGTTTATCATCCGGATTTTTGGACTTTCCGTTATAAACCATCCAGCTATTAGGGCACCGTGGGAAACCACCCGGAGGAAGCTCCGGTCGATGGCGAGTCGTTTGGAACGGATGGCAGGTGTTGCTACGGCCGCGGAACTGGATAGGGGGTCGATGGGGGAAAGCATGTTGTGCAATGGATCTAAAGAAGAGCTGGAGCAGGTCTAAAATCCCTGAGAATCAGAAAAACAATATCATTGCACCCGGTGACATATGAAGGTCCATCATAGTTGAATCATAATCCATCTGAAAACACTCTTCTCCATGTCATCCTGCATTTTCTCAACATGTTCCACAGCTGACATCATCCATTCCACACAGCCAGGCGTCTTTGAAGAAGAGACACGAGCTCGGCAAGAGCAACGTGCGGCCTCCCATTGGGTGTGGAGGAACAATTTTAATAGGGGATGGGCGGATGGGTATGGCTCCAAAATATAGGAACTCCAAAAAAAATGCATATTTTGGTAAATCCAAACAAACATAGGAAACTCTTTCTAATAAGTTGCTTTTCCGCATCGTTTGGGGTTCACTCTTGATACTACATACAGTATATATTTGTATATACCCTAAAGTGGAACCGTTAAATATCTTGGTCCCTTGGTCAAATCCGATACTGAAATCGACCAAGATTTTGTTGGGCCGTGCAACAAAAGGATCTGTGGGAATTCAGAGTTAAATGTTTCCCCCAAAAAATAGAGTTGGAGATTTCATTGTTGAATTAATCCATTCCCCTAATATTAAACGCCCCCTTAGAAACCATGGGTTAGTAGGGAATTTCCACATAATTGGGATCATTTAGGGGGTGTTTAATATTGGGGGGATGGAATACGATGGAATTAGTTTGATAGTATTTAATTGCCTTCGGCAAGCCCGCCGGCCATAGAGAGGTGGTCCCAAGGGAGTTTGATGCGCACTCTAGGTGGAAGCCCGCGAGAGAAGCAGAAGAGAAAAGAAGGAGGAGAAGAAGAAGAAGAAGAACAAGAAAGGAAGACGAAGACAAAGCCGTAAAACGGAAGCGGCTTGTGTAGCACGTGCTGGCTGTAACAACCTATTGATCGTATACCAAATTAGTACCGGCCTCGGCAAAGTAGCGCCAGGTACTATGTATGAGCCTCTGGCTTGACAGCAGACCGCTGCATGGAAGGAGACAGGGTGGAAGTGGAGAGAGATTGCCCCAAGGGAAGTTGATGTGCACGCTAGTAGTAATAGTAGGTGGGGGGGAGGTGGGTAAACGCGCAGCAAGAGAACAAAGGAACAAGTACAAGCCAAGGACAGAAACAAGAACAACACCTTTCAATCAGACACGCCGGCAGGCCGGCGGAGTTCAACTCTAAATGAAGAAGTGGTTTCAAAAATGTCATTGCTTTCCAATGATGGCCGATCTCTAGTTGGGAGGCTGGCCCCGGCGAAGATGTCCCCTTTATACAGGGTCACCGCCCCCTGATTCCCCTTCTTGAGGATTATGGCGCTGACAACATCTAAATACAATTCAAATATATATATGTATAAATATACATATAGATATATACACAGTTTACATATATAAATACATATATATATATATACATATTTACATATATATATATATATATGTACATGTAAATACATATATATATATATATATATGTATTTATATATGTAAACTGTATATATATGATACATGATATATATTTTATATATTAATATGTATATCATATATGTATGATTTTTTCATTTATATATATATATCATATTTGTTTACATATCATGTATATATAAATATATCAAATTTATCATTTACAAATCAAATATATAATATTCGCATATATATATATATATTTCACATAAATTTGATATATATATATATATATAAATATCTCACACACATATGTATATATATATAAATAAATATTTATCTATATACATATGCATATATGTATATATATATATGCAAAATATGTATATATAAATATTTATCTATACATATTGATATGTAAATAATTATTTTTTTCACATGTGCATATATATATACATTGAATTACTTAGATATCACATATCTTATTTATATATACACCATATTATATATATATATCTTATATAGGCATATATACAAGATATATATATATATATATGATATATATATATATATGATATATACATATATATATATGATATATATATATATGATATATATATATATATATCATATATATATATGATATATACATATATATATATATTTATATATGTACATGTATATACATATGTATTTATACATACACATATGTATATATATATATATACATGCGCCCTCAGCTATCTCCCCAGTCATTTGGATCCACAGGTCCCCCGACGATTTGAGGCCGGCTCATGGACGAACTGCATGGAGAGCAGATGCAACGGATCGATGAGATCGAGGCACCTAGGGCTGGGGGGTTCTGGGGCAGTGGCGCCATGGGAGTCATCAGATGGCCAATGAATGTCAACTATTTATTATGATGAATGGTTAGTGGCTAATGGTTAATGTAAACTAATGGTTGATGATCATCTGATTGCCCACTTGTAAACCATCAAAAAAAGAGGTCAATAGTCAAATGGTCCATTTGATGTTGGGATGTTTTATTTTCAGAACAATGTGTCAACACCTTGTTTTGGATGGTGTGACCGATGGGAAATGGCATTGTTTACAACCAGTAAAATGGGACATATCATCACCAAGTCTGGGTAAACCTTGCTTTATTTGGACGGTGAAAGTGGTTTTTTTTAACCATTTTGGTGGTGGAAGATGTAGTGGGGCAGATTCGCAATGCGCTATGGGTCTCCCCACACGTTCATGCAGATCTACCTGGAAAAGTCAGACGGTGGACAATCCCCAACAAAGACCAGACATGACCAGGCCATTTGTGATTTTCAAGTTCTGTTCAATTTTGACCAATACCAATCCGGGGTTCATTTCAGTTTGTTTTGAATAGGTCATTTTTGTTTCCAGCGCCGCACAATGGGATTCTGAATGGTCTTATTGAAAAACCAGGGTATTTCGTATTAGGGGGACGGTTTGTTTCGAGATTTGTTTTAGAACTCCATGAAATTCCCATGAGCTCATGATACCTTGATTTTAGGATATTTAACATATATTAACCATATTAACCATATATTAACCATATTAATCATATCAACCATATTAACCATATTAACCATATTAACCATAAAATACCTTGATTTGAGGCATTGAATCATGTTAAGACGCTATGACTTTAAGTGACGGACCTGGACCTGGGCAGATTATGGCAGATCGTCCCAGGAAGAGTTGGATCAAGCAATGGCCGAGTTGAAGGCCTACATTGACGAGTTCATGCGGAAGTTAGGGGGCCAAGATGGGCCAAGGTGGGCCAAGAGCCTGCAAAAAGGTCCCGACACAGTTGGAGGTTTTGGGGATACCAATTGACATACTTTGACCATATTTGACCCTTTTTTGGGCCGAAGGGCATTGAAGGGTATTGAATTGAAGATCCAAAAAAAGAGGTCTTTTTGGCTTTGTTACAGGTTTCAAGTATTTATACTGATTCACGTTGAGAACTAGCAATGTACTCGTACTGATAGTGACAAACATGATTAGTGACGATAATGATGATAATGATTGTGTATCCTTACAAAGGCCTTGCTTGGACCTTACATATGCTACCGTCAATCTATCTGAAATGCCTGCTTCCGACACTAAATATGAGGATGACCTGGTGTTGGTTTAGAATCCCATCAGGAGCGCGCCAAGCGGTTTCTGCACGTTTCCCCATCGGGAGCAGAGTATAAACACATATTTAAATTTTACTATCATAACTTTCCTTCATGGTCATGATTTGTGACATTTAAAGTATATGTCGTTTGGGTGATCTCATTCGGCTGGTGTTTTTTGATACAGCCCATATTTCTGTAAGACAGCCATCATGCTTTCTTGCCACCGCTATAAAAGCTACCATGGATGTTGATCTCAAACACTGCTAATGCTAGATCATGGATGTTTATCAAAAACAGTACTGAAAACTATAGAAACAGAAACCATGAAGAAATTAGAGAACCTATATAGATAGCTCTTGGCCCCTTTAGTCCACTTAGTCCATGGGTCCACTGAGTGGCTGCACAAATGCACCGGGCTGGGCCATGCCGAGGTTTAGACAGGAACTCGACGACACCTTCACAGCGCTTTTCAGTGACAGGGCAGTGGAGATCCTTATAGAGGTTTCGAATTCGAATGGGACAAGATTGAAGATTTGCAACATTTTGCAATCTTCCGGAGGACACATCAATATGGAATAAGGCCACAGGATAATTAGCAAGTCGTGGCCTCTGGTGATTTAAGTAGCTATGGAAAGCAATGAAACGCAACATGACTCTGTAGGTAAATAGCAAATTATTTCTAGATGGGCAATGTTCCACTATGTGAAATTACGCGGAGGTAATCAGTTCCGATCACTGAAAATTGAGGGGCCAGGAAGGGAACAAGTTTGACATGTCACAACCAGTCACTATGTAGTGTCAAATGGCGGGCTCTCAAAAAAGCAATCACCATGGCAGAACTCGCAGTGAACCCAAATATGTTATATATCAGGATACATGCTAGTACAAAAGAGAAGAGCAGTGCGCAAGAGGATGCACAGTGCAATATTTGTTGTTCTAATTGTGTTTTGCATGTATGCGCCGTGAAAAATCAAACTTTGTGTAATGTGTACTGAAAAGCAATGTGGTTTGCCAAGGATGCCAAGGAAAAACAGGTTCCTTTTCCTGTTTAACAGGTCTTGGGGATCTAAGCACTCATAAGCACAGGCAGTCTGGCTGGCTTTTGATTTTATGTTGTTTCATCCCTACAAATGCGATGATGATTCACCATTTCCAGATCCCAGTTCATATGCCCATTTCCTGCGTTTGTTCCCCACTTTATATATATATACATATATATATACATATATATATATACATATATATATATACATATATATATACATATATATATACTGTATATTTTTATAGCTTTTTCCCCAACATTTCCAATGGTTACCACCATGTTTTCCGAAGGATTTTCTCCATGGTTGCCCCTAAGGTGAGCTGCAGGTGCAGGTGGAGCTGATCACTCCGCGCATTGCCGCGTGCCATGGCTTCTCTTGGCGTCAATGGTTGATTATAATAGATACACTGGGTTTAATGGTGATTTTAATGCTGATTTTTAATGGATTTTAATGGTGATTTATGGTGATTTAGTGGGATGTAATGAGAATTTACCCCCTGGTTATTTAACATAGCCATGGTATAGATGGCCCATTTATAGATGGTTTACCTATTAATAGCATGGTGATTTTCCATGGCGAATTGTTAAATTACCAGAGGGTACATGAATTGCGGGTTTATCACTTGAATCTTGTGGATTTGTAACCAAACCATACGTATGAGTTTGGAGTATCTGAGAATTGGGTATACCGGTATGACCCCTAAATGATGCCACTTCAAAAGGAACAACAATGATTTTTCTCAACGGGTGTTGGGGCAGCCTATTTTTCGACAAACCCATCATGGTTCAACACTAATGGCACTCCCGTATTAATAGCTGGTTGGTGGTTTGGAACCATGGAATTTTACGACCTTCCATTCAGTTGGGCATTTCATCATCCCAATTGACGTTCGCTCCATGAGTTTTTCAGAGGGGTAGGTCAACCACCAACCAGATAAACTCTGGCGTAAACCTACATTTGGCTGAATGGTATGGGTCCAGGGATCCCCTTCAAGGTTGACCCATGGAAATTGCTCATCTAAGACATCCCAAGACTATCATAGCTGTTTTGGTGGTCTCCCCATATTGGTGAATTCTTGTTGGTTGAATCAACAATTTTGATTTCTACTGTATGTATAATTAAGCAATTATATAATGTTCACTAAATAAACAGTATATATATATATAGTATATATATAATATATATATATATTAATATATGTATATATACTGTAGATGTACATACATAACATCCCCATGTTTGTTGGTTGGTCCCCAAGTCTTTTGGTTGATCTTGATCTCCCCATTCTCACCGAAGATCCCTCAGGATTGAGGCGCGCGGCCGTGTGTTGCGCAATGGCATCGATGAGGTACGCAGCCCCGATGGCTCTCATGGGAGCGGATATAAACCTAAAACAACGGTTGTTTTGTGTGACATTTTAGGTGAAAACAACTGTTTATTCTGTTGATTTGTTTGGATTCATGAATTATATACTAATATAGGGCATGTATGTATGGCAACATTGAATAAGTTATGTTGGTGGCGCCTGGAAAGTAGTTAGGAGGAAACCAAGGAGCTATGCAGTGCATCCCTACCAAAATAGTGGTAAATTGTTTTTACAGTGTCTTTTTCGGGGCCCTTATATATAATGTCAATTCCTGTCATCCGCTTTTGGTGAATCCTTAGATTTATTGGAAGAAGTCATATTAAACTACAGTACTGCAAGCAGTAGGTGAACCAGGATGCCAGTTATCATCAGTTATCCACTGTGGCCTCAGGAGAAGCAGGATCGCATCCGGCACTACGCTGAAATCCTGGTCCCAGTGAAGGTCGGCCATGGGGTGGATGCTGATGGGACCATGGTTCATTCCTGAAGAGGACGGGATGGCGGCAAGGGAACCTAACGAGAAAATGTTGATGTATAAGTGTGATCATATACCGGTTGTTTGGGTATGTAATGAATGGATGGTTGTCCTTTTCAAAATTGTTTCTTCAACTTTTAATTCACAGACGCATGCGGTACCTTGACGCTCTAAACATATTTGAATAGTTCGCCTATTCTATCCTATGTTCATTGTATGGATGTATGAAGCAAGGTACCCCTGCATGATACATGCTCCAGCAATGTGCCAGGCTCAAATCCAAAAACTTGAGGAGGGTTTAAGTAGTACCTTGGTGCTCTGCTGGGGGGGATTGGGGCTTGGGCTTGGGCAGGTGTTTTTTTCATTGGTTTCAGGAGGTCTTATGTTCAATCCCTATCTATTTCCTTACATTTGCTTACTTTGGGCAGCCTGTTGCACCAGATTTGTTTGTGGCTGTGTTGAAACAAGTGCAGGAAGTTTTTGTGTCAAAGTATTCAGTGTTTGAAGTCTATGTGGAGTCATATATGAGTGAACATAATGGACTCGTGTTGTTCATGACAAAATGATCCGCCAATCTGTGGTGTCTGAGGTTTTTGACGTAGGCGCCAATACCTTTGCCACTCAATACGAATATTTTCCTATATATATATACATACAATTACATACACATATGTACATAATTTGTACTGTACATGTATTGTTATTATGTATATATACATATGTGTATGTATATATATATATATATGATATAGATAAACATATACATACAATCATATATTGTCATACATACACACTTCACCAAACAAGACACCAATTATTCATTCATTTCACAATGCGTTACCATGGGGAACCCAAGTACAACCTCGATACACTGGATTGCGTCACTTGGGATAAATCACTTGGTGCAGTTTCATGCGACGAAGCTTTTTCTCAAGAGTCACCTGATGCTGAGGAGAGGAGATGATTCGACAGGTAATGCCTCCCGCAGCCTCCTTGTTTTTTTTGGTTCCAGGATTCCAGGGCGTTTTGCTTGGGAAGCAGAGGTCTGTTTGTTGGAAGATCCAGTGAAAGGATAGCAATGCAGCTGATTTGGTAACAATTAGCTTGGTAGTATTGTAACCTGGTTGGTGGTTTCAAACATTTTTTATTTTCCATCATATATGGGATAATCCTTCCCAATGACCAATATTTTTCAAGATGGTTAAAACCACCAACCAGTAATAGTGTTTTGTTATACGTTAGCGTACTTGACTTGTTGAATTTCCCGGCATTTCAAATCCCATTGCGCATGCACCTGTTTGCGTTACGCGAATTGCCTCTGTATGTCACCACATCTCATCAGTAGCATTCAGTAGGAGTGTTGCTGGACGTCCTCGCCTTTTAATGGATCAAGGCTTTTTTCAAAGCAATTTTCGAAGGTATCTTTGCCGCAAGATCATTTCGTACAGTAGAAATCTTGGGCCAAAAAACCCTCGGAAAATACGAACTAGCAGGCGATGCAATTACTGCAGGGAGGCATCCTCCAAGCTTGGTCCATGTGAGACTGTACGCCGCTGGCGGCTGTCCAGCACAACTCTTCCCTTTCATCATAGTATTAAACCCAACACATTTTGGACAATTGTTTTCTCTTGATGTTTTGGATCTTGGAATCTCCAACGGTTGCATTTTTCAAAGCAAGAAATTTCATCACCGAATTGGATCATGGAAAAATCATGGATTTTTAACCTCAGAATTGCTGATTTCAACCCTGGTTTCCGGTCAATATTTTCCCTTAACCAACCCAAAAGGTGAAGCAACAATTCCATGGTGGCCCTGCAAGGGCCTAGTTGACATCCCCAGCAGTTACTCCCAGCACTCAGCACCCACAGTGGCCCTGTGCCAGGCCTGGGGTAGCCTGTGGCCTTGCCGGGTCTGGGGATATGGGGTTCAAATTCGAAGGACCTCAATGGCCAAGCACTACGTTCTTTTTGTTCCCAATAAGATAGTTGACCCATAAATCATAAGCACCTTATACTTGTATTTCTATGTATTTCTTGTATTTCACTTCACCTTCTAACTTAGTGTATCAACCATACATGTCGATCAAAAGGGTTGATAAACCAACATGTAAACTTAAGTTAGATGTGTTGAATGATCAACCCTTCAAAAATATTCCCGCGTGAATTTGGGTCTGGAAGACTACTTTCCAACCTTGAACACATCAGCAATTCCAAGGGTCGAACTGTCAGTTTTGGGGATGGTTTTTTCCTAGGGAAAACACAAGCACAAAAAATGGAGCTACGGTCATCGCGATTTTGCGGCCTCCAAGAGCACTTATAATACATAAGAATTATATATTATATATACTGTATATATATATATATCTATTAACATAAATATATATATATAATATATATATATATACAAACCCCATTCCTAATCGAATTTAAATTTGGTGACTATCTAGAGAATGGTTTGATTTCTTGACATGTTGGAAGCATGCAGGTCAACATCACGATTGGACGAGACCCCTACCATGAAGCATTTGGCCCTTGTTCTTTGAGGCGATCAGATCGTAAGTCCTTAATAGCTTTATGCCAACAAGTGGGGCATTAGCATAGTGAGGTGCCAAGTTGGATTTTCATCTAAGGAGGGTGTTTTGCACGTTTTGCACACACAGCTTGAATTCCTCAAAATACGTGGGTATGTCTGAAAGTAGTGTATACCATGGCTGGTTGGTGGTTTGGAACATTTTTTATGTTTCCATATATTGGGAATAGTAACCCCAACTGACTCCCCTCAGTCCTTCAATAAAGGGAAATAAAGGGTAATATTTTTCAGAGGGGTTGAAACCACCAACCAGATGGTATATGATGGTATACCCAATTTTACGGTTAATAGGGAAGATGCTGACAATCCATGGAATTGTTTGGTACCCGTTTTTTTCAGCCAGAGCCACTGGATTTTCGGCCAGGCTTCGAGAACAATGCCATGGCCACAAGTCAAGAGGAGATGTGTCGGTTTCTCGACCTGCAGATTGTAGATCATCAGGTGTTGTGGTGTTGTAATGTGTTGTCGTTAGTATGGATCCTAGCCTCTAGTAAATTAGCATATTCCCATTTCAAATAGCGGGGTGAAAGATTATATATAGTTTCTATATGTTTCTATTAAGATGTATAATCATAGTTTTATTACTCATATTTATAGTTTCCACTATTATTATGATATTACCAATAGTTTCTATAATCAGGGTCGAACTGTTCGTTTACTGGAGGGTCTAGTAGTAGTTCTCGTAACTCCACTGATCCCACATCCAAAACCAGGGCTTCTCCAATGGTGAAAAATGAGAGGGAAGATAGGGAAGGGCTTCTTCAAGATATTGGCATATTAGATGATATTAGAATATATTAGATGATATTAGATGATATTAGATGAAAACTATTGAAAACTGATCAAACATGACAACAGAACTGGGATATGAGGCATATACACCTGGGAATGATGGCCGGGGCGTCACACTTTTCGGGGCTAGCTGGGATGATCATCGTGACCCCCATGTGACTGGTGTGAAACCAATGGCACTGGCCCCATGTTTTGAGGGATCTTTGCAACAAGAATGATCAATTATGATCAATCTATGTATTAATATATGTAATTATATAATATATATACATATATAAATATATATATTATATATATATATTATATATATATATTATATATATACACATGTAATTTAAAAGCAAATTATGTCGACGTAATGTAGAAATCCCAACAAGCGTGACCTCAGAGGTCCGCCTTTCGCCCCAAGGTACTTCCTACCTATCCTCAGAGAGAAGGGCACTCGCGTGAAAAAAAATGGCATGCGACTGGCGAGGCGCTGGGACGATGGACGCTGAGTCATCAAAGTGGGGGATCTCCACTTCAGTGTCATCAAACAATACTATACAACCCTCCCAAAAAGTGGTTGAAAAGTTCAGGAGACCTGGAAATATGAGGGGTTTTTAGCATCGAAGTAGAACTGGAAACACCATCCTAGGTTTTTTTTTGGGGAGTACTTGATAATGGTTATAGGCGATTTTCATGATTAAACGGTGAAGAATGCCCACTGATGGTTATGAATGGAATTACACTCCGGTCATCAAACAATGGCTGTCTGGAACATTCACTGGCAATAGCGCGATGTTTTTTAATATTTTTTTTCCCAAAAGCATCTCCGATGCTTGGGTTCTCGTTTAGTTGCACTCGCCGCGGGGGAGCGAGACTGAGTGGTCGACGGAGATGTGTTGGATGGAAGGAAGGAAGGAAGGAAGGGAAGGGAGGGAGGGAGGGAGGAAGGAAAAGGAAGGAAGGAAAAGGAAGGAAGGAAAAGGAAGGAAGGAAAAGGAAGGAAGGAAAAGGAAGGAAGGAAAAGGAAGGAAGGAAAAGGAAGAAGAAAGGAAAAAAGGAAGGAAGGAAAAGGAAGGAAGGAAAAGGAAGGACGGAAAAGGAAGGAAGGAAAAGGAAGGAAGGAAAAGGAAGGAAGGAAAAGGAAGGAAGGAAGGAAAGGAAGGGAAGGAAAAGGAAGGAAGGAAAAGGAAGGAAGGAAAAGAAAGGAAGGAAAAGGAAGGAAGGAAAAGGAAGGAAGGAAAAGGAAGGAAGGAAAAGGAAGGAAGGAAAAGGAAGGAAGGGAAGGGAAGGAAGGGAAGGAAGGGAAGGAAGGGAAGGAAGGGAAGGAAGGGAAGGAAGAAGGGAAATAGCTTGGGCAAACTTCGCTGGGAGGGAGCGAGACCGGATGCTGGACGGGATGAAGCCGTGGAAATAGCTTGGGGAAACTTCGCTGGGAAGGTGCGAGACCGGATGCTGGACGGGATGAAGACGTGGAAATAGCTTGGGGAAACTTCGCTGGGAGGGAGCGAGACCGGATGCTGGACGGGATGAAGCGTGGAAATAGCTTGGGGAAACTTCGCTGGGAAGGAGCGAGACCGGATGCTGGACGGGATGAAGCCGTGGAAATAGCTTGGGGAAACTGCGCTGGGATGGAGCGAGACCGGATGCTGGACGGGATGAAGCCGTGGAAATAGCTTGGGGAAACTTCGCTGGGAGGGAGCGAGACCGGATGCTCGACGGGATGAAGCCGTGGAAATCGCTTGGGGAAACTGCGCTGCATGGGAGGGAGCGCGACCGGATGCTGGACGGGATGAAGCCGTTGGAAATAGCTTGGGGAAACTTCGCTGGGAGGGAGCGAGACCGGATGCTCGACGGGATGAAGCCGTGGAAATCGCTTGGGGAAACTTCGCTGGGAGGGAGCGAGACCGGATGCTCGACGGGATGAAGCCGTGGAAAT
>CAMXCT020002454.1:40485-61962 GCA_947184155.2 Cladocopium goreaui | reverse complement strand
ACCGGATGCTGGACGGGATGAAGCCGTGGAAATAGCTTGGGGAAACTTCGCTGGGAGGGAGCGAGACCGGATGCTGGACGGGATGAAGCCGTGGAAATAGCTTGGGGAAACTTCGCTGGGAGGGAGCGAGACCGGATGCTCGACGGGATGAAGCCGTGGAAATAGCTTGGGGAAATAGCTTGTGGAAACTTCGCTGGGAGGGAGCGAGACCGGATGCTCGACAGGGATGAAGCCGTGGAAATAGCTTGGGGCAACTTCGCTGGGACGGAGCGAGACCGGATGCTGGACGGGATGAAGCCGTGGAAATAGCTTGGGGAAACTTCGCTGGGAGGGAGCGAGACCGGATGCTCGACGGGATGAAGCCGTGGAAATAGCTTGGGGAAACTGCGCTGGAAGAGCGCGAACCGGATGCTGTGACGGGATGAAACTGGAAATAGCTTCGGGAAACTTCGCTGGGAGGGAGCGAGACCGGATGCTCGACGGGATGAAGCCGTGGAAATATAGCTTGGGGAAATAGCTTGGGGAAACTTCGCTGGGAGGGAGCGAGACCGGATGCTCGACGGGATGAAGCCGTGGAAATCGCTTGGGGAAACTTCGCTGGGAGGGAGCGAGACCGGATGCTGGACGGGATGAATCCGTGGAAATAGCTTGGGGAAACTTCGCTGGGAGGGAGCGAGACCGGATGCTCGACGGGATGAAGCCGTGGAAATAGCTTGGGGAAACTGCGCTGGGAGGGAGCGAGACCGGATGCTCGACGGGATGGATGAAGCCGTGGAAATAGCTTGGGGAAACTTCGCTGGGAGGGAGCGAGACCGGATGCTGGACGGGATGAAGCCGTGGAAATAGCTTGGGGAAACTTCGCTGGGAAGGAGCGAGACCGGATGCTGTACGGGATGAAGCCGTGGAAATAGCTTGGGGAAACTTCGCTGGGAAGGACCGAGACTGGATGCTGGACGGGATGAAGCCGTGGAAATAGCTTGGGGAAATTTCGCTGGGAGGGAGCGAGACCGGATGCTGGACGGGATGAAGCCGTGGAAATAGCTTGGGGAAACTTCGCTGGGAGGGAGCGAGACCGGATGCTGGACGGGACAAAACCGTGGAAAATAGCTTGGGGAAACTTCGCCGGGAGGGAGCGAGACCGGATGCTGGACGGGATGAAGCCGTGGAAATAGCTTGGGGAAATAGCTTGGGGAAACTGCGCTGGGAAGGAGCGAGACCGGATGCTGGACGGGATGAAGCCGTGGAAATCGCTTGGGGAAACTTCGCTGGGAGGGAGCGAGACCGGATGCTGGACGGGATGAAGCCGTGGAAATAGCTTCGGGAAACTGCGCGGGGAGGGAGCGGGACAGCATGCTGGACGGGACAAAACCGTGGAAAATAGCTTGGGGAAAGTGCGCTGGATGGGAGCGAGACAGCATGCTGGACGGATAGGAAACCTTGAAAATAGTTTGTGGCAGAACTGTTGGCACGGGTTTTTTCAGGACAAATGCCATCATTGCGATTGGCCTGAAAAAATTGTGGACCCAAGACTGGTCAAATGGTCCCAAGACCGGTCAAACGGTTTGCAAAGGCTGAAAAATGGGACATGCACAGAGAAGCTTTTACACAAAAAAAGCCTTTACACAGAAACTTTGACACAGAGACGCGTTTACACAGACACAGAGGAGTCTTGACACAGAAGCCTTTACGCACAGAAGCTTTTTTGCACAGAGTAGCTTTTACACACAGAAGTCTTTACACAGAGAAGTCTTGAGACAGAGAAGCCTGTACACACAAAGGCTTTTACAGAGAGAAGCCTTTTGTACAAAGAAGTCTTGACACAGAGGAGCTTTTACGAGAGAAGTCCTTACACAAACGAGATTTACACACAGAAGGTGTTACAGATAGACATTCTTTCGGCGCACAGAAACTTTAACACAGAGCAGCTTGTACACACAGAAGCTTTTACACAAAAAAGCCTTTACACAGAGAAGTTTTTCACACAGGAGCTTTTGCACAAGAAAACTTTTACACAGGAAAGCTTTTACACACAGAAACTTTCACACACAGAAGCTTTGTACACCGAGAAGTCTTACACAGAGGAGCTTTTACGCACAGACGCATTTACACAGAAGCCTTTACACAGAGAAGCCTTTACGCACAGACGCGTTTACACAGAGAAGTCTTTGCACAGAGGAGCTTTTGCACACAGAATCTTGTACACACAGACGCTTTCACACACACACAGGAGGTTTTACAAACAGACAACTTTACGGCGCACGGATTTTTTACACAGAGCAGCTTTTACGCAGCGAAGCTTGTACACACAGGGGGCTTTTTTACACAGAAGCTTTTACATAAGGTTTTTTTAATACACAGAAGCTTTTACACACAGAAACCTTTACACACAGAAGCTTTTACACACAGAAACTTTTACGAAGGTTTTACACACAGAAGCTTTTAACACAAAAAAACCTTTAAACAAAGGAGCTTTTACACACAGACGGGTTTACACAGAGAAGTCTTTACACACGGAGGCGTTTACATAGGAAAGAGTTTACACGGAAGCGTTTACACAGAGTAGTTTTTACACAGAGAAATCTTTACACAAAGAAGTCTTGACACAGAGAAGCTTGCACACACAGAGGCTTTTACACACAGAAGCCTTTTACACAGAGCGGCTTTTTCACAGAGGAGCTTTTACACAGAGGAACTTTTACACAGAGAAGCTTGTACACTCAGAGGCTTTGACACAGAGAAGTCTTTTACACAGAGAAGCTTTTGCACACAGAAGCTTTACACAACAAAGCCTTAACACAGAGGAGCTTTTACAGACAGAAGCTGGTACGCAAAGAAACTTTCGCAAACAGAAACTTTTACACACAGAGCGCGTTTTACACAGAAGATTTTACACACAAGAGCTTTTACACCAAAAACCTTTACACAGAGAAGTTCTTGCCCACAGAAGCTTTTACTTGCAGAAGCTTTTATGCAAAGAAGCTTTTGTACAGAGAAGTCTTTACCCATCTTTTATCATGTCTCATTTTTCATGATCATTTGCCATCTGTCACCTTCATATATATCTTCGTTTTCATGCTCTTTTGGTCAGCTCCCTCTGTCGGTTAATTTTCATTTCGTTCTGTCCGTCCACGCTTCGTGCTCGCTCCCTCTGCGGCGAAGCAAACTAAACGAGAACGCAGAAATAGATAGCGACTAGACAGATGGGATAGAGTTAATTACATTAACAGAAATAGCGACTAGAAGACTGTAGGCGTAGCTGACACAGCATGCTGTGGTGAATCGTGGCCCCTGATACCATCAGTGCGCACGATGTTTAAGTAAAGATCTTACGTCGATTTCGTGCAGAGCACAGCTGGCCACACCCCAAGATTTTCAAGAAAAGGCGTGCTGTGTGCCGTCTTGCTTTTGGGTTCTCTGGCCCACCTTGTTTCAAGCTATAAACCTCAGTTTAGTTTGGGAGTTTGGGATTTCTCAGCCAGCCAGGTGGATTACCGGAGGGTAACTGGATTATGTATGGCAATGTATGGGATATGTTTCTGGAATATGGGGAACCAGTGCGGATATTAAAAAATAAACAAGATGAAGCCCACGAACCCGAATGCTCACACGTATGTCAATGGTACAGATGTCAAAACACATGGTTATGCAGTGACACACAATACCTTTCTGCAATAGTTTATTTGGAGTAGAGTGTGGAGTGTGGAGTGTAAAGTGCAAAGTGTGGAGTGTAAAGTGTAGAGTGCGGAGTATGGAGTGTAAAGTGTAGAGTGTGGAGTGTAAAGTGTGGAGTGTGGAGTGTAGAGTGTAGAGTGTGGAGTGAGGAGTGAGGAGTGTAAAGTGCAAAGTGTGGAGTGTGGAGTGTCAAGTGAGGAGTGTAAAGTGTGGAGTGAGGAGTGTGGAATGTCAAGTGAGGAGTGTAAAGTGTGGAGTGAGGAGTGGAAAGTGTAGAGTGTGGTGTGTAGAGTGGGGTGTGGAGTGTAAAGTGTGGAGTGTAGAGTGTGGAGTGCGGAGTGTAAAGTGTGGAGTGTAAAGTGTGGAGTGTGGAGTGTTGAGTGGAAAGTGTGGAGTGTAAAGTGTGGAGTGTAAAGTGTGCAGTGAGGAGTGTAAAGTGTGGAGCGTAAAGTGTAGAGTGGAAAGTGTGGAGTGTAAAGTGTGGAGTGTAAAGTGTTGAGTGAGGAGTGTAAAGTGTGGAGTGTGGAGTGAGGAGTGTAAAGTGTGGAGTGTGGAGTGTAAAGTGTGGAGTGTAAAGTGAGGAGTGTAAAGTGTGGAGTGTGGAGTGAGGAGTGTAAAGTGTGGAGTGTAAAGTGTGGAGTGGGGAGTGTAAAGTGTGGAGTGTGGAGTGTAAAGTGTGGAGTGTAAAGCGTGGAGTGTAAAGCGTGGAGTGTGGAGTGGAAAGTGTAGAGTGTGGTGTGTAGAGTGTGGAGTGTGGATGTAAAGTGTGGAGTGTAAAGTGTGGAGTGTAAAGTGTGGAGTGAGGAGTGTAAAGTGTGGAGTGAGGAGTGAGGAGTGTAAAGTGTGGAGTGTGGAGTGTAAAGTGTGGAGTGTTGAGTGGAAAGTGTGGAGTGTGAAGTGTGAAGTGTAAAGTGTGCAGTGAGGAGTGTAAAGTGCAAAGTGTGGAGCGAGGAGTGTAAAGTGTGGAGTGTAAAGTTTGGAGTGTGGAGTGAGGAGTGTAAAGTGTGGAGTGTGGAGCGTAAAGTGTAGAGTGTGGAGTCTGGAGTGGAAAGTGTAGAGTGTGGTGTGTAGAGTGTGGAGTGTGGAGTGTAAAGTGAGGAGTGTAAAGTGTGGAGTGTGGAGTGAGGAAAGCGCCACGCCTGCCACGCAAAACGACATGACAACCTGCTTGGAAACATTCGAAAAGGACATGTTTTCCAGCTTCCGCCATAGACACAGCGACGCCACAGGAAAACCAGAGACTCGAGACGAGACACGTGGGCGCAAAAAAACGAGCATTTCGTGCGAGACTTCCTCCAAGCTTGATATTTTCGACACGTTATCAAACAGGTTGGAATGTCACAAAGTGCCACGCCTGCCACGCAAAACGACATGACAACCTGCTTGGACACATTCGAGTCGGAGAGGTTTTCCAGCTTCCCCCATAGACACGGCGACGCCACAGGAAAACCAGCGACTCGACACAAGACACGTGGATGCAGAAAAACCAGCATTTCGTACGATACTTCCTCCAATTTTCACAGTTGGCAACATGACAAAAGGACAAGTTTTTGCAGCTTCCCCCATAGACACGGCGAGGCCACAGGAAAACCAGAGACTCGAGACGAGACAGGTGGGAGCACCAAAACGAGCATTTCGTGCGAGACTTCCTCCAATTTTCATACTTTGCAGCTCCAAAATCGACGTTTTCCTACGAGTTTTCCTTAGAACCTGAAAATTTGTAACCTCAAAATCGATGTTTCGTGCGAGGCATCCGTCAATTTTCAACACATGTGAGAAAATGCCACGCCTGCCACGGAATTTGCACCTTGTCACCACTTGACGCAGCCCTGCCAATGCGATTTACAAAAAACACGCAAAAGGACACGTCTAAAGTGCTGCGCCTGCCACGAAAAATGGCGATGGACACGCCCAAAGTGCTGCGCCTGCCACGAAAACTGCAACACATCTTCTGAAAACGTCGCAAAAGTATTGCGCCTGCCACGCGAAACGACTTTCGACACGTTGCAGAACACGTCTGAATGTCACGAAGTGCCACGCCTGCCACGCGAAACGAAGCAACCAGACGTCTGAAACCTCCAAAAAGGACCACCTCTGCAAAACTTCCCATAGGCACGGCCATACGGAGTTCGCGCGAACGGTTGCGGACGGTTGCGGACGGTTGCGGACGGTTGTGGACGGTTGCGAACGGTTGCGACCACAAACGCAACGTCGAGCGAACACACCCTCAACCCCCAGACCCCCAGAGTGAAACGGGAACCCTTGCTACGCATTCGGGAAAAGGTCTTCCATGGATCCCCACCCTGAACCACTATTCTGATATAGTTTCTAACATACTAATATGGAAATATGTATATATATATATATATTATGTCATAGTTATTCAAATATTCTATCTGACATTCTTTCTGGTATATACTTTGACATTCTATCTGACATTCTATCTGGGATCTATTCTGACATACTTTCTGGCATATATTCTGGCATTCTTTCATTCTATCTGGCATCTATTCTGATACTGTATACTTTCTGGCATTCTATCTGCCATTCTCTCTTGCGTGTGGCTGAGGTCCAGCAGTGCCCATTGAGATCTGGAGCTCGCGGCTGAGGAGCTGGAGGACGAGGAGAGCGAGAAGGAGAAGGAGGAGAAAGAGGAGGACGGGATGCACCTCCAATAAAATCTAGAGACCCTCACCTGGCAGGTGCGGAACAACAAAATGCTGCTACAACCAAACCATGTCTGCCATCCCCGATGACACCAGATATGGGGTAAGCCATCCCCAAGCTGGATGTGAACAAATAGGGTGTTTAACTGGCTACATCCATATTATATAACTGAGGCCTTTAACTGGTTATATAATTATATACATCCATATCATAGAACTGATTCAACCATTCGACCAAGCATTGAATTGGTCCCTTCAATTCCACATGCTCCATGTATGGAATGTTTAGCTATGTTTGGGCAATTTTGGTGATAAATGTTGATAAGTATTCCAGCACCATGGAGCATATGGGAACGCTTAATCCTTAATCCTCAGACCTGAACGCCTGAACGCCTGAGACCCTGGCAACGTCTAGGCCAGCGCGGCCAGATGAGGAGGTGCTGACCATTGTCAACGGAGAGGTGGTGGCCAGGCCAGGGTCCGCACGTGCGAAACGGGGTGCTGGAGGAGCCACAATGTGTCATCAATTTGTTGATCAAACATTGGATAGAGAAGGGGACCAAGGTACCAGGGTACCAGGATTTCGACCATTGGCTATGTTTGAATTCAACTGAAACATGTCAATAAGATCCCACACATGTTGTTGGTACTCGTACGCTACTTTTATCAATTTTGAACCATACCCAAATATTTCTTGCGCAAAAGAAGTGATGGTTACCAGACATGGAACAGTATGGAGATGACTCAATGGCTTTGGTTTCGGATAAAACCTACAAACGATCCCCCTTTATCTTCCTTCCATCAAATATGGGTTTTTGACCATTACAACATCCAATATGCTTCCTATAGTTCCCAATGATTTTCATCTTAATTGTCCTCCATTTTCCCGCATGTTCCCACGTAGATTTTTCCCCACAACGTGTCCCTGGCCTTGCCAACTCTCAGGTCCAAGGCTACGGAGTCTGGTAGCATGGTCATTCGTCAGGACTCGGGCCATGGTCACCGATGGATTTAGAGGTAACCTCAATTTCAGACAAACCTATAAATATCAATGGGGAAGTGTTCGATTGCTATGGGGCATCATGAAACATGGGTATTGCTATGTAATTTTTATATGATTTGAATCTTGTAGGGTTTATGATGATTGATAGCCAGACAATACACTATGAATTTTGAATGTTTGAAAATTGGTTAAATCCTCAGCAATAGTTCCATGACCTGTCCCAGCTATACACATATTATATAACACCTCCATTGAGTTTGGATTTCCCAACCATTTTTGATGACACTGGCGGGTGGATTGAACAACCATGACACATCAGGTTTGATGAAACCTACTGCAGTATCTGTACTGTAAATGATATGCACTGTTTTGGTTTCGACGGTGGCCATTGCAGCCCTTTACCAAACGCGAATTGCTTTGTCCCAGGGGTTTGGGGGCAGCCCTGGTTCATGTCTTTGTGCCGTGGACATGGATATTTGCTTGATGGTTTCAAGTACTGTTCAGCCAGATTTGGGATGATTGGTTGGGATGACGAGCATTTTTTTGGGATGCGTCAAAACTACAATCAGGTGTATATATAAATATACTGTAATATAATATTATATATATACACACACTGTAATATATATATATATATATTTGGGTGACGCAATGTAAGGCAATGTGATGCAATGTAACTGTTCTGTAATCTGAAAAGAGGATGGACCGATGGACCCGACAAAGACCTAGGCATAGCAGGGCAAGTCCTAGATCCTATCTGGGTAAAGGAAATGACCTCACTACAACCTCAGTGGAATCATGGTCAGCAAAGGGAATCATCCCCAAATAGCCTTAGGTTAGTGAAATATTAGAATTTATGCTCAGATCCTATGGTATTTGCAGGATCCAGGGATCCGACAGGACCTAGCGGGCTTCCACCTCTGGGCAGTATCCATTCGCTGAACTGTACTTGTTTGGAGGAAGTTGTTCAAGACTGGCGCCCTTACAAAACACATAGTTTGTTAGCGCCGGAGGTGGCCAACACTTGCAGTGCTTTGATTAGTTGATTTTGTTTTTTCTTGACATGTATATAATATGTGACTTACAGTATGTTCCATGGAGATACTGCCCGGTTCGCAGTTTGAGTGCAACACCTTGAAACATAATTTGCAATGGTTAGGCACCCTTCACGGAAATATGCTTTAGACATGCTTAGACCCATAGAAACCCAGAGATGCCAGTTATGTGTGTTGGTTTACGTTCACCCAGCCATACTATCACCCTAAACCCTAGTGATTTGTTCAACTCAAAGAACTGCAGGAGTCAGCCGACCACGAGTTCTACTTGTTGGGCCCCGAGAAATTCGCCAAGAATTACGACCTGCCGGGCATTGTGACTCCGCAGCGGTAGTACATGTAGTCTGTCAGTTGGGGGGTTTGGGGCAAGTCGCACATGAACACATGGTGTTGATCCGCGTTGATCCTATATAATTACAATTTATAGAATATGATATTGATACATTCATATTATATATAATATATAATCCCACATATGTAACGTGTGTATCCATAATTATGTATACTGTATGTGATCTATGCAGAGAAGTGTTCTTCGAAAAAACTTTCATCCGTCAGCAGACGAGGACATCACTGAAGCGGGGGCCAGCTTCGATCAGTGCCTCGACCGGTCGAACGGGGAGTCTTGGAATAGGTTGAACTGGTTTCCTACTTAGAGTATCATCACACTTAGTAATTGTTTGGTTAATAACATTTAATAACTATAGAATCATTATACAATCATATACTGTAATCCATTTCTAGATGGGTCATATAATCCATTTCTAGATGGGTCCGCGCCAAATCTACTCAATGGGGACTTACTAGCCAAGGTTATTGACCAGTTAAGTGGGATGATCCTCCAAGTAGTAACACCCAAAAACAGATCGAGTAGCTTTCACTATTTTAGTGGAATTCTACTTTTCTATCTGCGCTGTAGAGGGTGTATTTTTGCTTCAGGCGAGTCCAGGCTCTTCATTTGCCCACGATTCGGTGTTTCATGTTGACACGACCAAAGAAGGTATTCCACCTACAAAGGGGCTGACTATTTCTTCATGATTGAGACCTAGGTGGCTGGACTCAGTATTCAGTATCTAAATATGATTGGAGCCAGAATCTATTGAACAATGAGTATAATGAATCATAAATCCCCATGACAATCAATTCCGTTTTTTGAGTTGTCGTCAGAGCCGCCAAAGCAAACTCAGCACTTGTGATGATACCAGCTAAACAACGATATTTTGCATAATTTTGCGAAGGAAGCGTCTATGGTTTTGGTCATTCGATTCCTGAGGCTCCACTCCTGGCTCCACTCCTGGAACTCGCCCATGCCGCAGGCTGCGCCAGCGGAACTTCAAGTACTTCCGCCGGAAAGGAGAACTCCTCCTCTACCAGGCGTGGTCCCTGTGCCATGGTGTCATGGTGCTGTGGTCAACATGTCAACATGTCAAAACATGTTAAGGGGTGAAGAAAGAACAGGTGATATAAGTAGTTCGTAGATGTAGCAATGTTGGTACTGCTTTATGATACTCTTGTAACATCTTGGAACTGGGGTATGACCTGTTTGAGAGCCCCCCATACCGACCCTCTAGCTTAGTCAGGGATAATGTTGGCTGCCAGTGGATGAGCCTCCAGAAAAGAAAGCTTGCGGTCAGAGACGTACCGTGATAACTGGGATAGTGTGTTTGGAGGGTAGTGGTATTTGGTGGTTTCATGCCACTGAAACTTAAAGATTGGGTCAATTCCTTCCCTTGTTTCCGCCGATGCGTTTGCAGGAAACTGCCATAATCACTACTTTAGGAACCTGCTTTTCACCATATTCTGGCTGAAGCAACATCTACTGTATCACATGTCCATTTTGCGGCAAGGAGATTAGTTCACTAAGTACTATGTTGCCGCTTGCATTTGCATACACTGCAACCACACGTTGATAGGTTCACCCAACGCAGGATGCCGTGGCCACCAACGCAAGCACAAGGTAGTTCTTTATTTATCTGGTTGGTGGTTTGGAACATTTTTTATTTTTTCATATATTGGGAATGTCATCATCCCAGCTGACTAATATTTTTCAGAGGGGTCGAAACCACCAACCAGTTATATTACGTACAATATAAACATGATATGTTAGGAAACCAATGTCGGGGGTTCCATAAATGAGGATACCCCAATAGCTGGATGATTTGGGGGTACCCCTATTTTAGGAAACCTTTTATATAAAGAACTGCATCCTCTTTTGTACAGACTCCCAGATTCCCTTCCAACTTGCGAGACACTATACGTATATATAATTAAATAATATACTATATATACTACTGTATTTTTTTTGTCGCCATCCAATCGTTGTTTACCAAAATCCTAAACACTATGTTGGAGTTTTTCATGCAACTATATGTTTGATCCCCCAAAATGTATCCTTTTCGCTACAAAGGTCACCGAAGAAGACATGACCTTTGTCCCCACAGGAAAATTTGAGGCGGCCAACGGTGATGCTGACACATGGGGGCCTGCACGATTATCACACAACAACGACCAATGGAAGCAAGAAAACCTGGAAAAATCCTTTACATTCCAGGTATTCTGAGGGTATCACGGTGCGGTGGAATCTTTGTTGGTTGTTCTTGAGGTGTGGTGTTACAGTCGCCGAGAAGCTACGAATCCAAGGGTGTTCCATGTCGATTGAAGTTTAATTTTGTTGCGGCTCATCAAAAAAAACCTTGTGCATTGATATGCTTCTATCACACAGCATCCATATAATTCATATTCATTTGGTTAAACCAGTTGGTGGTTTGGAATATTTTTTATATTTCAGAGGGATAGGTCAACCACCAACCAGTCCTCGAGTGTTGTAAAAAAAGGGTCAACCACCAACTTTATGGATTCAACGTCTGGTGCTGGGACCACCATCCCAATCATCCGTAAAGTCATAATCAGTTATGAATGGGTGACTTTATTGGATAATCGTAAGTTAATTATAAGTCATACATGGAAATAACATGAAATAACTATAGATATATATAATATTATATAATCACTTTATAATAGTGTCATAATCAGTTATAATAGTTATTCCATTTATATATAATAATGTCATATGTTTTCCAGAGCTCACATGGGTCCGAACATAAATTGCCGTGCTCGAACTCCGGGCCCTATGGAGTTCCCCAGGTCGCCTTTAGTACGTCCCCGGTGCCGTTGTGCTCAGGCAGTGGCAGTGTTGGTTGGTGAAACAATATGAAGAACATGATCTATTGGCTGTCCCCTAAGATACAGTTGATATGACCCATAGGATCCGTGTATGGTATATATGCTAACATTTGGGGTATATTGATGGTAAATGTTACCATATATAGCATACATGGATCCTATGGGTGATAGTATATGATATTATATATGTACAATATTGATATATTGCGATTTCTCTCTGTATATACATATATATATAATACAGTTTGAAATATACTATTATGATATATCGTACATCTTCATCCATGTAAGGGCATATACTACAGAGTAGCTGGTTTTTCAGGTTGTTTAATGGTGATGTTTTACTTCGGCCATGTTTTCACCGCTGCACCAGGAGACTACCTGGTCACTGCCTTACCCCTGCTTTCAGAAGTTTGGGTCAGTGCTCCAGCTGCAGTCAGCTGAATACCTGGTGAGGTGGGGATAAAGATCGGTAAGTTAGTAAAGTGAGGTAAATGACCTTCATTTACTCAAGGTGTTTTCAGTTTTACTTTCCCAATGGGAAGTCCAGTACTTGGGGAATCTATAGGGAACATTAGGGAACATTTATCAGTTCTTTTTGATGTTTCCTTATAAGCAAATCCAAGATAAAGATAGACTATTGTATAATATATATATATATACGTATATATATATATGTATGTATATATATATATGTATAGCGATAACATGTATCTAATATAGACTATTTCCTGCCTGATAGCGCAGGTAAGCACTCGGTGATCTACGAAGACGGCGGCCTGGGGCCTCAGCCTTCAAGTGTGACCTGCGAATGATGGGGGAGCCAACCGCAAATGGCCGTTCTGAAATATCGTTATGAATCTTGAAGCAATAAATCCATGAAGGTGAATTATTGATAATATTGATCCTTGAAACCATTTATTAATTGATGATATGAATGAGACAATCGGGATTTTATCTAGACGTACTGGATGCTTTGCTGTGGAAATTGCCAGAATTGCTTGGTTCCAACGTTGAAAATCTCTGATTTCGGCCCATTGGCAGCTGACCTTCCCAGGCAAAATCTCCAAGTCCCACGGGGCCCGGTCGCAGGCGGAGCCAACTTCAATGGGGTGCCAATGGACCCCAGATCTGGTCATTTTGAGGCCCCAGTTCGATATCTAAGTTGGGGTTCACATAACTCCAATTTCACGAACTGGTTTATGGTACGCAAATTTCACGAACTATAGTTAGTTACTGGGGCGAATCTAAAGCAACGTTCACATCACTGGGGGGCCTCACATTGTATAGTTTGCCAGGTTTGAAAACCCCAAAGTGAAGGCTCCGCTGGAAACCTCTCCAGGTAGAGATGTGCGAACATTTCATGCCCCTCTTGAGGCGCCTCGTGTTTGTGAGGACAGGGGGTTTTGTGTCAGTCACTGGAAAATGATCAGAATAATTGGGTTGTGTATTTTCAATATATATGTATATGTATATATATATATTATATATATATATGTATCCAACTTGTGAATCAGCCACATGTGAGACATGTCCTTGCATTGCTGCGACAACCTTCCATGCAGCAGTGCGCTGAACCTCGCATCAACCGATGCGGCAGGCACCCGGTTCAAACTAGGGTAGGTGGGCGGGATCATTCGATCGCGGTCGATCCAAAATAGGTGCCATAGCAGCTTGGGCGCTGCCGTTGTTTGGTGGTGGGACCACCCCTCATTTCATTTGGAGGCTTGGGAGCCCTTTTCACTTTTGGTTGGAACCAACATCAACTTCATCAGTGGGACTGATTTCATTTGCTGCCAGTGTGGAAAGAGTCGGGGACCTTTCACACTGGTAGCGGAGCCAGGTTGCTCCGTTGCCAAGCTTGGCTTCGAAAGAGCCGGTGATCCAGGAGACCAATGCCTGCGCAAGAGTCTGACCTTCCTCCAGTGCCTGATGACCCTGTGGATGGACCTGGGGCTGCGTCGACGATCTCTACGGCGCAACTCCCATGGACGGCAATTCCAAAGTTCGTGCCGGGCACGACCAATGTTCAGGACTATGTGAAGAAGTTGGAATTCCTAGCGGCCATGTGGCCGACAGAACACCTGGATTTACTGGCACCCCGTGCCGCGCTGCTGGTCGAAGGATCAGCGTTTGCCACCATTGCCAAGCTGGATGCATCGAAGCTGAAGGTGAAAAGCTTGGATGGTGTCAAAGCCTTGGTAAAGGCAATTGGTGGGAGCTGGGGTGCTACGGATTTTGAAGAGCGCTTCGAATTTTTCGAGAAGGCGCTTTATGGCACTCTGCAGAAAAGCGATGAATCCAACGACAGCTTCATCTCCAGGATGGAAGCTGTATTCTCTGAGCTGCTGAGTCGTGGGACAACTTTGGAAGAAGTCCAAGCCTATGTCCTGCTGAGACAATCCACGCTGGCTCCAGAGGACAAGAAGAGAGTGTTGCTAGAGCACAAGGAGCTCAAGTACCAGCCTGTGATGAGGGCAGTTCGCCTTCTGGGCAGCCGCTTTTTCCATGAAGTGCAGTCCGGTAAGACTGCAACCAAGACGAAAGTCTATGACTCCTTGGTGGTGTCCGATGAGAAGGAGACCGTCGAGGCTTCTTACGTGACAATGCAATCAGCGCCTGTGGATGATGATGATCTTCCAGCTGAGGTGTTAGAAATTTTGATATCCCAAGAGGATCCTGATGCTCTCAGCGTTCAAGCTTTCGAGAATGAGTTTGAAGACTTCATCCAAGACACGCCTGACATGCACTTGGCGATGATCTCATACATGGAAGCTCGACAACATCTTCAAGACAAACGTCGTGCCAGAGGATTTTGGCCACCTGGACAAGCCAAAGGAAAAGGAAAAGGCAAGATGCCCTTCAAAGGGAAAGGTGCTGGCCGCCAAAATCTGCTGGCGAAAATCGCAAGGAGCCGATGCCGTATCTGCAATCAGATGGGCCATTGGAAGGCTGAATGCCCCCAGCGTGATGGCGCAAATGCTCCTTCTCCCGCGAATCCACCAGCTGCAGCTGCAGCCAATGTAGTCGAAATGGACCCCCACGATGCTGATGACATCATCGATGACTTGGAGATCTATACTGAGGCAGACTTAGCGAAGCAGGTGCCTGTTTGTAGTGAGTCCGAACGTGTACAGGATTGTTTTGTACTGATTCACACTCCATGGAATAACCCCCGTAATAAAAGTAAATTGAATAAACATGTGGGTAACATGATGATTAAGATGGGGTTAAATAACTCAGCAAGCCACCTGCCTGTGATGCACTCTGCTCCTGCAGACTTGTCCAAGCCTAGCCAAGGGGTCAAAACCAACCCGCCATGCCTGCCGCCTGCCAGGAAGAAAAGCGTTGAAGTCCTTCCGAACCTGCCAGTGCTTCAAGCATCCGAGGACACAGCAGCCCATGCGATCCTTGACACCGGTGCCAGTAGATGTATCATTGGTTCTAAAACTCTGAACCAGCTTTTGCAGCGTTTGCCCGAAAGTGCCAGATCCACTGTGCAGCAGAGACCAAGTCAGATAAAGTTCAGATTTGGAAACAATCAGACACTGACCAGCATGTACCGTGTTTTGTTACCTCTAAGAGGATCATCACATGAAAAAGTTTGGTTGGGAGTGGAAGTCGTCGAGGGCAAAACGCCTTTCCTATTTTCCAAGCGTGCTTTCAAGCAATTGGGTGGCATTTTGGATACCACCAGAGACCAATGCACGTTGACAAGGCTGCAAAAGTCAATTGAGCTGAGCACCAATTCCACTGGTTTGTATCTGTTGGACATGTCTGAGTTTTGTGCACCACATTTTGTGGAGGGAGAACCCCAGACTTCAGTCTTTGTAGGGAATGCCAGCCATGTAGGGGTTATTGCATGTTCCGGTAGGGAAACAAAGACTCCCTGTGAGAAATCCCGATTTCAGAAAAGGCCGTTCAGCAGTACACACACGAAGCCATCGTGTTCCAGTGATCCAGCAGTTTCGCACTCTTCGACCCGTGTGATCTCTCACCATGTCGAATCGAGAAGCGGCCATCAACATGCTGAAGGAGACGGCCAATACCATCATGGGAACCCTGACGCTGGTTCTCCAAGTGTCCATGAACATGATCGAAGTGAACGCTCCGGACCATGCCGAAGAGGAGCACATGCCCCAACTGACCAGTCAGCTGCAAGCAATGTGCCAAGAGATGTCCAGGCAGAGAGCCTTGCTCCAGCGTCTTGCCGAGAGCCAGAACAAAAAGATGCCGGCACCAGTTCTCCCATTGATGGATATACCAGTCCACAACATGAATACCGAGCCCATGCCCAATTCAGCAACTCTGAGCGACGAGGACGACGATTTCTCAGTGGTCTCACCAAAGCCGACTCCATCGGCTACCACCCAGAATGTTCCCAAGATGAGAAAGAGTCCAACAAAGGGGTCACCGACGTCCACCAGCAATCCAGCAGTGCCCAACAAGCGTGCTTACCCAATGCAGATTCATGGAGACCCAGCCCCGATGCATCTGACCTTGGCCGAATGGGGCCAACGAAAGGTGACCTGGGGAAAGAAGCATCCTGGCCACACCTACTTCCAAGTGCTCTCAGGGGACATGGGGTACTTCGAATGGAGTCTGCAGAGGTACAACTCGCTTCCTCCTCACCAACAAGACTTTGTGGACTACTGCAGGGCTCAGTTGGAAGCGGATGCCGATCAAGATCGTCTGAAGGCCATGAGTGTTCGTCGCCTACCCTGAGTTTGGACACCAATCTTGCTCAGATGATTCAGTCATGCCAGATTGAATGTTCCCGTTTCCAACCACATAGAGTTGAGCAGAAGTATCAACATGAGATTGAGTCTTCCTTACAAGCCGCACAACAGATTGCTGACGATGTATTTGTAACAGCCCCCAAGTCAAACGTTTCAAGATGCAAGTTAGTGACACTGGAAGTGTATGCAGGTGCTCACAGCCCCCTGACATCCTGTTTGCAAGATTTAGGAGTCCAAGCATACCGCTTTACGCGTCAAGATGGTGATCTTGCCACTTTCTCGGGTCGTCAGAAACTGTGGAGACTGATTGATTCAATCCAGCCTGATCACATTTTTGTTGCGCCAGAGTGCGGCCCTTGGGGTGGTTGGAATCGCCTGAATGCTCAGAAAAGTGTGGCCCTGTGGAACCATGTCCACGGTCGCCAAGCCCAAGAACGATGTCATGTCAGGTTGTGTGCCCAGTTATGTCAATATCAAGTTAGAAGAAATAAACACTTCCATCTTGAACAGCCCAGCGGTTCAGCAATGATTCACACAGATGAATTCCAGCCAATTTCCAAGAATACTCAACAAGTATACTTTGATATGTGCCGCTTTGGACTGAAAATCCCGAACACCGATCGTTTTCTCCGGAAAAGCAGTCAAATATGGACCACTTCTGAAGAGGTTGTACAGCTTTTATCTGGTGTCAGATGCAAGGGCGATCATGAACATGCGCAGATTGCTGGAACGATGCACCACGATGGACGCTCCATCCGAACGTCCACCTTTTGCGCCACTTATTGCAATGGTTTTGCTTCAGCTTTTGCCAGAGCCATGTGTGAAGATCATTCCCATAGAGTGCATGACAGTTTTGCCCATGAAGATGAACCACCCCCGAAGAAAAGCCGACTGTGTCATCCCCAAAATAAGCGAGCACTCCCAAGTGATGAACACACTGATGCTCTAGTGGACGACCATGTGTCCATGAGTCCTGCTGCGCAAACCATTGATGCGGATTCCGTGTGGTATGAAGCCTTTCGGATGGCCAACAGGATCGCTCCACGAGTCGGCAACTTAAAATGTGAAGTAGGTCATGACCTTTATGAATTTGTCCAGCAGCTTGTAGAATCAGAGATCAACATCCACAGCCTTTTTGTATGCAGGGGTACCAACCGATTCCAAGTTCCCATTGCTGCCCCATCATCACACGATGCTCCCTGGCGCCGCACCATATGTATGCACCGGGCCGATGGGACCTTGTATGATTTAGGGACACAGCATTGGCATCCTATGACCAGAGCCCAGCGTATAGCTAATAATATGCCTAGCCGATTGACCATGACTATCTTTGGAAACAGCCCACAAACCCATCCTGAAGGATCAATACCCCAAGATGTCGAATCCAAGAGATCAGACAATCCAATCCTTGCCGAAAATCGTGACGGAGCCACTGATCCACCAAGTGCCCAAGTTGGGCTGCCAACCATTTGTGAAGGCTGGGCACCGCCACCGACACCTTTGCATGGACCTTGTTTCCGAGCCTTATCCCCTGAAGAAAAGCAAGACTTGGTGAAACTCCATAAGAATCTAGGCCATCCCGATCCTCGGGTGTTGTCTGCCCACTTGAAAGTTCAGAAGGCTCCAGAACATGTCGTTCGTGCAGCCGCCGATTTCATCTGCGATGCATGTGTAGAGACCCAGAGACCGCGTCATCAGCGTCCAGCCAAATTACACCCTCCAAGAGAATTCAATGATGTTCTAGGTATCGATGGTTTTTCTGGAGGGGAAAACGAGGTTTTCAATGTTACGTTCTACATGTGTATGACGAGGCCTCAGGTTTTCACCTTGCCAAACGACTTGATGGACGCAATTTGGACCATGCAATCCCTGCCTTTCAAAACATGTGGGCCTTGTGGGCAGGTTTTCCAAAGAGCCTGTACTTGGATCCAGCAGGTGAGTTTCGTGCCGATCAGTGGTTGTCTTTCATGCAAGCTCATAACACTCATGTTCATATGACAGCCGAAGCATGGCAAAGAGGCCGCATTGAAAGACATGGTGCCATTTTGAAAGATATGTTGCATCGCCTAGATGCCGAACAGCCCTTTGAGAGCACCGCACAGTTTGATGAATCTTTAACACTCAGTTGCCAAGCCAAGAACCAACTTTCAAAACAAAATGGCTACTCACCTGAACAAGTGGTCTTAGGAAAATCAACGGCACTGCCGGCGTCACTGACTTCCGATGACGCAGCATCTGCTGCACATGCCTTAGCCCTGGGAAGTGATTTGGAGTGTGAACGATTTCGGGAACGTCTCAATCGTCGAACAAAAGCCAGACAAGCTTTCATCCTAGCAGATAACACTGAAGCGATCCGAAGAGCCTCTCTAAGACAAACCAGACCTATGAGAGGACCTTATGCCCCTGGACAGCTTGTGCTTTACTGGACTAAGAGACACACTCCAAACCGTGGCGAATCTGGAAGATGGCACGGACCCGCCAAAGTGATCATTCAAGAAGGAAATTCAATTGTCTGGCTGTCCCATGCAGACAGACTGATCCGCAGAGCTCCTGAAAGCATTCGACCGGCATCTTTGCGAGAATGGAGCTCTTGGAATGACCATGTGCCCCGACTTCTGGATGACGTGCCTCAGATCCCAGTGCCTGTCACACCCCAAGTCGAAGAGAATGACAACTTAGATGCAGAATACTCACCCAGCATAGCGGCCGATCCTCCAGGATCCACATCTTCTGACATACGACAACCAGAACAGGAAGCTTCTCATCCTCCGACTATTGGTTCTGAGGATTCAGGAAATAACACACCAACTGCAGAATCAGATATTCCCCAATTTGAAAGTGATGATGAAGATCCTGTAGAAGATAGCCATTTACTACAAATGATTAACCTCACCGAAATCCATGACCCGAGTTCCGAAGACCAAAATCTTAATCCTGAAAGTGCCCTGCATGTGTTCGATACCCTATTTCCTTCCGAAGATGCCAGGGTTTCCGAAACCATTTGTCTTGCTGATGATGGAATGCCATACATTGATTTCCCCGTAGAGTGTGCTGTGGAAGAATGCTACAGTCTTGAAATTCCTCTGAAAGCAGAAGACCTAACATCCTGGAGTCTTGAGACTAATCCAGAAGAAATGGCATGCGTCGCTGCAGCTGGCCAAAGGGCCCGTGTCGAGGTACAGGTCAAGCATCTATCTGCCAAAGACAAGGAGCTCTTTGACATTGCCAAGGACAACGAACTGTCCTGCTGGATTGCTACCAATGCCCTTAGACCTATTCTCCGTAAATCCCTAAATCCGGACCAAATCTTGAAATCCCGCTGGGTGTTGACCTGGAAAAACATAGAAGCTGATGGAGATCAGCCTGCATCTCGAAAAGCCAAAGCCCGCCTTGTTGTATTGGGTTATCAAGATCCCCAACTCACCAATGTAGCGAGGGATAGTCCTACTCTAACTAAAGAGGGCCGAAGTACCATTCTCCAATACATTGCATCTAGACAGTGGGAACTCACTAGCTTTGATATAAAGACAGCATTCCTGAGAGGCAAAGCTGATGAAAGCAATCCTTTGGCAATGGAACCCCCGGAAGAGTTGCGAAAGAAGCTGAATCTCAGTGCCGCACAGGTATGCGCCCTTGTGGGCAATGCGTACGGCAGGGTGGATGCTCCATTGTTATTCTATAAAGAATTATCCCGACAACTCAAAGACCTTAATTTTCGAGTTCATCCTTTGGAACCTTGTGTATTCCTATTAGAATCAAACGTTGATAGCAAGAGAGTTCTGCACGGAATTCTAGGAGTACATGTTGACGATGGAATCTGTGGTGGAGATGAGTTTTTTCATCAACAACTTCAAAAACTTTCCAAAAGCCTTCCATTCGGCAGTTTCAAAAGCAGGAAATTTACTTTTACGGGTATTCACCTTGAACAACTGCCCGATTACAGCATCCGAGCTTCTCAATCCGATTATGTTCATCGAATTATGGCCATTGATGTTGGAAAGCCACGGAGAGAAACTCCTGAAAGTGCACTCACTGAAAGTGAGAAATCCAAATTGCGAGCGCTTGTGGGAAGCCTGCAGTATGCGGTGACGCACACTCGTCCTGACCTGGCAGCCAAACTTGGCGAAGTCCAGGCTAGCATGGCCAATCCCAAAGTGAGTACCATGATGCTGTGTAACAAAGTTCTTCGGGAAGCCCAAGAAAATTCTCATGTTCAAATATGTTACCGAAGTATTCCAGTTGAAAAAGTGACTCATGTTTCTTTTGGGGATGCATCATTCGCCAGCGCCAAACAATTGTCATCCTTTCAGGGTTCATTGATATGTGCCACCACCGAAGATCTGAATGACAATAAGGAAGCCCCAATTTCCCCACTGAGTTGGTCCTCGAAGAAAATATCCCGCGTTGTACGATCCACACTATCTGCCGAAGCATACTCCATGTCCAGAAGTGTTGACAGATTGGGATGGCTACGCCTTTTGTGGGGTGAATTTGCAGTACCCAAGTTCCCATGGCAGGATCCGACGAAAGCGTATGCATGTCTCCCTATGGCAATAATCACCACAGACTGCCGTAGTCTTTATGATTTAGTAAGCCGAACTGCCATGCCTCAATGCGAAGAGTTTCGAACCACCTTGGAAGTCCTTTTAATCCGTGAACAGTGTCAAGATCACTGTGTGTTTCGATGGATACCAACCACCATCATGTTGGCTGACGCCCTCACTAAACCCATGGAACCCACTCTCCTTAGAACAGCCCTACAAAAAGGGGTCTTTTGCTTATTTGACGAAGAATCCGTGCTTCGCACCAACGCCAATCGTCGACTTGCAATTTCCTGGCTCCATGAAAAATCTAAGATGAATAATCCTTTTAGGGGAGCAATGCAATAATCTTTTTAGGGGAGTGTGAATCAGCCACATGTGAGACATGTCCTTGCATTGCTGCGACAACCTTCCATGCAGCAGTGCGCTGAACCTCGCATCAACCGATGCGGCAGGCACCCGGTTCAAACTAGGGTAGGTGGGCGGGATCATTCGATCGCGGTCGATCCAAAATAGGTGCCATAGCAGCTTGGGCGCTGCCGTTGTTTGGTGGTGGGACCACCCCTCATTTCATTTGGAGGCTTGGGAGCCCTTTTCACTTTTGGTTGGAACCAACAT
>CAMXCT020002454.1:22500-40092 GCA_947184155.2 Cladocopium goreaui | reverse complement strand
ATGTATGTATATACACCACCACAGGGGCATCATACACCCCCCATCCCATGGGGGGGGGTGGGAACACGGGACACGGGACCATATATACCAACTATACTTGATTGTGTAGTATATATAATCAATTATAGTTAGATACATAATCTGTCTGGGTTACAAGAATGGTTATGAACCACTTTCTAAGTGGGACGCACTTTCAAGTACAACATGAAAATCCCCACCTGGCAGTTGTGCGCCCCATCCGTCGGCTGACACAGGTGAATTTACAACTCAGTGGTTTGATCGCAGATAGGAATTGATGAGTAGATTAGGACAGATCATTTTCCAACAATTCAGGAATTCTTCAACTCATGAAAAGGGTATAACTATTATATAACTGGTATAACTATTATATGAATGGCCATTTAATCCAAGAATTTCCGAGTATGGCAAATCAATCAGAGCTTGTTTCGTGAAGATGTGCACTGATTCATACTGATTCGACGATCGCAGGCAACTCTTACTGACTTTGATCCTAACGACTTATCCAGTCGCAGGTTTATCTTTTGGGGCTGCGGAACGCCAAGAGCTCACTCTGGTCCAAAGTGACAGAGGGAGACATGGCCATGGCAAAAACCTTGCTGTATTGCTTGCTGCTGGATCCCCAGTGCTGCAGTGCATGTTGATTGATTTGATTTCCCTATCTTTAGCCAGTTGAATCCACCGCTTAAACCGGCCTGCTTCGAGCCGGTTTAGCATAATATAATTCTCAATTCTTAGCATATCATTTTCGATTCTTCTGGTTCTTTTCCATGCCTCACTGTTGATTTTTCAAACACACACATATTGAAAACTCACGTTCCAAAACCCCCAAACAAACGAATAAAGAAAGCAATAAAAGAAAAACATATTATTATATAAAAAAAAGGAAGTTTCAAAAATAGGAAACCTATAGGAGAAATTGGTTGTGGTTGTTGTTGTTGTTGTTGTTGCTGTTGCTGTTGCTGTTGCTGTTGTCGTCGAAGTTAGGGTAGTTAAGTTAGTGAAGTTAGTTAAGTTAGTCAAGTTAGTTAAGTTGAGCAGTGTCTACCTTTTCGACATCTTCACGTCAAAAAAGGCTCAAAACCCTCAGTTTTTTACACTTTTGACTTCGAAATGTGCTTCGCGCCACAACGGCGTGCACTTTTTCGACACTTTTTCGACATCTGAACCTCCAAAAGTGGTCCGAGACCGTCAGTTTTAACACTTTTGACTTGGAAATGTGCTTCGCGCCACTTAAGTGGCGCGCACCACCCCCCCACCCGACTTTCCTAGACATCCAACGTTCCAAAAGTGGTCCGAGCATGGTGGGTTTTGTACATTTTGACTTGGAAATGTGCTTCGCGCCACAACGGCGTGCACTTTTTCGACATCTCAACTTCCAAAAGTGGTCCGAACCTGGTTTGTTTTGTACATTTTGACTTGGAAATGTGCTTCGCGCCACAACTGCGTGCACTGTTTCGACATCTCAACTTCCAAAAGTCGTCCGACGCTGAGGTGTTTTGTACCTTTTGACTTCGAAATGTGCTTCGCGCCACAACGGCGTGCAATTTTTCATCGCTCCTGTGGCCAGCTGGCTCCACACCAGCCGCTTTAGCGAGCACTACTTTTCGACCCCTCCGGAGCACCACAAAATCATTGGCAAAAACACAGTTTGTGTCCGCGATTTCTCTTCTAGGGCCTAATATTCACATTTTCTTGAGTCACCCACTTATGCATGCTTCTTCCGACTCTTTTCTTTTTGCTGATTTCTCTCTTTACCATATTCCTCTTCTCTCTGCCTCTGCCCTGCTCTGCTTTTCATCTGTCCATATTGTCGGAAGTTTGACTTCTAAACTTCCTTCGACTAAATTAAACTAATTCATCCATTGATTTTCCAGAAATCTCCACAGGAACTTCCACAGCCCAAAGGTCTCTTGCCTCTGCCGACGCTGTGGAGCCGGTGGAGACTGTGGGTCCGGAGCCAGTGGAGCCGGAGGAGCCCCCACGATTCCTTCAAGCGCGGGTGGGGGAGCCCAGTACGTCCCTGAAATGGCAATTTTCATGGGGACAATTTAAGGATTGACCATGGTTAACTATGGTTAACTCAGTTAACTCCCATGAAATCCCCACCATTCAATTTACCATCTGGTTATTTAAGAGTTCGCCATGGAAAGATCCACCATGTTTAATAGGTAAACCATCTATAAATGGGCCATCTATTCCATGGCTATGTTAAATAACCAGAGGGTAAATGATTAACCATTATTTTTCTATTGATTAATCATCTAGAATATGGATGAATATAGGGGACAAACCCCAAAATTGGGTCCTAGAATATCCCAATTTTTGTACTGTAATTCTGAGCCTATAATTTTCTGAAGAAGAATAATGAATATGAGAATATGTCAGTCACTAGTTTAGTTTCTTTTGACAAAACTGTTTAAATACATGTGTAGAGTGTATTGGTTGATAATGAAATAGTGTGGTGTACCACCTGGTTTAACAGAAATTGCAAAACTACGGCTGTTGACCAGCCAGTAGAATTGGATGCGATTCGATGGTGGTATTTCTCTTTGAAAACCCATATGTCAATTTGCGATGGTAGACCCAGCGTCACAATCCGCCATAAACTCTTCTATGCATGGTGATTTCGCGAAACAACTGGTTTAGTATTGAGTAAACATGGTATTTTCGTAGTGATGGCAGTGTGGTTACCACATTGATTTATCCATTGTAGAGGTTATATCGCCCTGGTATGGGGCGATGGGATGAACATAGGTGTAATCAACCATGGTTTACCAGGATGTTATAAGGAACCTATAGTTACTATTAGTTGTTAACCAGATTAACCAGATTCACCAGATTGAGACCATGGTTTACCAGATTACAAGATATTACAAGTGGTTCACAAGCAACTTTTGGAGCTTGTGCAACCATTCTTTCGTACGCAAGCTGGGTCCGTCGGTGGGGCATTGGTTGAGATCCCAGTTTCTGGGTAAACCAACTGGTGAAGTAGGTATTCGCCGTTTTGAGCCGCAAACTGGGGAATACTTGATATCATGCTTGTGAGGTATTAGTCAATATTAGTCAATATTTATTAAGGGTTTCAAACTGCATGGCCTTGATGATTTGGTAAACTTATGTAAAATTCAAACACATGTGGGTGGTCCAGCCGTTGAGTATCCCGATTTTTTTCTGGCCTCTGGTTCTCTGCAAAGTCGGATCCAGACGGAAGTCTTAAGCCTTGGATATCTTGGATGAATCCATGGCTTCAAATGACCAGAAACTGATATCAACCATGAAGGTTTTGGTTTCAATCTGCTGGTATTCAAAATGCACAAGCAAAATTAGATCCAATGATAAAGGTAAATCTTGAGTCTAGACTTAGACTCTTCAAGTCCGTAGAGAACTAGGGTAATATACCCATTATTTTGGGATGTGTACCTATTTTTATAGATTCGCTGTACTTGGAGGGTCTATCAAAAAAAAATCGAAAATACAGTAAGAAACTTACTTGGAGGGTCATCATTTAGCAAAGTTCCAATTCAGTAGGGTTTTACAAGTGGATGAACACCACTTATATAAGCCCGTTGACGAGCAGCCACTTCGGAGCAGCGACCAAGGCCTTGAAGCTTCAATCCCAAGGCCGGAAGATTCGCCGGAATCACAGTTGAACATGTCGAGTAAACCGTTCCATGTTTTGGGGGTGCAGTGATTTTTCAGTCATTCCGGAATGATTTACTACATTTACTGGGGGAGTATCTATCGATCTATTGTAATCTAATCAAATCTAGCCTAATCCAATCTAGTCTATAGACTATTCCAGTCGATTCTATTCCAATCTAATTTTTCCATAGATTTGAAACCGCACGCCCATTGTATGTTCGCTTCCTGGGACTTTCTTGAGGATTCAATGGTATCTTTCAACCCATTGCGAGGTAATTTGCTTATAGGTTTCCGTGGTTGAAATGACCAGCGCCTTTGTTCCCCAAGGCCACCCTTCAGCCGACCGTAGGTCAGCTGCTGGAGTAGGTTTGGTAATTATGTTGCGATCATCTTAAACCAGAACTACTTGACTGTCAAAAATTGAGAAAATTCCCCCTTCTTAGAACATTCACACCTTTTGAACCTTAAGATTTCCGTGCAATGTCTACTTGCCAGAATTTACAACATACTGTCATACATTGTCATACAATCATTATTTGCAGAGGTAACTTGCTCCCTCCTGTGAGCACCCCATAGTTCAAGAGAATGGATTTCTTTGCGATGCAGCACGGTATGCATTTATTGCAGCTGCACTTTCTCCCACTGCTGGGGACGAAGCCACATTTGAAGCCCTGAAACATCTGAAACCTAGCACGTAATCCTCACACATACCAGGCCCTGGCTCTTAAACCTGATTTTCAATAGACTGGACATGACTGGACATATCTAACCTTGGCCAAGTTTGGGCTTCACGTTATTTTTGCTTCAACTCCCCGACCCCTCCGGCCCCTCCTTCCCAGGTAGCAAGGAAGCGCCATCAAGCCGCAGCGCTGTTGCCACCAGTGTCAGCAGTGATGGTGGAGCTGAACTGTGGATGTCTAAGCTGGCGCTGAATTACGTGGCTCAGGCGATGGAGAATGTGGGGATGGCCCAAGATATGTTGATATGGGAATGGCTCAAAATTAGATCCTGTTCATCTTTAGGTATTATATGGTATTATATGACCATCCAGTTTTAGGGATATCTATAATTTCGACCCATACCCAGATGGTTATCTAAGTATTTTCTGTTTATGTGTAGTGAGGCTTCAAGCAAAAAAGCAAACATTTCTAGCGATTTCACCAGCTACATGGCTGGGAACATCCGATGTTGGAATATTGGATGGGATCTTGCGGATGTGTGCAAGAATTTTGTATACATGGTCACAGTATGTCACAGTGAAGCGTGCCAATTTTAACAACTGAAATGACGATCTACTCAGAAACATGGGAATGTGACGTTGCCATGTTGGATTATAATCCTTTTAACCTCCGTGAACTGATTAGGTGATACCGTGATACTCTTTCCCGTAAATGTATGATTCAGTGATACAATTCCCTGTCCTAAATGTCATGATTGCCGTTGGTTTCGTTCAGATTCTTAACTAATCTTAAATAATTATATATAATTTTAATTATATATATATATATTTTTTAAAAAAATAAATATATATAATTATATATATATAATTATATATATATAGTTATAGTATGTTGTAGTTATATCTATACACAATATTAAATATATCTTTTGGCGTCATTTCATGTGATTTCCAGCGCCTCTGCGAAGCCCCTTGGAGATCTTCGTGGCAGGAGCTGCTGCCACAAGTGCTGCAGAATCTTACGAAGGTGCCCCTGGGAAGTTTCAGCGGCAGCTACAAAGGCGTCCAATACCGAGACCCGGCGTCGCCGTGGCCCAGGATGGTCCAGGGTGAAAGGAGGATGGGAAGCATCCCATTTGGATGTCTTGCCAGCTTGGGGGACTTCTTAATCTCTCTTAATCTATGTCTTTAAATATCTGAATATGTTATGTTTCCACTTTTGAGGACACCAATGAACTTGAATTATCTTAATACTGAAGATCCATGTTTAGTCTTTGATACCTCCAGCATGTGCGACATGTGCGAGTTTTTCGTGAAAGTCGAACACAGACCACAATGAACCTATCTTTTAAAATGAGATGAATTGCCTGACAGCAGCCAGCCCAACCAGCCCAACCAGTCAGCAGCCTCACAGCAATGAGCAACAACCAGCCCATCCAAGGACTGTGGGATGTTGATCTGAACCACGTGGGTATCAAGACACCTAGCACCTTGGCGAGACCTTGAAAGGTGCACCCAGGCGATATGCTCAGATCAAATTTGAAGATGTGAAGTTGTGTAGAGGTAGCTATTCCGAAGATTGCAAGATCAACATACTTGTTTTGGCTGCTATGTGGAAGGTTGGGACACAGTCATGGATTGTATATTAGTCATCTTATTTCAATGATTCGCAATGTTCTTTGTGGACCACATGAGCATGTCGCAAACTTTAAAACCGTCTGTCCTGGCAAGCATGTGGCCATGTCTCAAAAATGGGATACTCGTGACTCGTGAGCCCAAAAGATTGGTTATCTTCAATAGGCAATCCCATGTTTGAGCCAATTTGAACCATATGCCTGGTATCAAACTGTACTTTAGTCTGTGATTCAAAATGCTACCTATACTACAAAATACAGTTTTGGAGTTCATAGGATTTAACACACTATGAGACGTACCACTAAGAGTTTCTCTCTGCGGAATTTGTTGGCCCCTGCTCACATCACGCTGGTTGTGCAAGGTATTGAGTTCAGAAAAGACAAGGGTGTACAGTCACTTGGCTCTCCCACTGGGATCCTGAGAGTCAAAATTGAGATCAGCATTTTCTTGAAACAAGTTGAAATGATCAGCATTTTAAGGTCTGCTATGTTCAAACTACTGAGGATTGTAGCCTTAAATTTCCTCGCATGTAGCCTATGTTCCTCTCAAAACCAGAGAAAGTTGTCACTTCTGGGTGTTCCCTGTGAGCAAATCTCAAACACCAGGAATCACGAAACGGCCCCTTGGGTGCCGTTCTCCTGCACGCTCATTGCGTCCCAACATCCAACCATTTGATGTGTCAGTTTCCATCATCCGAAATCAGGGTGTAGCCAACAATCACTGGGACTGTTTTATTTTTGGATATGATAGATATGATTGGCTAAAAGCCTCTTTATTTACACCTCAGTGAAGTATCTAATCCACAATAATGATCTATGCATATTTGTCATCATCCATGACGAAAAACTGCCGGGGAGATGGTTCTCCAGTCGTCTCCAGACGTTTGGTGGGACACAGGTCGTTTCATTTTTAGGCCCAGTGGAATGGGAATGGGGTACCGTATGGTACCGTATTTTCAGACACCAGAATGGAAACCACTGAAACCACTCCAAAGTCCTAAGAAATACTGCATTTGAGTGTCATTTTGGTGTATTTCTTCAACGTTGAGCCAGAAATATTTTTTAGACATCCAGATTAGGAATCGAATATTGAGCGTTCTGTGATGATATCTTTCTGGGTCGAAAACAAATGACTAATGGGGGTGAAACAATATTTTGCCTGATTCAGTTTGATTAAGTTCCAACCTAATGTTGTTGGCCAGGACCCAATTTGTTCCTAGTTGTATATATATATATATGCGTATATATATATATACAATCTTATACCCTCCGGTGATCAAACATGGCAATTGAACACCAGCCATTAATAGATGATTTTCCAAGCTCTAAGCCATCATTACTGGACCCCACAAGTTGATTCCGGAAAATCTCGTCAAGTTGCTCAAGGCTGTGCTTGTCGGGCATTTGGGCCAATGTCACTTCGGCTCCTCGCGTTGCAGTCAGAGATATGATTTTTCTTGGCGGGCTTCATAGATTTCATAGTCATGGGGGTATCCCCAAATGGATGGTTTATCATGGAAAAAAACATTTTAAATAGATGGTATCATGGGGATTGGGATACCCCTATGACTTGGGACCCCATATTATGATCATATGAATGAATGATTGATATGGCAACTGGGTGATGTTTACTTTCGAAATGTGGATTGATTTAACCACACATGTTCAGCAATCATATGGGGAATTGTGTCTGGAAACAGGCAAAATCCATAAGAAATGGGTCATTAAGCCTCCAGTTGGGTCTGGATAAAGATAGACATTAGCAAAGGAATTCAAAAAACCATTGTCAAAAGAATCCTACTATGGAAACCATCCTGGAAAGCATGTTCATTGGATTTCATTGGCCACTATTTGGCAATACTGTTAGCAGCCGCGTGGAGTTCAAGGCAGATCATAATCGCCTCAATCGACAGGCCTCCGTTACAAGATACTCGCATTTCTTGGGGGAACCTCAAAAAGAAGGCTTCGCTGAGGTTGGTGATATAATCACAACCCTCCCCTATGGGCGCACAGGGTTGGATGACCCCTCAATCAGCTAACCACTAGCTCAATGATGATCCACCAATTTCCTGGGGGAGTTACCAGGTTGCGCCATTTCACCCTGCGCCAAGAAAGATATCCCCCAAAAAATAACTCGATATAGATTCTAGATGTTTTTATACTGAGAATCACCCCTGGGTACTGAGAATACTCAAACATGACTAGCTGGGAAATGCCCATTTAGTTCCATGATTTTCCGGTGGAGAATGAAACGTTCAGGCATTTCCCAGCCATGGGAATGATGTCCAGAAATGCATCCTAGTGAGACCTGGAATTGATTTTCTGTTCCGTGGTTGGGGTAACTATCCCAAGGATAGCCGCACTATTTCAGATGAGTAAATAGTATCATAATGTATAAGATGTCCAGAAATTATATCCACATGTTTGATTTTGTTCGAATAACTCTTGATCCCAACTATTTGGAGCAGTAAATTCACCCATTTTTCCGCCCACCAGGACTGGAGTGCGGAATGGTACTTCCTGTCTCTTAATGGAGGCACCAGTGTGCTGGTCACAGCCCCTCGGCGGAGTAAACCAAGGGGGAGAGAGCCACAAAAGATAACAAGAACAACAACAAATCTTATGTATAATAATGTATAAGTATAATATATATATATAGTATGTATATATGTATAGTATTATATATACATAATATACATACGTTTGGAGGTTTCCTGTGTCATGGGGGTACCAAATGATCCAAGTCATGGATGACTATCTTAGTATTGAGACTTTTGCTTCTGGGGATCCTCCATTTTAAGAATTCACCATATGATTGTATGACATTGATTACTCTATGTACTGCACCTATCTATATGATTCTATATGTTGGGTGAACTATAGCAACCTCACTGTGACCGAAACCTGGAATCATGGTTAATAAGGGAAATTATCCCCCAAATGGCCTTATTTCAGGTCAGTGAAATATAACAATATGTTTTGCCCAGATATGTGTGTGTGTTCATCATATTAAATTAAATTGAATTATTGAATTTGTATAGCCTATTTTATATACAATTTTTAAGATCATATCATTGGTTATTTCTCGTCAGTATATCACATGACAATCATTCGAACTCTCATGACTTCTGACCTTGCCCCGTCATTCTCCTCTCAGGATGGTCAGCTTTGTGCCGACCTCGGCCTGAAGGCCTTGTCGAGACGTCCTCAGGCGCGGTGTCACAGGATTTATTTTTGCTTCATAAAAAGATACCATTGTTTTGTGACATGGAAATAATCATCTGAAATAGACAATAAACATCAATAAACATCAATAAACCCTATGAAGTCATGGGATTTAGAGACCGAAATCATCCGAAAACGATGGGTTAAGAGTCCGTAAGCGTGACAAAGGTTGAAAAAATATGAAAAAATAACCATGTGAGAGAAGAGGTTTTGTGAAAGACCTTGTCAAAAACAATGATCATCTGAACCATTCCGATTTTTGTGGGATTCTGGCTGATCGAATCAGGATTTTTGAGAAAAGTGTTTGAACCATCTTGGACTGGGTGGCGGCTTCTGGTCAAAACACACGCCATGGGTATATGTGCTGTATGGTCAAGGAAAATCAAGGAACCAGGGGTACCCCAATGCCCCAACGATTGGTGGTTGGTACCCTGAGGATGCTGGCCTGAGACCCCCCAGACTGGCCGGGAAGATATGGGAAGATTTGTCAATCTGAGAGATTCGTCCAGTGATTCTTCTGGTGGTAAACAGAACCGCTCCGGCTTCTACTCCTCAGCAAAGCCAGTTAGAGGTCCAAAAATGATCATCTTTGCACTTCCCACGAGTTTCTTTGTTATTTTACAAGCAGCGCTTGGCCGCTCTGCAGGTGGAAGTGAGTGATTTGAACGTGAACTTAGAGCTTGGCCCCATCACCTTCTCAGGCTGAGTTAATAAGGGGTCATGGTCCATGACTTCACCAAGAAAATGGCGGTTGAAGCGCATGTGGTTGTCGTTGTTCAATGGTTAAATCGGAGAAACTGGTACCTAGACTGCAACAATAAGCTCATCAGGGCGTATTCTTATCCAACAGGTTTGAGACGTTTACCAAGTGTTATGTCTAGCATGAAGGTTCAGGTCTATGCAGAGTAAATTTCTATGGCAAAGGAGCATTTTGTGAACATCATCTTTTCCGGCGGTCATCAGGAAACTTGCCTTTCAGCATGGCTGTGGGTAAAGCGAAGATCTCCAATATATTCACAGACCATTCTTGTACCAGTGAGAAGTCAAGCTGATCAAGCCAATCAATTTAGTTCGGGCAGCGGATCTACCATTGCGACTTGTGAATGTGGTTCATCTTTGCAGTCTGGCGTTGGACTTGGTGATCAATCATCATGTACATGTATGTACATTGTTGGTTCATCTATTCTGAAAGTTATGGTAGTATGTACCATGTTCGCTTCACTCGTTGTTCATATCTTACTTGGTAAGTTCTGCACAGTTCCAGTCATGTTCTTTGGGTTTTTCCACACTAAATGCGGATCCTGTTTAGACATGGGGGTGTACCCCGTTTTTTTTTGTTCTTGTACTTGAACACACTGATGATATGCAATGTGTTTGGATTTTTGAGTACCCTCTGGTGAACTAACATAGCAATTGAAAATGGCCATAGAAATAGTGGATTTTCCCATTAATAGCATGGTGATTTTCCATTGCTATGTTAGTTCACCAGAGGGTACTTTAATTTTGAGGCAAAACTTACCACTGTCCCAACGCCCAATGGGTGATGTCTTTCGCTCCGAGCGCAGGCACCAGCATTCACTGGCTGATGAATGCAGCGGCTTTCCTGTTCGAATCCTACTTAGAGGACTACCCCGCGGTATGCGTTGGATGTTTGGGTCAATGCTGATGATGGGGACGTCTTATGGAGAATTCTTGGGTCAAAACTGATCAAACTAGTGGAAAACCAAGCAGTTGGAAGTTGAGGCACGTCAAAATCATATTTTGTGAGCAGTGACCAAATTTCTCCCAAACGTGTTGAACATCTTCAATGCTTTCAAGACTTGTTTGTCAAGACTTCTGACTACCAAAATTCTCACGTGGTCTTCCTGGTTTGTCTTGTTTTTCTTCGAAAACTGGATTTTTGTATAAAAAGAAACAGATGAATGGTGAAGCTCAGAGGGGACAGCATCAGATCATAATAATAGGACAGGTATTTTTTGCATCATTCATGACCACCCAAGATGATTGAGACACTGGTGGGAATCCACCAAAAACGGCCTGAAAGGTTGGTTCATAGATGTCCTTTTCCCATTGGTTGGTTGATTAATAGAGGGGTTTGAAGAAACCCCTTTAACAACAGGTTTCTATGATGATAGATGGTATACCAGCTCGCGGCCCCTCTATTTTTACATATTTCTCGGTAAATTATAACGACCTCACTGTTCTCCCTCACTGGGAATAATGGTTAGTCAGGGGAATCATCCCCAAATTTTGCCTAACAATTCAGGTTAGTGAAATATATTTTAATTTACCCAGATATTTTTACCAAAAGGACATTATTGGGTTGGTTCATGATTTGATATGGCGATCTTGTGATTTCCATGCTCCATTCGGAACCTGATTTTTATCGGCGACGGACTAGGTCCGCGCTACTTGGATCATTGATGACAACCCTCTGGCAATCAAACGTGGCAATGGGAATGGCTACAGTTTTAATATATATATATTTCAATGGGATTGTCATGGGCAATTCCCGCTAAATTGGTCGGTTTTCCATTGCCACGTTTGATTCTCGGGAGCCTGCGGCATCTCTGGCGACAGGATTTGGCCGCCAAAACCATCAAGTCCAACGTGGAGGCGAAGCCAAGATGTTTTTTCATCGTGCACCATGATTTGGATTGATTTGGGAACAAAAACTGGTTGATGGTTTGGAACATTTTGTATTTTCCATAATATATATTAATATATGGGATAATCCTTCCCATTGACTAATATTTTTCAAGATGGTTAAAACCACCAACCAGAAAACAAATTACGGAGTACATGAATCGAGGTCCCAAATATCTCGGTTCATATTTTTGTATTGAAGCTATAGTTGAGAAACAAGACATCATTATTGACACAGGCTCCTGTACGGTCCCCCATATTGGACACTGACTTTCCTTCGTGTCCCACAGTTTTTGAGCTTTATGTTGTTGCATCCTCTCCGGTAAACAAAACAACTGTACCCCTATTTGAAAAGCATGAGTGCTTCTTGCTCTTGACGTGGTTGTACATCAGGGTTTGACGGGTGAATATTTGCTCTTTTGTTTGCCGGTAACTACTCTGAAATTGGTTGACTGCATTATTAATTTATCAAAACATCTTAATGGCAAAGTATTCGCATGAAATTGGATATACCGTTGACTCACATCATTCATCATACTGGTGGGCCCCACTCCTGTTATTTGTAAATGCGGTAATTGGGACCATGACCCGATCAAATCAATTTGGAACACCTTGAAGAAACCTGTGCTATTGGCTATATACATTCCTATTTTCTAGGGAACGCATGGTAACTTGGGTACTTCAGTATAATGTGTACATAAGTATATGCATATACATATATATATATACATACACAGTATAGAATATATATATATATATATTAATGGGTGTCTATAAACTGTACTGATCGCTCAATATTTTTGACCACCTACCCAGTGAGGGTCTCTAGATTTTAGCAAAGGTGCAACTCCTCATGCCTCACTCCCTCACTTCCTGTGGGCTTCGCCTGGGCCGGGACCCCAACATCATATCGCCAGCTCCCTTCCGGCTGTGGGCCACGCCGGGACCCAAACACATGCCAGAGAGAATGCCAGAAATAATGTCAGATCCAATGTCAGAGTATATGCCAGAAAGAATGTCAGAATATATACAGTATATATATATACATATGTCCATATGGTATGTCAGAAACTGAAACTACGTCAGAATAGTGTGTCAGGGTGGGGATCACTCGAAGTAAAGTAATTCAGCGGGATATCTAAGATTGGCCATATTTTGCTGGTGAAGCCTCACATGTTTACGATGATTTCCCCGTGGTCATGGCCGGCTATACTTCCATGTTCGATTCCATCTCACCATTTCACGCGTGTTTTCATGGCTTTCTTGAGATTTCTATGGATTTTGAAGGTGAGTTTAACCCATATGCTCCATGGTGTTGGAATATGTTCACCAATATTTGCGAGCAAAATGTCCCAAATGTAGTTATTCCATCAATTGGAGCATACGGCGAGCATGGATTTCTTGAGCTTTCCCACTGGGATTACCCGTTACCCACATGGATTGCCGCCGAAGTTTCGGAGGCGGCCGTGAAGACCAGCTTGGCGGAGTCCTTGCAGAAGATGAATCTCTCTGCATCGGTAGATTTGCCAGAGATCTTCGGCGGAGAAGGGCTGATTTGCAATGGTGATTTAGCACTTTCAATGGTGGTTGAATGGGACTTAACGATACTTAATTGAGGATTGAATGGCGATTTTTGTGGTTAATAACATATTCCATACATGTGGTGAATAATGGAATTAACCACTTCTAAATGGGTGTCCATAGTCGTGGGGGTACCCCAATAGCTGGATGGTTTATGGAAAATCGAGAAGAAAATGATTTTTTTTGGGGGGTATCACCATTTTAGGAAACCCCCAAAGAATCTTTAGAAATGGTGGTTTAATGGGACTTAATGGGGATTCAATGAAACAAACATCTTGGAATATAATGGGATGTATAACTAATTAATTGATACTCATTTGGGAAAGGTGGCAAGCTGGGAAATGCCCAAACAAAAAATGGAGGTTTGAATGGGAAAATCCTTGAGCTAGATGGGAGATTTTCAAGCAGCCACCATGTCTGATTACCAGAGGGTTTGCCGCAAATGGTAGATGAATGTTGCCAAAAAAGTACAATGAAAGTGGGTTACTATTCAAACAGTGAATTTCCCATTGCTAGAGATTTTTCATCATACTGGTTTTACCATGAACACATGTGGATTTTACCATGAAAACTGTATGTGTATATATATATATATTGGATATAATGATGGTACTTATCATTAATTATAACAACATACTATGATTTTGGGGTGTTTGAAAGGGATGCAGCAAAGATTAAAATGGCAATTGAATAGGATTGAATAAGGAACATGATAAACTAGCAAATTTTGGGGTACTTGATTTTCACACAAACTCAAATAGTAATTCTGAAGGATCCGGTAGACTAGCATAGATACGGAAATCCATTAGTTTTCCGAACATTAGCTAAAACACGGTGGATGTTCATGAATTGTACATTTTTCTTGCGAGTTTTCTGGAGAGTAACCACCAAACATAATATCTGGTTGGTGGTTTGGAACCATGGAATTTTGAATGACTTTCCAGAAACAGTTGGGAATTTCATCATCACTGACATACTGACTTTCAGTCCATCATTTTTCAGAGGGGTAGGTAGCCCCCACCAACCAGAGAAGCTTCCTGATGTTGACCATTGACCATCCCGAGAAGGGGGGATGTACCGAGGTAAACCGATTGGTTGTAGCCACAAAGATTGGGTCATAATATCAATGAAGATGGACATTTATTCAAGTGATCAGAAATTGCCCAACGTTGGGGCCGTGAGTTCACGAGCTCCAGTTCGGGATTAAAAAAACCAGCCTGCTCCGGTTCGGGTTGTGCCAAAGTTGGAGATTGAAGCAATAAGATAACCATGACTAACCCATGTGTATCATATAACCATATGCTCCATGGTGCTGGAATATTTACCAGCATTTACGACCAATGTTTTATACCCAAATGTAGCGAAATATTCCATAGATGAAGTGGGATAATTAATAAGCAATACATCGGTAGCATTGAGATATCAGGCTCCAATACTATCCATCGGGGATTTTGTCATCCAAACTCATATGATTTCTTACATTTCTTCGGATGATTGCACTTTCTGAGTTACCCTCTGGAAAACTAGCATAGCGCTATGAAAAATTGATAGAAATTGCCCATCAGCACTCCCGGTGCACCTGGCGTTGAACTTGGAGAGATGGCAATGTTTTTTATCCAGGTTTTTTGACAGCACCTGCAAAACATTAAAAGAACACATGTATATAAATGGATTGAAATAACAAGCATTCAAACATAAAATTCATATGATTTGATGTAAATGCATTCAAGACAGTTGAGTGGATGTAAATATTTACAACCAGAGGGTTTTGCCAAGGTGGTGTGGGAATGTGGGTTCCAAAACTGCTGAGAACTTTGACTAGGTAGTTATATAATGTTATATATATAATATGTGCGGTACCAAAGCAGTACTAAGCAGTATCATGGATCCAAAGAAGGTGTCATGATCTCTTGTCTCATTTTACTACTTCTTTGGATCCATGATGCCAAGCCAACATGTATCCCTGTTTTAGCTGGCTGTATTCACCAGTCGACCACCGGAAAGGTGGAAAAGGGGCGCTTTTTGCAGGAATTCTCTTAGCGTGGTAAATTCAACAATGAACACCTGATTGTCCCAAGGTAAAATGAAGCAATTCGGCTATAGTTTATTCTTGAGTTTAGCGTAATTACCACACAATGTGGGTTTGTCGGAACATTTGAAACCCAAAAAAACTCCATGGTTTAATATCATATATATATCATATTCTGATTCTTGCTTCAAATTGGCTAAATTGTTTTTTTTTTGCGGGGTAAGTCTGCCTAAGTCCGACTGAAGATAGCAAGGTTGACTCGCCCGCTCGCCCAGTGTCAATCAATCGGTGGCCGTAGACCTCTCACTTCAAGCCATAAAGACGACGGAGGACTATCTGCAGGCCCTGCGTCAGCGCCAGACTATGCACCACCAAAGGGGGATTTCCATAGGGATCCCCAAAATGCATGGTTTACAGTATTACAATGGAAAAACCATCTATAAAAACCATCTATAAAAGGATAATTTGGGGGTACCCCCATTTTAGGAAACCACCATTGATTCTTTTCTTTGTCAGAGATTTGTCATGACCTGCAGGAAACATGTACAAAGCGTGCAGGTGCAGCAGGTGGTTGTGTACGGTTGTAGAATGTTCTAGATGTATGGGTAAATACCTTTACTGGTTGGTGGTCAAGAACATTAATTTTATTTTTCCCATCATATTGGGAATTGAATAGTAACCCCAACTGACGAAGTCCATCATTTTTCAGAGGGGTAGGTAGCTCAACCACCAACCAGCTTAGTGCCGTGCCATCCCAAGGGGACTTGTCCCAGGTAAATGTGGACGGCCTCCCATCGGTTGGAAACCAGAGCTGTCCCTTTCCTCGACAACGATGGCAGAGTGCTTTGGCGAGAGCCCTGGGAGGGGCCTAAAGGCATCTTCTCCCGTAATGGACGTCCCCTGCTGTAGATGTGTCTATGATGTGTCTATCGTCTACGGTTGTCAAGATGCTTGTGCGCATTATGTACACATATGTTGCCAGCAAAATCATTCGTTGTATAGATATCATTAAATGCAGGTAGCGAGAACATAGTTTGAGGCATTTTATTCTTGAGCTATTAATGACGCACCTTTCTTCTTGTTTTCAATATTAATTTCTTCATTTCATTTCTGACCGTCTAGCCTCACAATTTTGAAGCAGTGCAATGTCACCTCCATGAAACGATGTAATATGGCAGCTTGCAGGTAAGCTGCCGGAGGGATGGAAGCAGCGAATGGTTGCTTGGTGTTTTCAACCAGTAATCCCTTTGAGGGATTCAGGGCTGCAGGATCCTTGGTGAATTTCCCTGTTATCACTGATAGCATAAGTTGTTGCTTACATCCCAATTCCTGTTGCTTCCATAACTTGTTTCTGATGTTTGCGAGGGTTCTAACTAGCGAACACCAGGTTCTGAACCATGGATGTACCGCCCAAGTTGTGGAGTTAAGGGTCAATTGCCGACCGCGCCAATCAGCCGGGTCTATGTCATCGAGAAAACACAGTGATGACTGATATCGGGGGGGTTCTTGAAATGGGGGATCCCCAAAATGGGACATTCCTATAAAAATGGATGATTTGGAGGGACCACCATTTTAGGAAACCTCCATATCCTGTCTTCAGTTATGGCTAACTTTGAACTCGAACATGGAACCTCCAAAAAAATGATGGCACCTGTCTGATCCGTGCAGATTTGTAAGGGACGTATTATCATGTGTGGTTCATGTTTAGGATGCTTTTGGCCTTGGGAGCTCGGGGTGTAAATGTGGAAGCAGGTCCGTGCATCTTTTTCCGACAGGTTTGGGTCATGTTCAGGGCATGGAAGTTTCATGCTTTGGTCTTTCACCATGTCTTCTAGACACTTTGGCCCAATAACCTTCCAAAAAGTGGAGAGTTGACAATCCATCTACCCACAGCGGTCCATTGCGTTGATATCTTGTACCTATTCGCAGAGTCCGCGTTTGGTGTGCTAACTCCTAGGCCTAGTTCTTCTATTATTTCCCAGTGGTAAATTACTGTAAAGCAAAGGAACAGCTCGTCTACTATCTATTTCAATATGATTCCATCATATTCCGTCATATTCCATCATATTCCATCATATTCCATCATATTCCATCATATTCCATCTATTATTCCGATATTCCATCTCAATGGAATA
>CAMXCT020002454.1:0-17500 GCA_947184155.2 Cladocopium goreaui | reverse complement strand
AAGACCTTGAGAGAGTTAAAATTGGGGCCCTATCAGATAGTGATATGTAATACATGATATGAAATGTGTATAACTAAGATAGTGGTATGTAATATGATAGTGGTATGCTATAATGATAATGGTAATATGTAATAGAATGATAGTGGTATGTAATATGTAATGTGAGAATGATATAATATAATATGATAGTGGTATGTAATATGACTGTAAATGAGTATATACGCACATCTACAATGTATATACATGCAACATAGATATGTTTTCACTTCATTGATATTGAATAACATCAATTTAACTTTCTTTGGCACATTGACATGTCGAAAAAGACTGCATCGACGGCTTCAATATTTCAACATTTCAATCCATCCTCTTGTGGCATTCATGCACACGTTGTACACTTATACCATGTATTTTCATGGTATACTATGATGTCATATTTATTGGCCCCGCATAAACATTGAAGATGACTTAAGACAATCACACAAAGATATGTTTCTGAACTTAGAAGTGGGATACGAGATGGGTTTAAAGCCAGTACAGACTAGTATCAACCATGAATATCATCAACTCAGGAAACACAGTGACAGCTACTCAATGATTGGACTTGAAAAGAGGTGTAGTTATAAGAACGAGTGAAACATCAAGGAAAACCACGGATAAACATGACCAAACATTGGACAAAGTATAAGGACCTCATCGCCAATGATGCTTGGTAATTCTCAAAGGAAACCATCAAAGAAGAACTTATGTTTGGTTTGGTACCCTCTGGTTATTTAACATAGCCATGGAAGCCATGGCCCATAGAAATAGATGGTTTACCTAGTAATAGCATGGTGGATCTTTCCATGGCTAACTGTCAGACATAACCATGGAAAATTGCCCATTTATAGATGGTTTACCCATTAAAAATGGTGGATCTTTCCATGGCTATGTTGAACAACCAGATGGTAATTCTTGTACTCATAAGGGGATGGGTCAAAACCTTGTACCCCTGGTGAACATCAAAATAGCTGGTAAATGGATGTTCATCCACCTAAAAATGGTATTAATAGGTATTGATCCATACTCATAATTTCCCCAGATCCATCCGAATTACCTCATCCACAGACTTCCCAATGGGTCAACGATGGTCAACGCCGTGGCGAGGCTTCGCAGCAATTTGACGCTTCTGGGCGCCACAGATGTGCGCGAGCAGGGCAGCATCGCAGGTGAGCGCAGGGGTGTTGGAATGCTCGGAATGCTTGGATCTTTACCCGAAAATATGCACACCCTCTCTTGAACGAACATAGATGTGGAAAACCAGAGGACCCGAGATAAAACCGTACATTCATCCAGACGGGCCATGGTCTCCCGAGGTCCTATCGAGCTGAAGTATGCCGCGCAGCTTCTACAGGCGTCCGGTCAAATCGAGGAATTTCGCTGGGAAAAGGCAGAAAAATTTTGCCGAGCATCCACTTGGGGGCTCAAAACCTTGGGTCTCTGTATGTGCAAAGATGTTGGAAACCTGGATGAAATTTATGGATGGGCAACCCTTAGAAGAATCCAATCTGCGAAAATGATAAAGGTCATTGGGGGTCCAGATATGTCTATCATTCATGTATGTATGGTGTTGATGAACTTACAGTAAGTAGTTTTGACTCTTTGTTTCACCACACTGTACCGAAACATGACTGCCTGGCTCTTCATTACGTTTTTGTGTTCGCAACTACTCAGGAAAAAATTGCTGGGGACAGTATAAGAAATGAAGGCTGAGTCATTTACTTAAAGAAAGCTAGTCCCTTTTCTGAAAGAGCAGACAAGATCAACTCCAGCAGTCATTAGGATATGGCTGGACATTTCTGAGCGATTCGTGGAACTTCAACTCATATTTACTCTCCCATGTTCCATTCCTTAAAAAATGAGATGATTCAACAATGGGATAATTCCAATTTTATACATTATATAGTTTATAGTGATAATATACGTACCATTTTGTATTTTGTACCATTACAAATGGATTTCATCCCCGAAACAAACCGGGATCGGGATCTGAACGCGCCAGGTGCTCAGGGGTCCAGGGGAACATGCTCTGAACACGGGTCCGCTGGGCCAAGTCGCTCGGATTTCGCCAAATTTTTGGGTCTGGGGGATACAACTGATACAACCTGGTCATTCTGTAGCAACAAAAAAGGGCGATGGCTCAGAAACAACCAGGAAAAGGGGGATATGATATGATCATGGGATCATGGGATCTTGACAAGCATTTTGACTTCTCACCTGACCTATCCTGGAACACCTGGAACAAAAATGACATCCGGAAGCGTCTTAGACTGGGATGCCACCGAGGCGATACCTCTCAGTGCCTTGGCAGGCAAACAAAACCTTTTTGGGAAAAGACGACTGAAAAACCCATATGAAACCAAGAAACATAAGGGATTGAATGGGATTCATAGGTGATGTATGATAGAACGTTTGGGTTTATGTGTGGTAACGAAGTAGTCAATGGGTTTATAAACATTTATTATACCAACTTACAACTTACTGGTCACACCGTGTATCTAAGGTTAGCCATGTCAAATAATAAAACATGATGACATGACATAAATGATATCTTTTGATAAATGATGGGGTTCATGGTTGATGAGCATTAATTACAGTAGCTGTGCGCATAGCTAGTGATTTTTCGGATGATGCAACCACGATGGGAATCCTGGCCTCAGCACTTTTAAAAAGGGATGACAGGTTAGAACAGTGCTCAATCGATACTTTGCTTCGTCCCCAACATACAAAGATGCTTTTCAGAGGGTTGGCTCAATGACCATCCAGTGCTACAATGCTTCATATTGAAGGCTTCAACGGTTGCGATTGTAGTAGGGATGTTCGGGTGCCATCGAGATGCATTGCAGCACCGCAGCACCAAAGAATATGATGACCATACGACCGATGATCCACGGATCATAGTGCTTTTTGCATGTTTTTTTTTTGTTTGGTTGGAAGAATACTTGTCCAGAGGGCACTCTCTGGCAGATCAAAGAAGGGATACCCTCCAGTAAATTAACATAACTATGGAAAATCACCATGTTCAATGGGAAAATCCACTATAAATGGTGATTTTCAATAGCTATGTAACAAATTACCAGAGGGTAATTCAGTGGCTTATTTCATGGGATCGTTCCCCGGTGGATCGTTCCTTCGCCCGCGGGATGGGACATGATGGGACCGGCCTATAAAATCAGGACACATCGACTCTGTATGTTTCTGGGTTGTTCAATCATGAAGCAGTGATATACACATATATATATATATTATATATGTATACTATATACATATATATATATTTATACTTACATATTGTCAAATTACACCACCACGATATATCCCATCATTGAATCATACGGAGTCCGCAAATTTGGGCAACTCTCCACCTTTCAGGTTCCAACTCCACCTTCTCTTTGAAGAACACGGAGGTCAACATCTCGAAAGGTGCCACGGCGCTGCAGCCCTTACATGTCCCAACTTTATCTGTACAATGTGGGAAACCCAATGCACATCCTACTAAAATTTGGCGATGCTTAACAATGGTGAACAAACAATCCATAAACATGATGATGACTTGGGGATGATTGATGGCATTGAGTTTGCCACAATAGTTTGATGATCTTCGATACGTTTTGATACATCATTGATACTGTAACCTTTTGCCGACAATTTTGGAATATGGCAATGTTATACATTAATGTAAATACTAACCAGCCAAACAAAATGCTTGGTATCTGAGAGTGGCACAAGCATCTCACACTTGCTGCTGACTTGGATACAATTATTGATATGATTGACACTTGTAGTGGGGGTAGGTTCTTGAAAGATCTTGAAAGGGTATAATGTTGTCTGACCAATAGGGATATCTTGTCAATAGTAGAAAACTTTTTTCCGCAACTCCAGTTTTATCTCCAATACTAAAAGTCAATTAGCTCCATTTACTTTTAGTATTGCCAAACGAGTCATGTTCAGACCTTGTCCAGAGGGCATGGCCAATAGTGGACCCAACATGGCAATAGTAGAAACTTTTTTCCCAACTCCAGTTTTTTCTCCAATACTAAAAGTCAATTAGCCTAATTTAATTTTAGTATTGCCAAAAAACTCATGTTCTGACCTTGTCCAGAGGGCATGGTATAGTATCCAGAGCTTAGATTCTAGAAATCTGATCCAATTCCCAAACAGCTGATTTCCTTCTAAAACCCTTATTAAAAAAAACAAGAAAACAGGTCCACAAAGGGTATCCCCTTTACAAGCCCCAGAATAGCAATAATAAACCTGCACCAGGCATGGCAATAATGAATTCCAATTGTGCTTCCCCTGGTTTTGTTTTCAGGTGTTTGGAGAAAGCAAAGTAAAGCAAAACCCTTTTCAAAGCAGCAAGCACTTTTCATTAACAAAAGCTTAGATTCCAGAAATATGATCCAAATTTACTATTGGAATGCTGACCCACCCCTAAAAAAAAAATCAAAATTATTTTATTTAGGGGGGATTTACTGTACTATTGTGCAGCCAACATTAGTAACCATCAAAACCATCGTTCTCGACCCCAACACTGTTTGCACTGCACTGGTAAGCTTCAAAAGACCCAACACTGGGCCAATGGAAGGAAATGTCAAATGTTTAGAACTATTGGGAGTCAACTTCAACGACTGTCCGTAAATTGAGGGTCGAAATGTAGATGTAGTAGGAATATTATAATCAGTGATGGATAGTCAGGGTTACGTGGTGAACACGCCAAATTGTGAAATTCCAAGCGCGTTCCAGCTCCGAACATTGAACTTTAATAGAACAAGTGGAATATGTGCTTCCGCATTTCTTGTATAGCCAATATCCCAAGTTATGTTGGTGCAATCACCAATTGCGAGGATTTGGTTATTCCATGTTATTCCAGAACTCGCTAAAACAGTATCCCAATCGCTATTCAATATATATATATTTATATTTATTTGATCTAGCGATTTCTGAAACTCAAATGACCAGTGATTTCGGATGGACATCGGAAGCTGAAATCATCACAATCTCGTGGGCTTCCAGGTTGGAAAACAACAATGAAGACAAGACACAACACGTATATAGAATACATACATATATCGCACACTGTATTATGTCATAGAGTCATACCTATACATAGACTGTATATATATATATACATATATATATATATGTATATATATACATATATATACATATAAATATACATATATATATATATATAAACAAATATATATATTGAACTTTCACAGCATTTAATCACCCAAATTCCGTCAGCGTCGCCGCAGACGGCCTCTTTTTCTTCTCCGACGTGGCGGTGCGTTTTGGTCAGGAGGTACACCAGCTGCTCTCAAGGTGGGAGCCAGCAGTGGGTATAGCCCAGTTGTAGCCATTGTCAATAGGGAAAATCAGGAAGCAGTGGATAGAATGGGGTATCATATTTTTTCGACCCAGATGGTGGTTGTAGGATGTTCAAGGTCTGAATGATTACAGTAATGATTACAGTATAGTTGAATTGTGATGAGTTTATCTACAGCATTGAGAGTTTTTTGGAATTGAGCGCTTTATAGGTTGAAATTTCTGATGTTGTATGTATGCGATCAGTCAGAGTGTTTGTTTTAAGGGAACAAAATACAGAACACCCCTATATAGGGGAGCTGTACAAACCATGGTTTCCTATCAATTTTTGCCTTAGACTAATCTATTGCAAGGACATATGAAGAAAATGGATCGGTCCCGCGTTCAATGCGACCCTTAAATGCGTAGATTCCAATACGGGAAAAATCGGGTGTTCTGGTTTCTGGTGTTCGGTGTCTACAACGAATCTGGACCCGGGAGCCGTAACAAGGACAGCAACCAGTTGCGTTTCGCAGTTGTCTTAATCTTCTCCCAATGCTGCAGGTTATATTCCCAATAATTCCAGGACAATCAATAAGGACCAAATAAAAAGACGCATCATGACGCATCCAATTTGTTAAAAAAACACTCCTACTATAGATATACATTACATATAGACAAATCTAGAATAGATCACTTGTTACTCGTTTGTTCTACCCTTTTTATTGGGGGTGTAATCACCAAATTTTCGCTGCCCGCACCGCTTCCCCGGCCCTGCAGGCAGTTCTCGCCGGCGAAGGGCGATCAATGAACGGATCTTCCAGAAAGATTGGACAGATAGGGATGCCCCACGAAAAAAAAGCCTGGTTACTAAAGTTACACAATCCCATTCATATTATTTCATATTATCATAGATTATCCGAATTTACAGATGGCAACTCACAGCTTTGCTTTTTGGCTAATCGGCATTAATCTGCCAATCATTCAGATTTGTCTTATTGCTCCTCCGCTCTTAGCAAGTCTTCCCAGCATGTCATCCTGGTTTCCAAGCACTGCCAAGTGATATATACTATATAGTTATATACTCCCCATTTCGCAACAGCCTTGTCCCCGTCTCACCTGCCGGTGGCTGAATGGAGGGGTAAACCCCATTGAACAACGACTAGATAGTTGATAAACAGAGAACAAATCTCAACCGCTTTAAGAACTTATACAGATAGTTTAAAGTAAACAAATAAGAGTATGTACCCAATTTCAACTGATTCCTCTATTTCCCAACCTGCCAGATGAGGGTCTCGGGATTTATCAAAGGAGCAACTCCTTCACTCCTTCACTCCTTCGCTCCCACCTCCCTCACTCAGACCTCCTTCTGCCAGCTTGTCGTCACTGTGGGCACCAAGGGCCTTGGATCTCACCGTAATTAAGTGCCAGCTCAAGTCGAGCACTCTTGCTCCAGCTCAGTCTGGGCACGCACGGACCCGAGCCCTATGGTGTGCTCCAGATCAGTCTGGGCACTTACGGACCCGAACACATGACAAAAAGGATGGCAGATAGATAGAATGTCAGAATAGATGCCAGATAGATAGGATGCCAGAGAGAATGTCAGAATAGATGCCAGAATAGATGCCAGATGGAATGACAGAATAGATGCCAAACAGAACGTCAAGTAGAATGCCAAATGGAATGCAAATGCCAGATAGAATGCCAAAACACAATGTCAGAACGAGTATCTGAGTACATGACAGGAAGAAAGCCAGATAGAATGCCAAATAGAATGTCAGGGTAACTGCCAGGTAGGACCCCAGAAAGAATGGCGGACAAAAATGCCAGAAAGGATGTAGGATAGAATGTCGGAATAGATGCCACAAAAAAATACAAAAAATGTCAGAGTGTATACCAGAAAGAGTGTAACATCTAACGTCAAAAAAATATGCCACAAATACTTCAAGATTATATGTCAGAAACTATGTCAAAATGATTTGTCAGGGCGGGGATCGCTCGAAGTAAGACGTATCAGTTGTACATCCCAGCGGGACCTCTGTAAAGATTTGGAAGATCCCCGCGTGTGAAAGATGCCCGGTTACTGAACTTTCCGGCGCGCCTAAAGCTGAGATGGGCTCTGAGATACCACTTGGAAAACTCAGCGAGAAAAACTGGGTGTTCCATTTGGATCATTGCAGGTTCTGAAAGACCATGACCTATACTACAACGTGCCACAAGCCATGGGTCTATCCGAGGATTTATACAGCAAGCCGCAGTTCTGATTGTTTTAGGGATTCAGAAGCCAATTTTGGGTACCCAATGCTGACCTACGGTGACCTATGCTGACCTGTTCCTGTCAAATATGTTTGGGTTCACATTATATCCGATATCCTTTGGTCCTTTAGATGCGTGTGTTGAAGTACAATTGAAGTGAAGCATGAATGAAACGGAGGACAGTGGCATGGGTAAAAACAGTACACACTTCACAACTTCACACAGTACATTACAACCCCAACAATGCCCCAGTTCCACACAGCGATCTTATCTAATCATCTCAGGATACCCACTGGGAGGTCGCGAAAAAATGGCAATGCTAAGTACAATCACAATGGGATTGATCATAGACCTAGCAACTTCAGAAACGCCAAGGTTTTCCGTAACAAGTGGCAACCAGATCTCAGTTGCGCGCCCCTGCACCTAATTCAGTCTCCGCCACAGATGCACCCAGGGCTTATGTCAGCATTTTTCGACTCACTGCTGCTTGGGAGCACGTGGAAGTCAAACAGACTAGCGATTTTTGGCACTGATACTGTCATTGTCATCTGCCGTTCAGTTTCCATGTATCAGCTGCTTTTTGGCCGAATCCAAAATCCAGCAGAAATCAATAAACGGTTAGCTCGCACCATGTTCAAACGATGCCTCCCCTTTAAAACACGTGCATATTATATCCCAACATATTCCAACTATTACACTCACATGGCTCCACATATGTGGAAGATGCTACCGTGAAGCATTGAAAGCCGCTGTAGCAGATGAACCATGCCCGCGAACCCCGAACCTGTTCGTTGTTTGGAATCATGACTAGACAGGTACACACCACATCCCACCAAGAATGATACTTTCAGCCTGGGGTTTGGGTATCCATCATGGGTCAGGGGAATGCTGTTGTGGTTGGGCTGTTCTCTTGAAGCTGACCAAGGTATAACCAACGTCCTCTTGGTGGAGATAGAGGGCCGGTTTGGGAGAGCAACGTACCATCATTTTCTTTTTGGTTTCTGTGAATCATTGGCATTCCAACCACACCCCGAAAAGGACCTGTTTCTGATCCCCCGTATTCCCCCATATAATCAGGGTTGATTGAGGGCTTATCAAATCACCAATAGGGTCACCTCTTGTCGCCTTTGGGGGGGTTCGTTGAATCCCAATGAGTATAGGACTATTTGGCATCCTACATTTGTAAGTCCTTGGTAGACTCTTTGGCATTGGGGGACCTGAGTTTGTACAGGCACAGTCGCAAGGGGGTCCAACAGTTTGGTGAGTTGGTTTTGAACTAGACCAACTAGGATTTATGATGGATATATTGACAATTATTGACATAGATCGTTGACATTTTGATGATGCTTGATGGGTTCATAAATGTTCACAACACAAATTGAAAACTGGGGGGCCCCTATTTTGCGTTGGATCCACTCAATAGAAGGCATCCAGACCCTTCGGGGATAGGCGGTTTGTCGAACAGCACCAGCCACAACGGCTGGCAACTGCCGTGACCCCGATGAAGGGATGTGCATGCGACACGACTTGGTGAGTGTTCGAGTTGATTCGAAGTTGCAAGAAGTGGGACACTTGTCAAGGTTGAAATCATCAACAATATGAATTAATATATATATATATATATATATGTACGTACACATATCCACATCCACATCTAGGGGCATGATATACCTTCATGTTTTTATCATGGTGCCCACAAGATTCAAAACTCAAGCTGAACTGGCCATCTACAGCTATACGTATTGCTAGTTTATACCCTTGTGGGAGGAAACTTTGAGGTGCGATGGGAGTTTGACGGAGAATTGCACCAACAAATTTAAATCCCGGGTTTTGGTTGATATTCTTCAAACAAAGTAATAGAGCTATGGAACATCTGCACCTGGATGGCACAATCAACTACAAATGGGCCCTATTTTCTTGCATTTTCAGAGGGTAATCCCATACATCCAGATGCTCGAAAAACCGGAAGACAATGGTGATTTCCAAGACACCCTTATTATCTTATTGATCCAACATATTCCATGGGATTTTTTCATTGATTCAACAGGTAAATCACTCTACACAGTATCTATTGTACAAATGATGGTGTGTGATCAGTTGCTGCGGTGGTTTACGAGAGGGTAGACACCAATATGGTTCATCGATAAAAAATTACTTTACTTCGTGTGATCCCCACCATGACATTTATACATTTTCTTACTGGCAAATCTTCTGGCATTCTATCTGACATATCTTCTGACATTCTATTTGACATTCTATCTGGCATATCTTCTGGCATATGATCTGGCATATCTTCTGGCATATCTTCTGGCATTCTATCTGGCAAATCTTCTTGCATTCTATCTGGCATATCTTCTGGCACTCTATCTGAATATCTTCTGGCATTCATATCTGGCATTCTATTGGATATATTTCTGGCATATATTCTTGGCACATATTCTTCTGGCATTGTCTATCTGACATATCTTCTGGCATATATTCTGACAATCTTCTGCCATATCTTCTGGCATATCTCTGGATATCTTCTGACATATTATCTGGCATATATTCTGGCATATTTATGCAATTCTATCTGCAAAATCTTCTGGCATTCTATCTGGCATCATCTGGCATATTAGCTGGCTTCTATCTGCGCATATCTTCTGGCATATATTCTGACACTATCTTCTGGCATTCTTCGGCATTCGATTTGGCATTCAATCTGGCATTATCTGCATATCTTCTGACATTCTTTCTGACATTTTTCTAAAACTTTCTTCTGCACATGCTTTGTCCCATACTTTTTTTTTTTCCTTTTTTTTTTTAAAGACCATGAGGTCCGCAGGGAAACCATTGGCGTGGATACTCGCGGGTGAGGTCCGGCAGGGAACACTGGGCGCGGATGGTCGTGGTTGAGGTCCGGCAGGGAACACTGGGCGCGGATGGTCGTGGTTGAGGTCCGGCAGGGAACACTGGGCGTGGATGGTCGTGGTTGAGGTCCGGCAGGGAACACTGGGCGTGGGTGGTCGTGGTTGAGGTCCGGCAAAGAACACTGTGGATCGCGGGTCGCAGTTGAGCAAGGACGACAAGGATAACAAGGAGGACGAGGAGGAGGAGGACGAGGCAGGAGGAGGCGGAGGAGGAGGAGGAGGAGGAGCAGGAGGAGGAGGAGCAGGAGGAGCAGGAGGAGGAGGAGGAGGCAACTGACATAAAATCTAACAACCCTCACCTGGCAGGTGGGGAACAAGTATATTTCTACCTCTATCTGTGATGTTGCTACCCAATAAGTTAAAACGTTACACATATTCACATATTCTTCCGGAGGGTTGAAACCAGCTAGAATAGGGTTACTGTAACAAGTGTAACTCTTGTGGGGCATTGTCATGAATTACAAGGGAAGACAATAAAAGCACTAGGAGCAACACATGTTTTTTTCAAACCCTCGGAACGCGCATGCGTTGAAGAGAAAACGCCACGTCGCTGACGTCACCTTTTTTGGCTGGGGGACGTCCCCTCACCGCGGAAGGCTGTGAGAGTTGGCGAGGCAAAACATGGCGATGCGGCGCAGTGGCTGCGTGGGAGTTGTGGCTACGTGGTGCAGTTGGGATTATAAATTACAGTCTGATATAACACAATTAGGATCATATAGGCTACCACCACTAGCCATTATGTTGTTTATTATTATCTATTAGGATCATATAACAATGGTGGTAGCCTCCATAATTTGGGATAACTAACTTCCCGGACCAGTTGATGATCGCTAGGGATCAAGTCATTAGGGTATTTGGACTCACAGAAGTGCCATTTTGGGGGATGCCTTATGTTGATCTAGACCTGCAGAACGACAACCAGCTGGTCGACATGAAAATAGATGACATTAATGATGGTTGATAAACATTCCAATTTCCATTCGTATTTTGGGGGATGGATCAGACTCTGATCAGATTCGAGTAGGAGATGCGGACAAAGAATTTCAGCTCGCATAGATGAACTAGATCAGCGATGATGTTGGAAAGATCTATGTGGCTGGCAGCTGGAAAAGATCATAAAGTTCAGTTGCACTGAACCAGGATATCCTCTGTGGATCAAAATGTCAAAGCCTGAAATTCCACTGATTTTGGTTGTAACATTGTAACCATTGCTTTTGGAGTGATTCTGATGTTCATGTCCGCAGCCGATGCATTGCGCCGGCAATGTTCTTCGACAACGCCATAATTAGCTAGTTGGTTAGTTACCCTTAGAACAAATTGGTATGTATATATATATATATCTGCTTGGTGGTTTGGAACATGAATTTTATTTTCCATTCAGTTGGGAAAAACATCATCCCAACTGACGAAGTCCATCATGTTTCAGAGGGTTTTTCAACCATCAACCAGATAATCGTTATCCATCAATTATCCATTAATTATCCATTAAATCTACTTAAAGTACCATATATTATCATATATTATAGGCAAATATACTATAGGTGAGGGCTTATAACCTACCCACTAAGCAGCTGCGCCCATCCAAGTAGATCCAACTGGGGTTGGGCAAGCGACCAGGGAGAAGGGAAGATTGCTGGAGAGACGAGGCCCGCTGATGGGACTTGGGCATACTTGGGCCCAAGGTGAAACAACACAACTTGGTCTGTCCAACATAGGGGTGTAAACCAACAAGAATGGGGACATGTTGTGGGAAGTTGGTATTATATAAAGATATGATATTATATATATAACTATATATAATATATAACTCTCAATATGATAGGCGCCTCTGAAACTTGTTAGTATGCCACTCAAACAGGAGTTTTAGCAGGACAATTGTGACTAGTGACTGAATATGGGGGTACCCTATATTCAGACAAACCCGAATGGATGAGACAAAGCAAAACTTTCAAATTTATAAATTGATGACCATTTTTTTAAATGGTGGTAAAATCGATGATCCCTCAGACAAAGCCACGTATGTATTTCGTTGGGTGACTGATAGGAGTCAGACAATGTGGCCATGGGGAATCTGCAGGTGTATTTCCACTTGAGGTCCAATGAAGCAAGATTGTCTGGTTGTGACTGCCTATACATCAAGAATGTATCAAATACATATATACATATACATATAATCTGTACAATCATATACATATTTGTACAGAGAGAGAGAGAGAGAGAGAGTTAATGAATGTACGTTGTGGAAATAACATGTTTTATTGATATATATATAATGATAAACATATTATATATATATATATTAGTTAGTTTATTTCCATAGTAACACACTTTACAATATTTATACACACCAACCTGGGATGGTTTCAACCCATCTTTACGCATCCAGCAGCCGGTCTTGAAGGTAGGAGGCTTGCTCGGCCAGCCGTGAGGGGCGAAGAGGTCGGTGGGTGGATTCGGAGAATACCCATCAAGAATATATAAGTCACTATATGGAGGTTTCCTGAAATAGGTGTACCTCCAAAGCATTCATGTTTATACGAGTTTCCATTATAAACCATTTGGGGGTACCCCCATTTTGGGAAACCACCATATATATATATTTATTTATTTATATATAGCATTGGCGTTGGTTTAAATTTAAATATTAGTTACATCTAGTTACTAGTTATATAAATCACCATGTCTATTTTAATACCGCCACTAAAGATTGGGGAGTTAAGCATCTAAAGTAATCTTGTTATAGTATGTTATAATGACTTATAAGGGGTTTCAAAGGGACTATAATTTGAACGTAGCCATGGACAATTGCCAATTTAGTTCGATTATTCACCTATATTAGAAATGTTGGTTTTCAGCAACTGTTAAATTATTGGAGAGTACCCAATAATTTTGATATGATGGAATATGATGATGCACCAGTGGATGTTGATTTCTTCGCATCAATTCCAGACAAACACTTGCATTTAGATATGGGCAATAGATTTATTTGACCCTTCGTAACCGGGTATATAGTAGTTCATGGGTTATAACCCACTATTCATCAGCCAGAGCAACTATGATGACCCATCCAAGTATGGTAGGAGGGAGAGTCTACGGGAACCGCACCCATTTTTGGTCCATCTCTGATGCAGGGCCTGGGCTGAAGGCATTGTGATCACGGCCATTTTGAACAACCTTTATGCAAGTTTGCATTGTTAATGTTTGTTCAAGAATAGGTTGGTCTCATTTGGTATTTAAATGATATATGTGTTTTTCTTGATGGTGTTCAACATAATCCATTTATGAATATTTATGCGATTCAGTTGTTAACTTTTGGAATCCCATGGAATTCCTTGTGTAACCCTATTGGAGCAGCATTCATTCATGGTGAACTCCAGGTGCTGACCATCGTGAACGGTGAGATTATGGGTCGAACCTTTGCCACTCCACATTCATTGGAGCCCTGTTGATGGTTTGGAACATGTTTACCCTCTGGTAAAGACTAACATAGCTATAGAAAATCACCATTTTTAATAGGTAAACCATCCATAAATTGGAAAATATATGAACATATCATATCTGCTTGGTGGTTTGGAACATTTTTTACTTTTCCATATATTTGGAATGTCATCATCCCAACTGACTTTCATATTTTTCAGAAGGGTTGAAACCACCAACCAGACCCTCTTGGTTATTTAATGGTATTCAATCCCAGTCTTCTAGTACTTTGACCTATGTTTCTGAAGGTTAAGACTGGTCAAGGTATTTAAAAATAGATATGACTATTGAAGATAGCTTGACGTGCTGTATTCATACTTCCTAATATACATCGTTTGAGATCGTTTGAGGTTCCAAGCATAAGCATGGGGTCAACGTTAGGAGAAAGCAATGTTTGTGCAGAGAAACAGGTCCAGATAACGTGATTGTATCTACCCTCTGGTGAACGAACATGACTATGAAAAATGGCCATTTATAGTGAGTTTTCCCTTTAAAAATGGTGATTTTCCATAGCTATGTAAACGTTTACCAGAGGGTAATTGATCTAGTTGTGTATCAGAAGCAACTTGGTCACACTTCTCAGTTTATGTATAATTCCCGGCACTGGTTGAAGACTAACTCTACAGTAAACCTCCACATAGGGGATTTGAAAAACACGCTTTCCTGATGTTTCCTCTGCAATTTCCTTTGAACCATCTTCATGTTATTTTCGGATTTTCCATGAAATATATAAATCATCCGGCTATTGGGGTACCCCCACGACTATGGAAACCCCCAGATCATCTCCGACCCGTTGAAAAAAAATCAGATCAGTTCCAGTCCTGAGTTGACAATCTTTACATCACCATGGTTTAGTAATATCATGAGACTATGCTTTACATCCCGTGATGCTTTACGTCATGGTTTACATCAATATTGATACGACTGGGTTTACCCTCGGGTAAACTAACATAACCATGATACTATGAAAAAATACCATTTTTAATGGGTAAATCAACTATTTCTATGGCAATTTTCAATAGCTATGTTCATTTACAAGGGTAACTCAGATCATGGCTAGCCTTTTGTCTTTCAGACGCCCCTCCGAACGACCTCGTCGTTTGGTCGGCCCTTCAGGTCACAGATGACAGCAGTATGGTCGTTCGACAGGACAGGGTTATTTTCCATAGGTATGTTGAAACTAATGTTCAAAGGAGCATATAGGCTATTCATATATATTCATATCTATATTATCTACATATATATATACACTGTAGACTATATTTATCTATATTTGTAAGAATCAATAAACTCATATATAAGACATACATATATGACAATCAAGATAGTATCACTGTAGATTAATGAACTAAATTGGTTCTTTAGATGACTTCAACACCACGTGGTTCGGAGGGGAAGCTCTGTCGTGACGGGCAAATCTAGAGTCCTACAGCCCCACTGGTTACTATCTGTGCTGGGTAGTGGTTCTATATATTTCCCTAGTAATCAGTGCTGAATCATGCTGAATCAACTCTTCATTGGTCAATGTTTTCAATGTTTTTTTTGACTGCTGTTGCAAAGCACAAGGGTGTGATGCTGAACTGTCACAACATTTGATCATAGAGTCAAGGGCTGGACAAGGCCGTCATAGATCCTGGTCCCTGAACTTCTGACTACGCTCGACTTCTCATGGATCCCTATGGGGAAAGCCTTTTATAAATAAGTGTGGGTTAATATAACATAATGTAACATAATATATATATAATATAACAACTAATATAATACAACTATATAGGTTAGTCGTCACCCTTTTTGGATTAGCATTGGACATGTCGGACATGGGTCCCGGTCAGGGAAAGATCATTCAACTGCGACTTCAACTTGTCAGATGAAGCAGGATTTCTCCAGCTCAGTGACAGAAACATTTAGAGCAGTGTTCAAAACCCCTGTTGGTTGTTTTTTGGGGGGGTTATAGTTATACTAATGAAAATTATATATCGGGGATTATCACATGGGGGCAAATCCTATGAACCATTATCCCATTGATTTTTTACACCAGCCGCGAGAAACCCCCCATCCACGTATCCATCCCCTCATCCAAAAGCCTTCGATGGTGATTTGAGCCATGGCACTCCATCGGGAGGTGGCTATGGGGTGGTGGTGCTTGGGAGGTGGGTTAAGTATGGTCAAGTTGCTCTGAATCGTTTTGTTGTTTCTTGCAAAACAATCGACATCTGGAAAATAGCAAAAGACACCAATTCGATGCATCGGGCGATTGTTTTTTTTTTTGTGGTGTCGGACTTCTGACTCGGGCGACATAGTCTTACTCATGAATACCCTGATAGCAATATGTATATACATATATGATCATATAAATGTAATATTCTGGTTGGTGGTTTCAAACATGTTTTATTTTCCATAATATATGGGATAATCCTTCCCATTGGCTAATATTTTTCAGAGGGGTAGGTATACCACCAACCAGTGTAATATTATATGTATCTATGCAATAGTGCCCGTTGCGTCAGACAGTTCTCATTTCTGGCTGGGCCTCTCCCACAGCTGCGGAGAATGTTGGAGATTGTTCCAGCCAGGAATATCCCATAATACAATGGATATATATGGGATATATATGGGATACATTATTGGATATTATATACAATTCCTGGATATGCTGGATTATGGGATATATATTCTATATGTAGTGTATCCCATATATATCCCATATATATCCCATATATATCCCATATATATCCCATTATATCCATGGTGCGGGAATTGTGGATTGAAAGAAATATCAGAAGCGGACTTTTTCTTTGACACCTGGGGTTCACGACCAGACAAACGCGACCCCCAGGAATGTTTATGCTTCGAAATGTGGAATGACATAAAATTCTGGTACTGTACTGATCTAGACCCTACTGATCTAAACCCTACTGATCTAGACCCTACTGATCTAGGGCTGGTCTTTGACATGCTGAGGACAGAATTCTCACGCCCTCTCAAGTGTCTCAAATCATGTCGGATTTTTGGGTGAATTTATGTGGGAAATGTTTGTCACCATCAAATCCACCATCAGATCTGGATCATGTCCTAGGGAAAGCAGGGACACCTTTCCACTTCTTTGATTTTGGGTAAATGAATTTACCATCTGGTTATTTAACAGTTCGCCATGGAAAATCCCAACCATAAATGGAGGTTTCTAGCTGGGAACATCAACCATTTTCCATGGCGATGTTAAATAACCAGAGGCTTTTTTTCAGGTTTGTTGTATCCCATAATAGCCATGACCTGGCAGAGTTTTCAAGGGATCCCCGGATTCCGAAAAAAAAAATGGCTGGCAGATGTTGTTTGTAAAGGAAACGGCTGGTTTCCATATCATTTCCATTGGGAATCATCCTATCCCCCTAAAAAATCCATGGTTTCTGGTGGATGTTTGAAACAGGGAAGGGATATATAAAATATATCCCCATTTCTTTGTGGTATTTAAGGAGGGTCTAGGTATACCTATTAATATATCCCCATTCATATAC
>CAMXCT020002453.1:73307-99919 GCA_947184155.2 Cladocopium goreaui | reverse complement strand
GAGGAGGAGGAGGACGAGGAGGCAACTGACATAAAATCTAACAACCCTCACCTGGCAGGTGGGGAAAAAACACGGCCAATGCCTGGCACCAATTGTTCGAGCATCTCGGACGTGAAAATCCCAAGATAAAGACAGCTTGTCACATCACTGCTGGTTGAGTTGGGTTGCTGGTAACAAAGCGATATTAGCTGCATAAAAAAGGTGGTGCTCACCAAGTATAAGTCGGTTTATGAACCCGACTAAGTATGAATGTATTTATCACGAACCACAACTTGGCAAATACTCCAACTCAGCTAAGTAATTAGGGGCATCACCTTGTGTGAAGGTACTTGTGCATGGTTTAAACCATGTGAGCATGTTTTGGGGATATGATGAGGATACCATGGGACACTATGGAACTATATAATGGGAATATAAAATATATACACTAACAATGGCCTTAACTAAGCCTACTCGGAATATTCTTCGAAACAAAGACAACAGGAACCGTCTACGATTGGGCAACACCCCCCTGCCACTTGGTCTCCAAACGATCTCTTCTTCAACACGAGCCTGGAGTGAGTGGATCAAAGGTAACGGGGGTATGGTCGGGAACCTTTACAGGAACTCTTTGATTTTAGAATCAAATGAAACCACAAGTTTCCTTCCAACCCAAGGTAGGTCATGTGGTTGATACCAAGGCCAACTCCTGTGGTGCATTTCTATCTACCGGATGGGCTTCCAAACCGAATGATGAGGCACCCCACTTTGGGAAAGATTTGAACGCTGCTCATGATGCACATCACATCTACTAAAAATCGGTCACGACAAGCAATTGGGATGATACGGTGGACCAGATCCTGCAGTTGGGATGATCGGTCCCATGGTTATCCCATGATTATCGCATGATTATCCCATGATTTCCAATGTTTCACAGTCACATCACAGTCACCAAAATCGTTCCCAATGGAGGTGTCAGCTGGATATCTTGGACATGGGCGATTTGGCTTCGGAAGTTGCGACCCAGTTTTGGCACCCCAGAAGTTCACCGGAAGCTGTGCCACTGCAGGCCACCTGAAGTAATGGCCATCTAATATTGTGGTTAATTGAGTGACTAATTGGTGGTTTCAACCACCCTGAAAAATATGAAAGTCAGATTGGATCATCATCCCAACTATTGGGGAACATCAAATTCCATGGTTCCAAACCACCAACCAGGTGAGAGATAACTCCGGGATGTGCATCCCAGGATTTGTGGGTCATATCTTACGCCAGATGTACAATAGGTATACTCCAAGTATATTGGAGGTTTCCTGAAATGGGTATCCCACATCCATCAGATTCCATGAGAACCATGGTTTAGGATTGAAACTCACCGGAGGACTTTAGGGATCCCATTGATCTTTGGGTAAATCACCATGATAGACATTACCCGGCCTGGTAAACATACCAAAAACGATGGAAAACCCAGCATGCTATTCATGGGTAAATCCACTATTTCGACTGGGCCATGGCTTCAAGTTTGCAAACTGTAAACGTTTACCAGAGGGTACATATAAGCCATGCATATTCCATTACATCACCATTTCATATCCTGGTTGGTGGTTTCAACCTACCCCTCTGAAAAATGATGGAGTGAGTTCGTCAGTTGGGATGGATGGAAATTCCCAACTGTTTCTGGAACGTCATTCAAAATTCCATGGTTCCAGTCACCACCAACCAGATATATTGTTATTCCAATTATTAACCATAGATTAACCATAGATTAACCATAGATACCAGTGATTATTAACCATCATTAACCATCATTACCCCATACTAAACCAATGTTCCAAACCACCAACCAGTATCCCAATATGGGTTATCAACCACGCATGGTGCCATTTGGTGCCTCGGTCTCCTCGTGTCCACAAGCCACCACGTCAGCATGGCTGCCCACAATAAAGACCAGAGCCTTGAGTTCGGTGCCCGGTTTGGAGGATATCTAATGTGATAAACAGCCACATAACAATGGAAAGATCCACCATTTTCAATGGGAAAATCAACTATAAATGGTCATTTTCCATAGCTATGTTAGTTACTTTACCAGAGGGTATCTAATGTGATAAAACCTTGCCATAAACCTACCATGACTGAGGATGATTTATACCACCGATACCACCCATAGTGATTATGGGGATGGTTTATGATTGGCTGTACAGATTTTTCTGGAATCTTTAGTTCCAAAAGCCAATCATAAACCAACCCCATAATCACCATGAACCACCCCCTCAATCAGTAATCATAAACCATCCCCTTAATCTTTATTAAATGGTGACGATTTCTTCCAAATAGTTCCCAAATGGGACTCAGTCCATGGCCAGGGTATTTCTAACGGGACCCTATTTTTCGAAGAAACCAACATAGACAACAAAAAAAACAACAGCAACAGCAACCAAAGGGGACCAACAGTGCGGCATCTATTCCATGAAGTCCTTGCAGCACCGAGGCAGTTCCGCCGAACTCAGTGGTTGATTTTGAATGGCCACCAGCGAAAAATGATAAGTTTAAGAATGTCTATGAGCAACCTCAACGATCCAAAAAATAAGGATTTTTGTTGGCCCATCATCCATCTCTCGCGCTTGTTGAAATTTGTAGCTCTGGATGAATTTCTTGAAGTCCTTGATCAGCGCTTCGTAGAAGCCTGGATAAACAGCAGCCGAATTGTCGTTCTGATTCCCTGCGTGCCTTGGAGCCATGCCAGGCGTCCAGGGCTGATCCAGGACACTTCCTTTCTTGTTTCTCAATTGCGGGATTGACAGATATATTATATATATATATGTAAGTATATATATATATGTAAGTATATATATATAAATATATATACTGGTTGGCGGTTTCAGCCCCTCTGAACAATATTAGTCAGTTGGGGTTATTATTCCCAATATATGGAAAAATAAACATGTTCCAAACCACCAACCAGTATATAATTATGTATATATATATATAAGCCGTAGCTGTTTCTCCACTCTATTTTTTTTCAGGTTTCCCATTTTCAGGTGCCACCTCAGTCCCCCATATCTTAAAAATCTCATCAACTGTTTTATACCATTATATTCCCATTATATATACCATTATATTATCATTATATATATATATTCCCATCATTAGTATCATTGTAACCATGATATATCCCATGGTATTCCCATCATATTCCCATTTTTATCCCACGATATTCCCATTGGGAATCTACCAGCCATCTATTCCTCGCATTCCTCATGGTAAAATGGGAATATCATGGTGGTAGATCTAACAATTTTACGATTCTATTTATCCATATTCCCAGGATCTTCTCCCAATTTACATTACTGGTTGGTGGTATACCCACCCCTCTGAAAAATATGAGTTCGTCACTTGGGATTGTGAGCTTCCCAATATATGGAAAGTCATCAAAATCATGTTCCAAACCACCAACCAGTATATATATATAATATACAGTGAATCATACACTGGTAGATTAAACGAAAAAAAAACATATATTTGGGGATAGTTCTCCGAAAACTTCCCATTTTGGTTGCCCCAACTCCCCATCGACATCTCAAGGCACATCCGGTGCATGGACGTGGATAGAGGAGAGCCAAAAGGTCCTGGAAGCCGAAGTTGATGGGATAACCAAGGGGTGAAACATCTATGATTAATATGAGAACTATGGTTCATAATGGATAATAGATGATAACTATGGTTAATAGATGATAACAATGATAACTATGGTAATTTAACTTTGGAAAATCACCATTTTAATATGTAATTCAACTATAAATGGTCATTTTCCATAGTTATGTTGGTTTACCAGAGGGTAATAGATGATAACTATGGTGACCTATCGATGATTATCTGTTATATAGATGGTAACTACGGTTAATGATAGATGAAAATCCATAGGTTCGTTATCTATGATTAAATCAAATTATCTATTCACCCCATAGTTTCACTGGGTGAATAGCTATGGTGAACAACTATCATTACATATCTATTGGGTGAATCTATGACACTCATAAATTCATGGGTATACTATTTTTAAGGATAGTGATTATCTGGTTGGTGGTTTCCACCCCTCTGAAAAATATTAGTCAGTTGGAATTATTATTCCAAATATATGGAAAAATAAAAAAAGGTTCCAAAACACCAGCCAGTTATAGCAGCGCATAGTAAGAGAATGATTCTATTCACCCCATTCTTTATGCCCATCGGTGATGGATTTCGCGACCACGTTTGACTACCCGAGGGTAGTAAGGCATTGCTTCGTATTCCCACGACTTGGTGCGAGGCATCGTAAGGGTCAATAAGCTATGTACTGATTTTGTCTCCTAAACATAACTGGGATATAATATGGCTATTACATTGGTAATTGTGATGGTTCTAGATGATACGCCGTTAAAAATCGTGTATATTACTGTATATGTGTGGCACAATCCCACGTAGGGGACTCCAAGTCACCAGGCACTTCTAACTGGGATGACTCTCCAAGTCCCCGATCTGCAATGCAGTGAAAAACCGATGTGGTTGATCAAGCAGTAAGAGATTACAAAATGGACTATCACAGATGTTTGGGTTGATACCCTTTGAAATTTTCAGATGGAATACGTGTAAAATATGGAAAATCCATGGAATATCAGTTTCAAAATTATGTTTATGGCTGATACCATTTGGTGCTGGTAGTCTAATTTCCGTGGCAATGGAACGTCCTCTATGGATTCCCAATGTAAACATCCGGACGTTGAGCCTCATGCTGCTCCTCCGGCTCATCCCATGTGCGGGTTAGACTCGAAGCACAAGTCGTCAGGTGGCACAAATCATCCGGGTCAGCAAAGCGTTCAACTTACGTTTGCCTGAAAACTTTGTTCTAGGCGGCATCCCAAGAATGCCTGATAGATTCAACTGATCTGCTGTCTTGCTACCTCCAGAATGGCTTGAGGAAGTATGAAACAATCTCATGCTCGCAAACTCACCTGCAGTGAGCGGCTTAAAATCAATTGCTGCTGCAGTTGCATCAACTTGCCCTTTTCTCAGCACATAATAATCACCGGCAAACCATTCAACACCGTTGAACGCCAATCTGTATCGTGGTGATTTCTTCCTGCTGCCCACTTCTTTCTTCAATAATGACATTGTCACAAGTTCATCTGGATGGTTGAACTTTGTCACTTCAGGGAGGGATATAGAATATGCACATACCTCTTTTCTGGTTTGCATGGACAACTGTTTCCCAACATACAAAAAGGGAACATCCCGACTTACTAATCCTGTTTCCCAAGAATTTGCCGTCCAAGTAGGTCACAGAAGTTGCCATAAAATGGTACTAACAAGCGAACAATCTCCACCGGGGCTGCGGTTGTTCATCAACATGGTGAAGCATATGAGGACGATGGAGGGTAAGTCCCCAATTCCTAGGCTTCTCCCGGTGGCTTAGAAGCCTACCAACCAGGTGTTAAGTGGGATGATCCAAGTAAACTATCGCTCTCTATATTTCTCTATTTCTCTCTTTCTCTTTTTCTTTCTCTATCTATCTATCTACCTATCTATCTACCTACAGTACCTACCTATTCCTACCTATTCTACCTGTTCTACCTATCTATTTGTTGAGGTTTGGGTAGTATCCCCGAACTCACCACCCCGGGCTTGGCAGCCCCGGCAGGGCATCGAGCGGAGGTTCGAACGCCCCTCCGTCCTGGGCCATGTAGGTGGTTTAACCAACACAAATGGTGGTGTTGGGCTACTATGAGAATATACCCTCTGGTAAACTAACATAGCTATTGAAAATGGCCATTTATAGTGGTTTTTCCCATTAAATATGGTGATTTTCCATAGTTATGTTAGTTTACCAGAGGGTAACACCTGCAAATGATGACTAAAAACATCGTTTCACCTTTCGTTCTTCTAAAACATATTATGTGAATTATGACGTGCGTCATTTCCAAGTTAAGCTCACCTTTATGTTTCGAAATGTTGTTTCACGGGGGGTTCATGGGGGTTTCTCACAGGCCTTTCAAAACACGGGTATGGTGATTGGGTGTACTACATGAGTAGCTGCGAATCCGAGCCATTCAAAAATCCTATCGAATTGTTGACAATACAGATGGGATCACTTCTTTTGGCTCCTCTTCGCGTTCGCTCTCCTTTTCTTCAAGTTGAGAGACTTGCTTGTGAACAAAATCGCATGATTCACAGGGATTGATTCGCAGCCTTCGGCAGTCTCATATATGAGGTTTCCTAAACTGGGGGTACCCCCAAATCTTCCATTTATAGAAGGATTTTCCATTATAAACCATCCATTTTGGGGTAGACCTATTTCAGGAAACCCCCAAACAATGGTCATGAAGTTACTCCCGCGCCGGCTCGCTGTGATAGGCACGAAGTTGGGTGGTGGTCCGTCCATTCTCTCCGCTGGGAAAACTGAAGTGAATTCGCTATGGAGGTCATGGGATGCCAGCATGACTGGTTGGTGGTATACCTACCCAAAAATGTGACTTCGTCAGTTGGGATTATTCTTCCCAATATATGGAAAGTCATAAAATTCATGTTCCAAACCACCAATATATGTATTATAAATATATACAGTGAACCATACACTGGTAGATTAACCGAAAATCCCAAACATAATAATAAACATGTTCCCAAGCATCTGGTTGATGCTCATCATTTTCCACGGTTAACCCCGTGTTTCACTCACCGCGGCACCTCGCTGTCGGTGTCCCGAAGTACGTCGCCCGAGTCCAAAGGACCCGTAGGACCCGTTCGCCAAGCGTCCAGGCGGGTGACCACGATGTAGAAACTCAGAAGGAGAATTTGGGGGGAATGGTTAATATATATGTTATATATGGTTATCATAAATGGTTTTTTGTTTATCAAATGGAGATATACCATCTATACCATTAATTCTCCAGCCATTAATATATGGTTATCATAAATGGAGATAAACAAAAAACCATTAATATGGCTTAAATTCTCCAGGAATGGATTTGATCTCCATTTTTGGGGCAAATCAAGCAATATGGTGATCATATGATGCGGGTTGAGTAAATCAAGCATTCTATGGATTTATACTGGATTCCTAATGGATTTATAGTGGAATAATGATAATCATGGAAATAATGGATAATGATAGTGGAAAACATAATGGATTTACATGTGGTCAATGACAAGAATGGATTTATAACGGATTTGAAATGGATAACACCATACCAAAAGGCACCGCAATTCGTTTGACCATTATGTTTTTCCGTTTTTTTTTTTTTCGGATCTCTTGTCCTGTCCTGAATGGACTGATAATGATGAATAATGATGGATAATGATAATGGGAGAGATCATGGATTATGGATTTACAGTGGATGGATACTGGATTTATAGTGCATAATCATATTGTAATTGTTTTTTATAAGTTATCATCCATATAATAATGGCTTCTTGTAATAGTAGATGAGAATACTTACAACAGATGGATGATCATGGAGACAAAATGGCTGTACCATCGGGGTAAATCAAGCCTTTTATGGTGACATAGTGGGACTATACTGGGATATCATATGATATAATGGATACTAATGATGGGAGGTATATGGGATTTATAATGGATACTACTGGAAACAAATGGTAATAATGGGGGCAATAACGGATACAATGCATAATAATAAGGTACGGTATACTGTATAATCAGGAGTTATAATGGATATTATGGACAATGATTTGGGAGGCATACCGGACTTATAATGTATGATTTGGTTATGGAGATATATTTGTGGGTATTGACCGAGTTTGATACGCACCCATTTGGACCCCGTCAACTAGAATTATCGTTGCCATAAACCCAGCTGTGGGAGTTGTGTGAACACACACTTCGCTATCAATCAAATAATCAACTAAATCAACTATCAATCCCGCATTTGTATACGTTTTTGCTATTTGAAGCTCCATTTTCCTCCTGGAAACGCGGTTAACTCACCTTAAATCCCCAAGAACAAACGTCCATCATGCATCGACGGGAAAAAACTGGGGATGGCACCCGCGATTCGTCAGGAAGAGATGATGCATGACCTTTCGGCAGCTTCTTTTCTACCTATTCTATCTAGCTTGGATGGATTCTACAGGATTTTCTACAGGATTTTCTACCGAACTTTTCTACCTACAGGATGTGTTGTCCATTCGCAAACTATCCATATCTGCCATATCTATTTCCAGTCACACAGTTCCAATCTTTATTTCAGGTAAGCCAGGTAAGCTAAAACATGTTTGTGCCAATAGTTCTTAGCTATTCCCAGCATTTATTTTCAGTTGGTCAACCCATTCAAATGGTCATCTTTGACAAAAAACACATCACGGGGAACTGCGGAAATCACGGGGCATATTTTTTGTGGATTTAAAAATCCCCCATCATTGGTTACCCTCTGGTTATGACTAACAGTTCGCCATGGTATAGATGGCCCATAGAAAAAGATGGCTTACCGAACTTGAAAATGGGTGGATCTTTCCATGGCAAACTGTTAGTCATAAGCAGATGGTAATTCAAATATGTTTAAGAATCAATCCACTTTGGATCATGTCAGTCAAATTATATTATGTCTATTATGTTATCTGCTTGGTGGTTTTTCGCCACCCCTCTGAACAATGATGGCGTTCGTCAGTTGGGATCAATATTCCCAATAAGTGGAACAATATAAAATGTTCCAAACCACCAAGCAGTTCTGGTGGACATTGCCAATGTTAGATCCCCTGCAAAAAATAAATTCTTTGCTGGTTAGTAGATATTCCCATTAATACCAAAAGACTAAAGGATTAGTAGGTATCCATGTAAGATTGCCCTAGAAATGTTCCAAACCACCAACCAGTTCTGGTTAAGTATCAATCCATGCATTTTTGGGTCCATTTTCATCCTTTTTGGACGATGAAAATTCATGGGACAAAGCTTCGGCGCGACTTGACGGACTGACGAAACGATGTTGCAGGGGATGATGAGAACGAGCCTTGGATGTTAACCGTTGGGTTTATGGAGGATATGATTAAGATATCATGTAATGTATATATATATATATGTATCTATATATATATATATATGTATATCCGTTTATAGTCTATAGTTGGCTTATAAATTATATGGAAGATCCAAACTTGGACTGCCTCACTGACGGTATTTTAGAAGTAAACAAATGGCCTATTTTCAGCCAGCAAATGGATCAGTACCTGTAGAAATCTGTCCAGAGGCTAATATTTCCTGAGCTCCACTGGCGTTTTGGATGTAGAAAACTACACCTTTCCATGGCTGCTTTGGTTGAGCCGCTTTTACATCACAAAATTCCCTCAACACATCCAGTGTAAGCAGCTTACTCTATCACCCTAGACATCAAATGACCGTCCTTTTTTCCCCGGCTGCCCGCAACTTGATTCCATCCCCTCCCATTGGTTTGAAGGAAAAGCTACAGGAAAACCCCACATATACATATATATATATATATTTGGTAGGAACAATCATGGAAAAACCTGTAGCTTTTTTCCCTTAAACCAAGCCATTTTGCCCCATGGGTTCCGAACGTAATATTCGCGTTGCCCTCCAAAGTCCCAAGTCTTTAAGAGCACAGGACTTTGCTCGTCCTCCTCATCACCCCTTGGGCGATTTTTAGATGGTGGCCAGGGGTGATGGCTTCATGGCAACCATGGTAATAGCCACTAGACGTTGGGATATAACCTTCATAACTATGGTTATGTAAGTTGATGATAGTTGTATGTTATATAAGTTGATGATGGTTATATGCTATATAAGTTGATGATATAACTGGAACCGCAAGTAGAAAGAATGGACTATTTCGGACTCTTTCAGTCGTGACTATGCGTGACTGGAAACGTTGTGACTATCATAGCTTTGTCTCAAAATAGTGGTCCGAACCGGCCATCTAAGATCTTTCGAGGCAGGATGAAAAACACAACACACACTGAAACCCACTACTTGGTGGCTGATCCCACGAATCGTAAGTGGGTTATAACCCCAGTTATAAATGGGATAAGTAGGGTTAATCCACTTATAATTGGGGTTATAACCCACTTCCTAAGCGGGCGGAAACCCACCAACGACTTCTTTTTTTTCGCAACCCATGGCCCCCCACGATTCACCAGTCAGTTTTCCCAAGATGAATGGAGCAATGGAGCCATTCCAATCTGTCCAAAAATGGTGGATATTTGTATGTATATATATATATACCCTCTGGTAATTTAACATAACTATGGAAAGATCCACCATTTTTCATGGGAAAGTTCACTATAAATGGTGGATCTTTCCATAGTTATGTTAAATTATCAGAGGGTATATATATATACACACAAACATCTTATCATAAACATGTGGAGTGTCATATTCTCAACCAGCGGATTTTTGGGTAATGTTGGTAACGCAACAATCCCCAATTTCACCACAAATAGGTGGTATCAACTATTCCAAAATGGGTGGTTATATTATTGTTTTAACCACATTATTCAAAAAATAGTGAATTAAACCCATTCAGACAAACCTGGTCTTTAGCTGGCCGAGTTTCCTGTCAAACCTAGCCTGGCACACAAACGGGATATCCCCAAAATCTTGACTTTTTCTCCATGATATCCCCTAAATATGTATGTATGTATACTGGTTGGTGGTTTTAACCATCTTGAAACATATTAGTCAGTTGGGATGATTATTCCCAATGTATTATGGAAAATATAAATCTTTGAAACCACCAACCAGTATATATATGTATGTATGTATGTATGCATATATATATATGTATATGTATATATGTATATATATATATGTATATGTATATATATGTATGTATGTATGCATATATATGTATATGTATGTAAATATGTATATAAATATATGTATATATGTATGTATGTATATATGTATATATGTATATATGTATATATGTATATATGTATATGTATATATATATATATGTAAATATGTATATGTATATGTAAATATACATATATACATATGTAGATATGTATATGTATATATATATATATCCATGTATGTACATGTCATACATTATATAAATATCCGCCTTATAAAACCAACCGCTTCTCTTAGCCTTCACGAGTTGTTTCACAATGTTTCACAGCCAGGTCACTGAATCATCTTGGCCACCAAATCCACAGGCATCTTGGAGCTGCTCGTAAGCTCTGGAACCTCCTCGGGTTCACCTGACGAAGCGAAAAAGCTGTGTCGTCCCCACATGTGGGGTCAAAACATGATGGTTTATGGGAATAAAATGGGAACATCATGGGATACATCAGCCTTCAGCTACCCTCTGGTAAACAGCCACATAGCGAACTGGAAAGATCCACCATTTTCAATGGGAAAATCCACTAGGAAAATCACCATTTTCAATAGCTATGTAACAAATTACCAGAGGGTATATGATGGTTTATGGTCATCCATTCCATCCATTCCAATGGGAATCCCAACATCATGGAGCTTGGCTCGAAAAAACCCCTCATGGATTGATGACCGGGCCGAATCTACCTACCAAAAAAAGGGCCACCTGGAGATGGATCCCCAGAATCACGGCACTTGTGCCGTGAGGGGAAAGCATCAGAAAATCTGCTAGGAAATCTGCTGAAAAGTATGGTTTCTTTTTGTGTTTTTCTGTATTCTCTGGTGAATAGGGATTCCCATCATGAATTGTGATAATCCACAATGTTTTTTTCTCGGATATTGAATAATCCCGTGGTATCGTAGTCTATGACAATCATATTAAAACTCTTTTTTGAGCCCTGCTGGTTGATTACGTATTAATGGGATTATCATGATAACAGAGGTTTCCTAAATTTAGGGTACCCCCAGTTCTCATCCATTGATGGATTTTCCATGACTAGTCACCATCCAATGCTCGCTTGGGGTAGCACCATGACTATGGAGTTTCCCCCATGACTCAAGATCCCAGGCAAGGCCCAAAGAAGTTCCAGCAGCTGGTGGTGGCGCAATCCCAGGGTTACGGTGATCCAGGTCATCCATCCCATGAAAAATCAGAATCCCAAAGTAATATATATATATAAGGATTCCCTTTAACCTATGGCTATGGATTATATTAAATGGGTTACTTATGTGATATAATCTTTTATTCGTTGAACCACTTTCAAGCAAATACTGAATGTCAAGCGCTGCATTGACTCTTGTTTTCATCTGGGGATCGTCGCTCAGCCTTCTTGGCTGTAGGTCGGCCTATAACTGCTGTTGAACTGCTGTATTGATCCAGTTGGTGGCAGTAGGGGTGGATGGAGGGTAAAGCGCGAAAAAGAACGGTGGCAAACCCGCCCTCCCTCCTCTTGGACCGAAAGTTGACAGACCAGGCGCTCTGTCTTCAACTTCATAAAGCTTTGTGACATGTCACTGCAGCTTATTCGTTGAACCGCTTTCAAGCAAATACTGAATGTCAAGCGCTGCATTGACTCTTGTTTTCATCTGGGGATCGTCGCTCAGCCTTCTCCCCCAACTCCAAAAATCTGTGCGATGATTGCAAGTAGTTTTTCCTTCGCCAAAGAAGAAGAGTCAGTTGCATTTGCCAGTAAGGGAACATCTGTTATGCCTCTGGAGGGCGGGTCGGCCACGTTGCTGCTCGAAGGCACTCTTGCTATCCAAATCATGGAGTGAATGTTACATTCCAGGGTAGCGAAGCACTCAGCCATTGCATCAACGCAAGGGTTGTCAGAGAGACCTTTAAGCAGTGAAAATTTCGTGCCTTCGTTGTCCACAAACAGCACAACTCTTTTGTTTCCAAATTCAGCTTGCCACAAGTCAGCAGCCAACAAAGCTGCCAGTGTTTCCACCTCGAAAATAATTTGCTTCTTGATACCCTCACCAAACAATTTGCGCATCTCCTCATCAACCGCCAGTGAAAAATATCTCACCTGTCCTCCAGCAAACATGACCCCTCCAAGACCACAAGGCCAGGAAGGATGCCCCGCTTCATAGCAAGCATCTGTGAACACCAACACATTCTCAGAACATAAAGCCTGAACTTCCCTAGGAACATTTGCTTCCATGAGATTGCGAAACATCTGTAGAAAGAACTTGTCTTTGTCAGTGAGCGCAGATCTTTTACCTTCTGCAAAGTCAGCAAGTACGCGCAAGCATCTTTTGCCAGTACGGCCAAACAATTGAGATTCCGCAAATTGCATCCTGCCACGCATCCGTTGTGCCTGTTTGTTAGTCAGGCGACCTTCCTTCACAACTTTTAGCAGTTCTTCACATAGTTCTGTGCGCCTTGACTCTGTATTGCACACCAAGGCTTTGCCTGTCGATGCTGAGCCAAGGTTGAAGACAACACCAAGGGCGGAACATTGCAAGTCAAAGGGCTGTGCTTTCTCACCTTCTTCAGCAAAGATCCATCCCAAGAGCCTGAACAGTGCAGTAACCGCCTGCTCAGTACTTCCAACCAGTTTCGGCCGGCTAAATGAAATGAAGTCGTCATAGAAAGACGTCCAAACGAAACAGCATCCTGTAACACCCAGCCACCACAACGCCCTTGCAAGTCGCAGAAAAGAGTGTACACTACGCACTGCTCCAAACGGTAAAACCAGGCTTTGAAAGAAACTAGCCCTTTTGCTCCGTGGGTTAAAGACCCGGAGGTATGCAAATTGCTGACCCTTTGTGCTCAAACCAACTTGTCTGTAGGCGCTCGCCAGATCGAACGTACGCACAGCTAAATCGCTATCAACATTGGCTTCCTTGCATGCACTGAACCAAACCATCAATAGTGCGCAAGCCACATCTACTGTGTGCAACATGGGAGACTCTGAAACAGTTACGCAAGCATTCACCCCGGATTCGGAGTAGTCATCAATCAATCTAACCTTGTCATGGCGTTGGCGCAAACCAAATCTTCGGGAAAGCGGGCGGTCAGCTGGTACCATGCTCTCACTCAAAGGGCCCACTAACCACCCTCTGTCTACCTCCTCCAAGGTTTTTCTCCAAACAGTCTCATCAATCTCCATGTCACCAGAGCTTCTTACTTCCCTCACTGCGGCATCCCTCATTCTCTCTGCATTGGCACAGAGCTCGTTTTCGGAGATCAGCGCTGGCTCAAACTTCTTGGGGAGCATATTTGTAACGGGCACCTCACCTGTAAGATCTGAGCCACATCTAAGTTCGTCCACAACGCCAAGATCAGGATAACCTGTTGATTTCAACATTTCTTCAAAAAGTAAAATTCTCTTTCCGCTAACCGCATTCGCCACATCATGTTGCATGGTTTTCTTGAGGTTTTTCTCATCACTCTCCAACTGCAAAGCCCTACGGGTCCAATGAGAAAAGAACTCGGCTCTCACTCTTGCAACAGTGGCTTCATCATTCTCAATATTGAAGTGGAGCGCATCAAGCAACTGCTGTGGCACCGCCGAGTCCAAAGAAAGTGGATGCTTTGCTTTCATAGCTTGTTCAACAAACTCTTGCTCACTCCAAAAAACTCCACAAAGCTTAAGCTCCAAAACGCACGGAAAACTGCAAATGGTGGGTTCAAAATCAACCTGCACATCTATGTTCCAAACTCGACATTGGTCAGTGATGTTGTTGCGCAAGGACTGCAAGTTTTCACCCCCCATTTGAACTTTTTGCAGGACTTTTGAACATTGTAAAAATTCATTGTGGTGTGGCCATATGCATGAGTCACCATGAAAAAGCGCAATGCATTTGCTTTTGAACTCAGGTATCAGTGGTGCTACTTTATTGCTGGCTGGCTGATTTTGGGCAAGGGTACGAGCAGCTAAGTTGATAGGGACTTGTACAGCAACGGCAAGTCCACGCTTCTGTAATGCAAGCAAAAATGTTGCAGCGATCTTGTCACAAAGCGCAGCGGGATAATGAACTTCCAAAGTGGTTGCATATAGACGTTTGCCGTTTTGAAATTGATATCCCCATGCATCATGTTTGTGTTTGCCATCGCAAACTGCATTTATTTGCTCGACTTCTGAAAAATTTGCCAGCAATTTCGTCCACTTTGGACGTGATGAACCATATGCACACGCTTGATGACATTGTGCACAGTCAGTGTCCTGGTGTTGTCGTTCCCTCCATGGGGTGGTGTCCCAGTAGAGTGAGTCACGTGGGTTTTCACACATGCATAACTTGCCAAGCTCACAGCATAAATCAAAAACTGTTGCAGAAAAATCATATAGAACATTGCTCTGCTGCACACGCAAGAAGTCCAGGTTTTGTAAACCTGGCAAGCCATCAGGAAATTCTTTTGTTCTCAGAGGCTGCGGCAAAAATGGGTCATCTTCTCTTTGTATGTTTCGGGCTGCACTGGCAGTACCGCAAGGTGGGGCCATGAAGACAGCTTTAATCTGTGGGTTTCGAATCCAGCTAAGCACCAAAAGTTGATTTGAGACAAGCGTCAGGTCAAGTTTTGTAACAAGCGCCTTAGGCGCCTTGGGTTTGTTCTTATCCACTGCAACGATGTCGAGTCCAAGTCGTTTTAACGAAGCACTCAAGCCTGCAGTTCCACAAAAGAGTTCCAGGACCACAACGTGTTCACTAGTTGTCAAAAAATCCGGCTTGGCATCAGCTAGCCTTGCTTGGGCTAGTCAGTCCTTGTTGGCTTCATCAGCATGTCCTTCTTTGTAAGGATGGGCTTTGAAACATCCAGCCTTGAAGCAAACATGTCGCCCCTTGGCGCATGCCGCACCAACGGGGGCTTTGGTGCACTGACTAAGATTGAAGTCAAAGCATATTGGCCTGTTTTTGCCATCTCTCCCAACGCATCCTGGATAGCCCTTTGGTGCGGCGTTGGAGCCAAAACTCTTGTTGCCTTTGCCCTTGCCTTTGCCACGTCCTTTATAGTTGTTCTGTGTAGGATATGGCTCTGGGAAATTGCGCTTGGGCGCATGATGTTCACTTGCATGTGCTTTGGGCAGAGGTAAAAGATGGAAGGCTGTGTTGTAGTCCTTCAGTGCATCTTCCAATGCGTTGTCAAGTGGTCGGACATCTGCAGCATCAGGCCTGATGTCTTGCACATTGTGTGCAAGGTACGTGAACACTTCCTTGTCCGCCCGCATGACTTGCGCCAATGTAACAGCCTGGAATGAAGGCGGTGGTTCCAGAGACAAATGACGTAGCAATTTCTCCACATACAATTCATGTGATCGAAAGCTGATCAGGTTTGCAAAGTCATATGCAATTCCACGTCTGCGCAAGCAAGCCGCAAGGTTGTATGTGGTTGATACTGTTTCGTCCGGAACCGATTTGGATTCCTTGATACTCAAACTACCAGCATCCAACTTGAGTTTCTTGTCAGTGCGACCTGATGTAATTTCATTTTCCCGACTTGTACATCTTGCAGGTTCAAGGTATTTGAGCACTCGGGTTTCAAATTGATGTGCGCACTCATCCAAAAAGTGAATGCGAAGGCTCACCCACACCAGTGATATTCAGCCCTTGCAACCTCAACCTTATCTGTTCCATCCTGGCTGTCTTCTCAGCAAATGGTATGGCTTTCGGCGTGGAAGAGTCGGGAGTTTCTACTGTTGACCTGATCGTTGATGTCATGATCACCTCACACTCATAGTGGAGTCGCCTTACCGCTGCGGCTGCACCCATAGTCAAAGGAACATTGTTGTTCACTCCTTGTGCCCAGGTATCAAATTCACGCTCGTTGAACTCTGCACCGGGTCTAAACACCGCAAAGGCTAGGTGTCCAACAGTTGTTATGCCCTCGCGTCTGAGCGCCTGCAAGAAATTTGCTGGCACACCATACTCATTGGCTCGCGCTTCAAAGTGCGCTTCACTGTCCACAATTCCTGCCATCTTGAACCGGAAACTAACGGTCATTTACATTGATCATTGCATCACATGTGTTCACATGGACCAAACCACAAACACGCAGCAACAAAGAGACATGCAAATGCCACAAAACTTTTGACCCATGAGCATCGTTCCCAATCCAGATGTTCCACAACATCACCGGTTTTCAAACATGAAAAATGCAAACAAAGTCCCAAAGGAAAAATTGACAAATGACTCAAAAATCTGAACATGCACATGGCTGGACATACCAGCTTCATCAAGGTTGCGCAAACAACCCAACAGCGGCGCAAGCCGCTTCTTTTTGTCGCAGTGGGCAACCACTGGATCACAGAGTGTTTGCAAAACACTGCCCGCATCGCAGCCCAGTCAGCTGGTGCACAGGGAAGTATGGTGGTCCAATGACCCTCCCGCACTTGAACGACTTTTCATCTCGTCGTTCATGGATCACCAAGGTGCCGCCATTGATATACCACTTCAAAGTGGATGGCACGGCAGGTCGGGCAGCTTTGTCAGGTTCACCAGCCTGCTCCTCGCTCACCTCCACGTCACTGTCACTGTCAGAATCACTGCAAGAGTTGCTGGAGTCGCTGTCCCAATCTTTCAAAAGGTCAGGAGGATCAGGCGCCTGTGACTCAACATCAACCACCTCATCCGTGGGCCAGTCGATTTTCTGCCATGACATTGGCGTTTCAGGCAGTGGACTTTCTGGAGACGGAACCACGCTGGCCACATCTTGCTGCCCTTCCACCATTGCACCATCCAGGTTCTCGGTTTGCATGGATGGCATTGGGGTCGACGGCATCGGCATCATCGGTCCTGGAGCCCTTGGCGCAGGAACTGGGGTGATCATCCCAGATCTGGATTTGTCCGGAAAGAAAGCCTGCTGCCTAATAGCATCAAGGACCTTGACCAAACTCCGAAGTGCAGCCGTCACCAAGTCCCTGGAATACAATGCAGTAGGTCCCTGCGCAGCAGTGCTATGACGCGCAAGCACTGCACGATGCTCAGGAGAAACGTCATGTTTGGCGGTCCATGAAATACATGTAGCTTTGCATGAGTGAGTAGAGATCCTTCTGCCCTCCAGTGGAATGCCGCCATCCATGAAAAGCCGCTTCATGAAAGAATTCATCTCCTGCGAGGTCAAGAACCTCTTTTGCCAGCCTGTCCCACCTTTTTCCGGAGCTGGTAACATGGGTTCAGGTTCTTTGCCAGGTAATGACAGCCCTGATTTCCTCCTCAGCTCAAGGTATTCTGCAGCCCAGCAATCTTCAGTGACACCATTGGCAGGTGCCACCACTGGCAATAGCATCGCTTTGGTGGCTGCAGTCCTCGAACCCTTGTGCACCGGCGCATCGAGCTCCAGGAACATGTTCTCGTCATCCAGCATGCAGTTGACTGATGCCAGCAAGTCTGAAAAACGAGCTCTGGCATACACCATATGCAAAAGATGTCCAATGAAGACCCGATCCACCATGCAGCGTCGATTGTCCATCATTGCTTTGTGCAAAAATTGCACATCTGCCACTGTCAGAGGATCAGCCGGCTTCCAAGGTCGTTTGCAGGCGAAGAGCTGTGCTGCAAGCCCTCTTACCCGCAAGCTGCCCAGAGCTTACTCACAGCCGTCCACGCGGAAGACAAAGAAGCAGAATCTCAAAGCCTCCAAAAATGATGTAGCTCGCGTGGCTGGGGCTTTTTCGGCCTTCAGGTTTTTGAAGTAGTCCCATACCACTCTTTCATCTACCGGCAGCCAAGATTTGCCAAACTGGCGCATCACCCAAGTGTTATATGTCTTCACCGCATAAAACCTTTTCATGACTGTATTGGGGCTTTTCACACCCAATGATGCGTCTAGGATCTCAAGCCCATTTTTGTATATGTCTGCCAGGCCCTTTTCCCGCAAGGCGATCCTGCCTGGATCACTGCACTGCATATCCAGTCTGAGAAGGTCCCACCAATACCTGACTGCCAGCTCGCGTTTCGCATCACGTTCCTCAATGTAGGACCCTCCGATGACTTGTTTGACAACGCTGGTGTACAAGGCATCATCAGTGCGGGTAGGTTTCACTCCAATGGATGCAGCGCATTGCAAGCCCTCACCAACTTGAACTTGCACTTTGACAAAACTGTTGCTACTTGCATGTAGTCGCGGCATCTTGGTTTCCAATCTGCCTTTGTCACCAAAAATCCGAGCCATGCGTCCTTTCTCCCAAGGATACAGAACAGGCTTTTTATCTGTCAGCCTGATTGCTTCAGAAATGATGGTGTCTGGTGCAGTTTTACCCACATGTGAAAAGGAGCCCAACTGTGCTGAAGGATCTGTACCGGCCTCCACAAAACTAACACGTCTGTTTGCATTGCCGCTGTCGGCTGCAGGTTCAAAAAGGGATTGATGGGCCCCACTCGCAAAAGCATCATCTGAGTGAGATCCAAATAAAAGCTCCATTGCACTTGCCTGTTGCTGGCCTTCCAACTGGTCCACTCCATCTGAAGGTTGACCCAAAAACTCAACAAGCAGTGACTCCTCGCCATCTAGATTGACGGGCAAGTTGGAAGGTATGTCATCCAGGCTTTCAGTACCACTCCTGTACTGGCTCTGCCACCTTCTTCTCATCTGTGGAGCTAGGCTTGCCTCCCTGACCGGGCGTTGCTGCAGCCTTTGCTGCAGGGATGTCTGTGATGGCGTCCCACGACTGCCCCACGCCTGCTGCTCTTGCTGCAGCTCTGGACTGCAACTCGTCAGCTATTGTTTTGATGCTCTGAAGGAGAGCTGAATCAGAATATGCAGCCCAATGAATGCCCGGCGGAGAAGAAACAGACCTATCTCCCATGGCTAAAGCGCAAAAAAGAACGGTGGCAAACCCGCCCTCCCTCCTCTTGGACCGAAAGTTGACAGACCAGGCGCTCTGTCTTCAACTTCATAAAGCTTTGTGACATGTCACTGCAGCATAATGGGTTCATCTATAGAAACCCTAAAAATCGATTGATGACCAACCCATTTTATGGAAATACACGTCATGTTTTGACGAATCATGAGGTTGAACATCCAGAAGTCCAATCTTAGATACCTTCGAAGAAAACAGATTTCAGCTGGTTAGATTTATATATCCTAATCAAAATGGGGAAAACAGGTTACATGTACTAACCCACCCCACTACCCATCACCAGTTGGTTTACTCAAAATATGACGCTATTTTTGTGGTCACATTTTTTTAATGAACATTGGAGCCAATATATCTCTGCACAGAGTCTTCCTGTAATAAGTGACGCCTAGCAAACACATCCGCCGTGGAGTTTTCTTCCAGTTGCCAAACCACTTTGCACCGCTGCCTCCCAGCCTTCATCGCATGCATCAAAAATCGGAAGAAACTGTTGCAACAAGTCCTGACTCAGCAAACCTCCGTCTGAAAGAAGATGGTACCCACGTTGTGCGAGTGCATCCTCTCTTTGAATTTCATCATCCTCTCTGTACAGCTGCTTTTCCACTAAGGTGGTGCCCCAGTTCGTTAAGTTGGTTCAAAAAGCTCCAATAGATTGGGTTTATGGATATTTATGGTAGGTTTATATGCTCCCGTGTCTTGTGTTCACGCCCCTCCATATGGTATGGGGGGTTACCCCCCCACCCCCACCCCTCACCACATCCACAGGGGGGGAGCGATACATAGACATATGACATATGCATTTTAACATACATATACATACTGTATACATTTGCACATACACTATATAAAATACCCTTTGGTAATTTAACATAGCTATTGGAAACGGCCCATAGAAATAGTGGATTTACCTATGAATAGTATGGTGATTTTCCAGTTCGCTATGTGGCTGTTTACCAGAGGGCACGTATACATATAGGAACCATCACCATCTCGGAGGGGGAGGGAAAAAAACCACCAGACGCCCACTCTGCCGCTCTGCGAAGGTGATTTGATCCAAGTTCACCCAGCGGCGAGCACGGATTCTCTTCGTAGCATGGATTGGCGGTCGAAGAAATATCACAGAAATGATCTGTTTATAGATGATAAATCATTGGTCACATATTCCAATACCGCAAATCATTTGATGATACCATTTGATAATTCCATACCTTTTCCATATTTTACCATTGAAGATACAAGGTGAGGCCCCCCACCAAGTCAGGTCGGACGGAATATAGGTTCGTGAAACCACCGCAATTATGAATTCATAAGCATATAAACCAGTTATAAATCAGTCATAAGTGAGTTGCAAGTCAGTTCTTCAGTTATAATGTCAACCCTGGATTGATAAACCCCTGGGCTGTTTAATTGGGAGGGTACCATTTAAGTATCAGATTATGACTATTGGAGGAGTACCCCCTAATTAATAAAACATGGTTTATTAATCCGGGGTTGACATTAACCACATTTATAACCAGTTACACCTATTTCTAACTGCTATTTCGGGGCCTGGGATGCCTTCAGCCTGATCCGCGTACCTGGCGGAGCCAAATCTTTGTTGGCCAAGCGTTCCGCCACATAGGCCGCACAGCGTTTCTCCAACTCCGCCTTGACATCGAAAATGGGTGGCAAAATGGAGGTTTTTCAGCGACTATTACCTCTGGTAAACAAACATAGCTATGGAAAACCACCACTTTTAGTAGGTAAATCAACTATCAATGGGCCATTTTCCATAGCCGTGTTTGTTTACCGGAGGGTAAATAGGATGAACATTTAAAGGAAGTTTCCAAGATTTTCCAAATGTTCATGAGAATGAAAGGAAACAAAATCATAATGAATTATGCTGACAGACAGGAATAGCCAACAACCAAAATGTAATGTAGCAAAGCAAACCTTCAGGGCCAGAAACGGGTGGGATTTAAAGCATCTGGTAATTTGGCAGTTTGCTATCGAACATGGTCCACTTATGGATGATTTTTTCTTCCTTTTTTAAACATGGTGATTTTAATCTGTTAGATTAACGGAGGGCATATCTTTAGTTCTCGTTCCTTTCAGGTACTAAAACTCTTAGCTTTTGCTGCCACTGATTGGGGACACTGGTTTCAACCCATCCCCCAAGAAATAAGTCAGTGGAATAGTCGTTCCAAACAAGCTGGTTGGTGGTTTCAACTCCTCTGAAAAATATGAAAGTCAATGGGAAGGGTTATCCCATGTATTGTGGAAAATAAAACATGTTTGAAACCACCAGCCAGAATTGGTCATATCAGCTTTTTACAATTTCTGAACAGCGAATCTTGGCCAACGCATTTCCAATAGGATGTAGTATAGAATAGTTCTCATCAAATGGCTAAAGACCACAAGGTGAGGCCCCCCCTCCCAACAGTTATAACTGGGTTTTCATAACCACCATGAACTGTAGTTGTATCCCCCAACCATTGGCCTATGTTTTAAACTCTTACGACTTGTGGAAAAGGAAAAGAACAAACATTGCCATTTCTTTCGCACATACATTCTGCTGAAAAATGCCAACGTTACACATCCAAGAAGACCTGCAGAGTCAAGGCTCCAGTGTCCAACACCAGTCACAAAATCTGCCGGCATCTTCGGATCATGGAACCGCCATTTCAGCTAGGTTGCCCTGCACAGCAAGTTCAAGAGTAGTCTCACCATGTGCAAGACCATGGTTCTTTCGACGATCATCCAAGTCTTCTTTGTTCCAAATCAACCATTGAGCAGTGATCAGATAATTGCCACGCACTGCAATGTGTAATGAGAGCTCATCGTGAAGCCACTCCTTCGTGTTTACATCGGCACGCTTCATCAACGGAAACAGCAATGAGCCTTTGCTAACCAACTTATTTGCACCAACTCAGCTATCACAAATCAGCTATATATATCCATACAAATCACATTAAACCCACATTTTTGTTGGTTAACTCACCAGTTTTCACCATAAATCACAATTTTTTCCTATGTTTTTTCATTTAATCACCATAAATCACCAGTTTTTCCTATGTTCACCCACCATTCTCGAATCGTTTGACGCCAGAAGCGGCGTTGATCCCATAGAGGCCTACAGGTCGCCATAGCTATCCAAATATGCTATGGTATACATATATACACACAATGTTATATATATATAGTATGGCGTGTCTATATATATATATACATATTTGGGATGTACTCTATATCTTCTCATCAAAAAATGTGGTAAACCCGGAAAAAAACCATGCAGTTTTCACCAAAGCCACGCCGTGGATCTCGTGTTCACTGCGCTCCACGAGTCGCCATTGACTCACCAGGGAGGATTGCCTCGGCGCAAAACCGTGTGACAGCAAATTTATACGGTGGTTATATATATGTTAAATAGTCTATATTATATGTTAAATATATGTAGATATATGTAGATATATGTAGATATATGTAGATATATGTAGATATATGTATGTATGTATGTATGTAAATATATAAATATGTATGTGTATGTGTATGTGTATGTGTATGTGTATGTGTATGTGTATGTATGTGTATGTATATCTGTGTACATGTATATGTATATGTACATGTAAATGTATATGTATATTTGATTTTATATGTATCTGTAGATGTATATGTATATGTATATATATATATGTATATATGTAAATGTAAATGTGTATGTATGTATGCATGTTTGCATGCTTGCATGCATGTATATATGTATATATATATATTAGATGCGGTGTGTGTGTATATATATAAATATATATACAGCTTGAGTATTGTACAAGAATTCACTGTATAAGAACTTGAGGAGCTCGAATCCAAGGCGGGCTACATATTTTCAGCTATACCAAACACATAGTACTTTAAGAACTTGAGGGACCCTGCAATAGGATTGCCAAATTCTTAAATTACTGCTTATACGTGAGGTTCGCAATTCCCCTTTGCGGTTCATTTTTTGTGTGGCGTGACCCCTTATGGTCGTATGGGATGAAATCGGGCTTTGCAGAAAACAATTTTTCAAGCTACGAAAAATCGTTTTTTCGCACATGCTTGGACTGCTGCCAATCCACGCAGAATCGATGTGGATAGACGTGGGGACCTGGAACACTGTTTTCCCTAACAACTTGAAGAAAACTGAAACTTTGCAGAAAATCAATTTTTCAAGCTCCAAAAAATGTTTTTTTCGCGCATGCTTGGACTGCTTCCAATCGGACCTGGAACATTGTTTACCCAAAAACTTGGCGAAAAGAGCCGCGCCCGGAATCGAGCCTGCGACCTCTGCGCCTTAGCCCGCCGCGCTGTTGACTGAGCTATGCGGTCTCTGGCTGCTTTTCCAACTTTAAGGCAATCAAAACAAAATTAGCTGGAATAGCCAAGAAACTTAGCTGAAGTAGGGCTCTGCAGAAAAACATTTTTTCAAGCTCCGATTGATTTTCGCGCATATTTGGACTACTTCCAATCCAGAAAAAATGCCTATGTGGGTAGACTCGGGGGCCTGAAACATTGTTTTCTGCTATAACTTGAAGAAAACTGAGGCTTGGAAAAAAAAAACAACTTTTCAGGCTCTAGAAACTTTTTTTCCACACTGCTCTCATGAAACTCAGAGAAGCTCGGCTTTGCAAAAAAAAATCATACTCTAAAAAATTGTTTTTTGCACGCTAAGCTTATGAATTCAGACAAGCCTGGCTTTGCAAAAAAAATCAGGCTCTGAAAAAAAATGTTTTTTTTTCTCCGCGCTGCTCTCATGAAACTCAGGCAAGCCCGGCTTTGCAAAAAAACAATTTTTCAGGCTCTCAAAATTCATTTTTTCGCATGCATCTTGTCAAATCTGCCAACTCCACCTCCTTACCTCGTTTAAGCTTGCGCCAAATTGTGCAGATGCATGCAATACATAACTAAGAATGCCTTAAGAATTTGAGGGACCCTCGGCCTATGGTGGTTTAAATTTGCCTGCATTTAAAAATAAGAATTTGAGGGACCCTGGGCCTCAAGCTTTCGGATTCTTAACCAGCGCTCGGGCCTAATTAAATATATGTAGATGACTCGATTTCTCTGTGGCTGGGTAAACAGATTGAGCAACTCTTTACGTATATGCTGTCAGAACTACAAAGCTATGGTCGTTTATACTTGGTCGGTGCATCACCCCAGACCTTTGGTTTGGGACGTAAATCACCCGGAAATATGATCGTGTGCGCAGTAGCGAATTGTTCCCTATCTTTCCAGCGACAGGGGCATGATAACTGATAATGATACATAATGATATATCATATATACCAACGATGATAAGTTTAATATGTTTTAATCATTCTAAATGATAGTTCACGACAATCATGATCAAACCCTGGATTGAACTACTGGGCACTGAGATTTCTCGAGGCACTTTGCTTCCGTCGAAAAACATAAGTGCATCGCAGACAGACCAAACCAGAAACCGGAGCTGGGAACCGAACAGGAGCCGGAGCTCGTTCCGAAGGCCGTACCAAAATCGGAGGCATATATGCCGGGACCTTCCCACCAGCTATCGTGTTCCAGGCGTTGGGCAACATCTCATGGGCCCGTTTGGCCAAAGAGATTGCACGAAGAGCACCTGCACTCTCTCAGCGTGCACAACAGGCCTGAACTTGTCATCGAATTCCTTCAGCCTCTGGATCACTGCAGCCACTTGTGCCAACCACTGAGAAAATTTCACGACACGGTTCTGACTTTGACATAAGTCTGAGTGCGTCTCCAGCTTCGGTCAGCACCATAGCAAACATGACTGCCAAAGTTCCTACGGTCTCGCCTATTGGCAGGGTGCGCCGTTCACTCATGGCCCTAAGCCTGCCACTTGACGCCCCAGATTTCACGGTCCTAAGTACGGGCGTGAAATGAATAGTCAGACTCTGAAATACTTTTATATTACGGGTGGAAGCGTAAAAAGTGAAGCTGAAGAGTGAGCCTACGTCCGCCAAGAGGTTCCAGTTCACCTAGGAAGTAACATACAGACCCCTGATCACAGTGATCTTATCAAATTGTGTCCGGCCATGCTTGCAATGCTGGAGAGTGGTGCCTTTCGGTAGTATATAATCAGTTTCTGGGCAAACGCATATCCAAACTTTGGCTCCCCATGGCCAGGGATATGGATAACCATAGCTCCGAAGCGCTCACTCCATTCACCACTGGAATTCCATGTGCCCAACAACACGGCGTGGTAAATGTTCCAAACATCACCGACAAGTGGGGGCTTGAAAGTGATGTTCAATCCCACAAGCAGGACATTTACAAAGTGAGGCCCCCTAGATAGCAAAGTTGGTTTTTAACTCCAATAAGTATATATATGGTTTATGGTACTTACACCTATACTACGGACTAGTTACAAACATCACTGGTTTTCCCAACATTTACCAACCTTTTTCCGAAAATGGCCAACAAAACTCAGAGATCCGACCATTCCGAACGAAGCAAGTGGCAAGTCCAGCGGGCTCCCTCCAGCTTCTGTGTTGACCAATGGGAGCGCCTAAGCTGTGTAGCCAGGGCCATCTTCAACAGCTCTGTCAGGAGGGTTTAACCAATCAAAGTGGCGCGTAAAACTACGAACACTATACCAAAACTAACATTTGGCAAGTTCTCAACCATTGCTTGTGGCCCGCCCATCTACGGTAGTTTCATAAGGTGAAGGTTGGAGTGGTCACTTGTTCCTTGACATACTTGTTGGCTGTTGCTGGGCTTCAAAAACAAGAAATACCAGAAACCCGCCTAGTGAAATTGACCCCCCAAAAAAGGATCCTTGCCTAAAATCCAGTCACCTTCAGGTGATGATTTCCCAAAATGCATGATTCCTTTCAAACTAATTTTGCTGGAGTGTTGGTTATGTTCCTCCCAACACAACTTTCCGCAGTCAAATGAATCATCCAATGGTCAGCAGATGAAATGATCAGGGCTCA
>CAMXCT020002453.1:15807-68307 GCA_947184155.2 Cladocopium goreaui | reverse complement strand
CCCCGCAAAAAAATCAATTCTTAGCTGGTCAACGTCGATAATTAGATAATCCCATACCAAAAGACAAAAGGATTAGTTTCTACCCATCCAGTTGATTGACCTAGATTACAACTCCAATTAACTATAGTTTACGGTACTTATAGCTACAGTTACTGGGGTTTATAAAGCAACAAACATAACGTTTGGGTGCCCCACATTGTGAACCAGCTTAGAATCAACCAGCGGCCATCGGGTTCACCAGCGCCAGGTCTGTGTGCCCGGCTCATGGAAGGCGCATATCCAGTGAAGAGACCCACCTGAATCAATGGATTGGTTTCGTTGGGAAAATCGGAAAACCGGAAAAACCATGGTTTGAACACCGTCCAGTTTTTTTTTGGGGGGTTCCGGTGTCAATTTTCCCATCATCCAATTCTGTGACTGAAACGCGTTTAGGATGGAGAGGTGTGGGTTGTGTCGAGAAATCATCGACTGACCCAATCCAGGTGGATCTATTCAAAAAAGGGCCCAGCCATTGGGGTATTTGATACAGTTGTGGCCCCAAAATACCACTTTTTTGAGGTAAGTCACCCCATTTATGGAATTATAATCCCATAGAAATAGTCATCAAAATAACTGGTAACCAGCCTTAACTGTATTAGTCATGGTCATGGTGAGTGCCACTTGTGGAGTGATGTCTTTGTCAGGTCCCATTTCCAGTGGGATGGGCAGTGACCATTCAGTGATGTAGCTGTAATCATTTTTTTCGATTGTGGTATAGCACCCATGTTTCAATGGGAATTTCAGGATCCAATACATGGAGGTACGTTAGTACCATATGTTTGGCCATATTTTGGGGGTATAATAGCCCTAAAACATAGGCCACAAATATATGGTAGGTACCTCCAATTTAGGTTCCTGAAATGGCCATTGAATGTTGGCGGTTTCAACAAACACACACACACATTTTGGGAACTCGAGCTTGATTTGGATCCGCAATCATAAAACAAAAAACACATGGATGACGAGTTGCACAACTGGCTATGAAACTATGACCCAATCATAAAAGGAATACTGTAATCGCGATGATTGAGAAATTTCCGCCAAGGTACGCTGATGATGGCCATGGAATTCGGTGTACCACAATTGGCGGTTGGGGTGCCTAGGTCTCCGTCAGACGTGGGAGGTTTGGTGATATCTTGTATAATTTTCATGGCAGAAAGTTTGGTGATATAATGTGATATAGCATAAGATTTGGTATACTCATTTTCACAATCATACTTTGGTGAAATAGCATAAGTACCATGGGGAATTGTGTATTTGTGTAAATTTCGGAAGTCGACAACCCCGAATCCAATAGGGACAAGCAGCTTTCGAGGTTTGATATTTGGAACTTTTGTGTCCAATTTTCTTACTGGTGCTAAACGTAGGGAATGGGGGAATGATCCATAGCAATCATCCCATTCCCTCATTTAGGCAGCAGTAAGTTTTAAATCTTCTACATCTTGAATTCTCTTAAGCATCCCTTCTGAGCGAGAGTGTGGAATCCACAATGAGAAAACAGTCAAAAAATTATCGTAACATGATCAACTATGTCAGGGCTACAAACTAATCAGGCCAAGTCGACGCAGTTGTACATACAAGATAATAAACCACAAACTAGGGATGATTGATTCTTGCGGATCACCGGATACTAAAACTTAGCTGCAAAAGTCAAGTTTCAACACTTGTTTACCTTTACTCTTGCAGAGTGGGAGGTATTCCGCAAGTTTAGGATGAATTAAACTATATAATATATGAATATATGCATCCCATTATATACAAAAAATATTCCGATAAAGCGGAATATGTCCATCGCCGTATTTCACCAGGTTAACACCCAATGCATGGTGTATAAGTACAAACTCTGGTTGGTGGTTTCAACCCCTCTGAAAAATATGAAAGTCAGTTGGGGCTATTATTCCGAAAATATGGAAAAATGTTCCAAACCACCAACCAGAACTGATTCAAGATTCACTTACATTTTTGGTTCAATCCATTATTCATTGGTTGAATAAATGGAATACCCGTTTTGGCTATGTAAATCCCATTAAAATTGTCCCCAGGGGATTGCTAGAGGTTATTTTCGAGAACTCATATACTATGTCCGACGATATTCTCCCTCACCACATTTCACCACAGCAGCCATTATCAGAACTATATGTGCCTCATATCTCACCATAGTTCACCATATTTCACTATATTTCACTATATTAACCATCCCCATTTTAGAAAACCTCGATGTGCCGTTCCCCCGAAAGAACTCCACCAAAAGACCACAGGCTTGCACTGCATCTGCATCACCTGTTCCAAACCACTGCACCTCTCAGGGCGGAATCCAATGGGGCTGTTAATGATGTGAATTATACCTCCAAATATCCATTTTGAATAAACCTCAACTGGATAGATAGATATGGGATATACTGGGTAATGGAATATCATGGCATAATATACTGAAACTATGGGATAATAATAGGGTATACCATCAAATTTAGCCATTTTGAATAGGGAACATTAATATGGGAAAATGATGATCATCCCATTTTGTATCTATTGGAATGGGGGATAATGTGGGTAAAACAATGTCATAAACCACCCATCACTGGGAATGGTAAACATAACACCTATAAAAATGGTGATTTGGAGATGGTTTACGAAATTGTTTTACCCACATCACTGGAACTAACATCTTGCCATCATGTTGTGCTTTAAATAAATCCCAACTCTCTTATCATAATCATTTTGTTTGTGTGAGAAAGTAACGAACAGCAGCAGATATTGCAGGTTTCTTGTTGTTAGTCTCGATCGTGTTGCCCCTAACTCTTTGGACCCCAAAATAACCGGATCGAAATCTACCACTAAATCTACTACAACTAGTGTTAAGGAATTAAACGCTAATTTGGTTGGTGGTTTCAACCCCTCTGAAAAATATGAGTTCGTCAGTTGGGATTATTATTCCCTATATATGGAATGGAAAAATAAAACATGTTCCAAACCACCAACCAGTAATATGATGTACAAATATGTACAACCGTCGATGTATTCCCCGCAACGTGGGGTATACATACCCCTTTAAGTATGGCGAGTATGGCCGCATAAGCATTTTGGTCACACGTCATGAACCCCGTGCTTGCCATGTTTGGTGATCACTTGGGGATCAATCTCCGGGAAATTCTTGGAGTTGCTTCAGGAGATTTCCCCAAAAGATTCCCCGTCGTAGTGGATTTCCAACTGGGAAAATAAAACAATCATCGACTCATTTGTGTTTGAAACCAGTAGTAGCTAATATGGTTCCACTTGCCATTCAATTCCCAAATAGTATCTCATGCATTCATGCATAGTGGATATCTCAATGACATGATTTTTTACAACAGCAAGATCAGCAGCAATAGATATGATATCATCTCATTACCTTGATATTGTAAAACAACCTTGTTTGAACCCTTATTAACGAAAATATCGTTGCGACGATCATTGATATCCAATTGGTCATGTAAAATTCCAATAATATGGCAAATCTATACTAATACTGTTGTATCATTATTGAATGGTACACCACTATTCCACGGTTGTATCATTATTCTGACATTAACTGATATATGTATATAAGTATTCATAAAACACTAAAACATTAGACATAAATACAATTGAATACCGTATATATAAATATATTTGCTATATCACTATGGTTGATATGTAATTTAATACATTTACTATACATAATACTATCGAATAATTAATACAATAATATAATACTGGTAGATAGCAGCGCCACTATCGCCCCTGCGCCTCAACAGTGTAGCAAGGCGGTAACTCCTGGCCAATTGGCGGTTTGTGTTGGCTACTTGGGGGTGAATGGCAGTTTGGAAGTGGTTGATGACCATAGTATACCTATAGGCCCTATATATACATACATAATATGTAAACATGTATGTATATAAACATAAATTTAAGTACAAATATGTAAATATACAAAAATGTAAATATATATATATAAATATATACATGAATATGCAAAAATACACAATATATAAACACAAAAAAGACATAAATAAAAACATAAATGTATACATATCTATCTACCTATCTATCTCATCTAATCAAATCTATTCTATTCTATTCTATTCGATCTATCTATCTACCTAACTATCTATCTAATCCTGTCTATCTATCTAATCTAATCTAATCTATCCTATCTATCTATCTATCTGTCTGTCTGTCTGTCAATCTATCTATCTATCCATCTATCTATCTATCTATCTAATCCTTCCTATCTATCTATCTATCTATACATATGTTTATGTATATACATATAGATGTATATTTGCAGTATTCTCAGTCTTAGATGTCTCATGAAGCACTTACTAACTGGGCGCGCATCCAAGAATGGATCCGGGAACCGAGCAAAACTGATGTTTTTGGGGTTGGGATGGGTTCTAGTCAGTTGGTCTTCTAGATACAAAATAAGAACACATAATACTTGTTTCATGGATACAAAATGCTTTCATTTTTGTGTGGTGAGAGAGCGATGAATAAAACCAAGAATACGGTATTTGCTAGTAGGATCGGAGTATGGCAACAACATGCCAACACACTATGCCCACTGGTATTGTAGGAGCGTTTTATCTGCAGTAATGACCTTGTGCGGGTGCAAGTGTTGCTTGTGTAGAAATATTGATATTTCTTGAACACGTCAATTTTTTGGGTCCTAGCTCCGAATTGAGACCAGCTTTTCAAACGGATGCTTGTCAGAAAAAGGAAACTCTAAAATGCAAAATGAAGTCGGAAACACTGTATGTGTGTATGTATATACTATAACGGACAACCACTTAGAATATTATTATTTGTTTGAATAAGATAGAATATGTTTTTTTTATCTATTTTATTTATTTGGGAACGCAATTAAAATACCTCGTTTATGAATGCAGATAGAATATGAAAAAATAACATTTCCATAACAATAGATAACCATTATTTTGCAATACGTATCAGCAAAAACACCATTATTTTGCAATACATATCAGCAATCCACACTTACAGTACCGTAATCTCACTGCATATATATATAATTACACAGTAGCCTACAACCAGTCCCAAACCCTGTACAGTAGTATATTGATTCATTGGTGATAATGAATCATAGGGATATTCTAAGTGGATTCCATCCCAGCAAATTCAATTATTATGATTATGGGGTCAACTTTCTTCATGTCCAAGTTATTGTTTTCACAACAGCATTACCTTGCAACAAGCATTGTTTTTCATTAAGTTGAATGTTGCAAAAACAAAGAGATGATTCATCCCACAACAGCATTACTGTGCAAAAGCCATTGTTTTTCATTAGGTTGAATGTTGCAAAAACAAAGAGATGATTCATCCCACAGCAGCATTACCGTGCAAAAAACATTGTTTTTCATTAGGTTTGATGTTGCAATAACAAAGACGTGATTGATCCCATAACAGCATTACCTTGCAAAAACCATTGTTTTTCATTGGGTTCGATGTTGCAAAAACAATATCATAATTGATCCCACAACAGCATCACCTTGCAAAAAAACATTGTTTTTCATTAGATTGAATGTTGCAAAAACAAAGAGATGATTCATCCCACAACAGCATTACCGTGTAAAAACCATTGTTTTTCATTAGGTTTGATGTTGCAATAACAAAGGCGTGATTGATCCCACAACAGCTTTACCTTGCAAAAACCATTGTTTTTCATTGGGTTCGATGTTGCAAAAACAATAACATAATTGATCCCACAACAGCATCACCTTGCAAAAAACATTGGTTTTCATTAGGTTCGACGTTGCAAAAATCAAGACATCATTGTTTTTTTAGTATTCTTCATATTGTAAGTGCTAGATTTCGTTCGGAGCTACTATTTTTTAGTTTGTTTATTTAATAAATCTTAGTTTTTCATACTCTAACTGAGTGTCCGTAACTTTATATATATATATATTAATATACCTATATATTGCATCACAGATCTGGAGCCTGCACTGACTGAAAGTGGTGATGCAGCTGGACACCAGAACACCAGAAGCATCGTGAACATCCCGCCGAGAAATGTGAGCAACAACATTTGAACACTTAAAGCCGTAAAGCACATCAGTGTCATTGTCCCCCCAGCCCTTCTGAAGGACCAACCAGAGCTGCTTCAGGGCAGCTTCATCCGCCACGACCATAGAGAGTCGTCCAAAAAGAAAGCGGTCCGCCATGTTTGGAAATGACAACTGTATTCCCATCCGCAGGCCCATCGGTGCCGTAAAAAACAATCGGCTCGCCTTGGGCAACCGACTGTGTGGACGGCTGCAGGGCCATTCCAACGTGGGCCGCCAGCTTTTTGAACGTTTGAAATTCCAATGCTTCCTACGTATGACGTATGATATCATTAACTCACAAAATCCATGTGCAGTTGCTGTGAGCGCCCCGGTGAAAGGAGCGTTGTCTGTACACTACGCTCCTATTAGCTGACTGTGCCTGTTCTGTGCGGCCAGCGGTGGCGTAGGTCCTGCTAGGCCGTTGCAGGCAACTCAACGGTAACAACCAAGTTCTACGTGCTCAAGTCCTACGTAAACACAAACCACGTAGCGACGCGAACACTTCTGAGTGAACACGGTGTGTTTTGTGCGCCCTGTGTTTTGTGGACCCGGCCTTCTGCTTCATGCGACCAAGCTGTTCTTTGTTGATGTTCTTATCCAATGTCGCCTGTCGCTAGATTGGATTGCAGAGACAGTGACAAGCAGTGATGCTATAAGTGTGATTCGATGGTGCTCTGAGTCCCTCGACAAAGCAATGATGCTATGAGTGTGATTTGCTGGTCCTCTGAATCCCTCGGCATAAACGAAGTCGCTCGTATGCCGCTGCCTGCCCTCGAAGCAACACTTGGCTGCCGAACTGGTAGTAGTCGTCACCCATCGCCTGACATTGGCGGAAAGGTTGGGCACTGAATTTAATTTCCTGTTGTTGCCTTGATAGTTGACCTCAAGTCCGTCGTCTGACGACTTCAACTTTTTTAGTGATCGAACCCGAATCTTGTTGTCGTGTTAATGTGCAGGAATCGGTATTTGTCTATAAGTCTTTGTTTCTACGTATGTGTGTGTCTATGTTTGTTGTTCTTATGCTCCTCTGCTTGTTGCGCGTGAATGAGCAGTGTGAGAAGCATGGCGACCTATAGCTGGCGATAAGGAACGGAAGTTTCCTTGCTGCGACCTGGCAACAAAATCTGAGCAGCGTGCTGACTTCCAGACCCGTTGCAAGTGCAATGGAGTCGGCTGAAGGAATCGCGCGGGCAATTGCCAGCTCCAGCGCGTGCTTTTATTGCACTCGTGCAGTTCACGTGTAGCAACTGTGCCACAAAGATGGTGCAGCAAGCCATGCCTAGTATTTACCTTTCTTGCCTCGTATGTCTCAAACTGCCGTTTCACGGTTTGCGTTGTCAAAGTTCTGGCCGTCTGTCTTTGACGACTTACCAAGTAGAAACCATCCTTTCACCCCCATGTTTACTGTTAACATGTTTTCCACTCATCCAAGCAGGTAACCTGCCACCATTCTGGTTGCCTCATTGGGCAACCTGTTCTGCCACCCTATCTGGAGCACGAGCCTCAATGTTACTCTGCGGATGAATTCTTCCGCGCGGGTCCTCCAGATAATCTGTGGACCCTGCGGTTGCACGGCTTCCGCTTCAGACTCGGTCTCCGCCTCGCTCTCCGCTTCGGAATCCTGAGGGAGTACCCACCCCTTATCTTTTTCATGTGGACGGACCGGTCCACTGTGAAGAGCTTTGGATGCACGTGCTCCCGATACAGTCGTCCGTATTGAAGCCAGCTCCAATAAAGCGCAACGAGCTTCCTCTCATTAGTGGGTTTCAGGGGGTTTCCAGGAACAACCTCTTCGCAATGGAGGATTAAGTTCCATGGAGCAGTGTAGGAGGGGGTGTGGCCTCCAACAGACCATGAAACCACTTGGAGAATCGCTGGCACTGGTGAAGCACCATCCACAGGCAGGCAAGTGGATTGATGCACGGAAATTCTCGGGTGCGCCCATCTTTCCAATGCAATCGTCGTAAAGAGAGATCCCATGGGAGTGTGCAATCTCATCTTCTCCAAAAACGCGTTGATCATTTCATCATACTTGATCTACATTTTGTAATTATAAGTATGGCTCAGCATCAAACACCCCAAAACAAGGCAGATAAGGTGGGGATGGGTCAATACCTATATCTGGAGGACGAACCATCACTTGCCAATCTACCAGCTAGTTGCAGCTAGTTGCGGCTAGTTTGGGGCTCACCAATGGTACCAGGGTTCTGACGTTTTGATCCATAGCTAAGTTTTCCAAAAAACTTACACCGTTCCGTTCTCTGCAGCTGCAGCTCTTAACAACTATAACTGGCTTATAGTACAACCTTAGTTGCAGGAGTTGTAATCTCATCTATAATTCTTCAGGGCTACAACCGTAGATTGTAATGAACTTTACCCACAATGGCCGGGCAACGTATTAGTTTGAAACTAAACGGTTGTATTTTGAAACTAAACAGTTGTATTTTGCAACTGATATTTTGATACTTCACGGTTGTATTTTGCAACTGACCAGTTGTATTTCGGAACCCGGCCTTTTCTCTGAAACTTGTTTTTTGAAACTCCCAAAGTTTCCCGTGCACCAGATCACCAGCCCAGTGTGCACACGGAGGATTCTGTCTCTTTACCTCTCCCAAGATTTCAGTAGTCGGCTCATGGTCACGCGCAAGCAAAGAGACATCTCGGTGTTTGTATAGAGCGCATGCAGCAGCTCAAGCAATACCCCCCACCCCATCTCGAGCGTGGCATCACGTAAGTGCGCAGCTTGATCCAATGTTAGCAGACTAGGAATTGGCGTAGGAATAGCTGCGGAAAGTTAGAGACGGTAGTTTCCAAATACGAGTTGCGCAAGAAGAGTTGCGAAATACGATAAATTAGTTCCGAAATACCAGTTGCGCAATCCTATAGTTGCGCAAGAATAGTTGCGCAAGAATAGTTGCGCATGCGCAATACAACCAAATAGTTGTGCAATACTAACGAATAGTTTCGCAACATTAGTTGCGCACTCCAAGACAGTTTCGCAATAGGACTTTATCCCACCACAAGGGCCCCCGGTTCCCCTGCGGCACCCAATCGGGCATGTTGTACCTGGGCATCGCAGGTACACGTCATGTCACGGCGATATGTTCAAAGATGGGTGGGGTTTACCAGTTTACCTTCTGGTAATTTCTCAGTTTGCTACGGAAACCATAAGCCATTGCTCATGTGGTTCAATGATTTACCCTCTGGTAAACTAACATAGCGAACTGGATAACCACCATTTTTAATAGGTAGATCAACTATAAATGGCAATTTTCAATAGGGAACCGATCAAAAATAACAACCAGACGGTAACAATATCACCCAGGCGATGAACACATAATGGGATATGAATGGTATTCCTTAGTGATAACGGGATATATACAACCAGCCATTTCATTCTTGAATGTGTCTAAAGAGTTGGTCTGCGAATCATTTAATGCTGATATAATGTGTACTGTACTGGAATATGGTGATAGTGGGAGAAACCAACAATATCCCACTCGGTGTGTCTGAAAATGAAATAATTTAGCCCCAATTGATTCCAATTGATGGCAACTTTGATAAGAATTGTCATGGAACAGCAGAGTTTCAGACAACTCATATATTCATGATGTCTTATTCAAGAAAATGCAATCAACAATGCAGCCAGTGGGAAAAGGATATCGATGAGGTCTTCATCTTTACTGGTCGACTATGCTGAAGTTTTGTCCAATAGTTTAACTACCCATGCTCAGTCAACAAAATAATGAGTTTATTGCCGCGTTGATTGGCAGTATGGTTGAAATCCATTTTATCGTTGGGCAACTTGAACCCTCTCAGAGGAAAATATAAATATGTATATATATGTATATATGTATATATGTATGTATGTATATAAATATCCAATCCCAGTCGGCAAAGCACAAATTTCTCAGCAAAAATCACATTTGAATAATGTTTTCTTGGCTCATTCATGTCTTGAAAAAATCCATGCCTGCTTTAAGGCGAACACTTACGTTCGAAAGCCTTCATAACTCCGCTGTTGAATGGTCAACATCAACGCTGGTTGGTGGTTGAGCCTACCCCTCTTAAAAATATGAAAATCAAATGGGATTATTGTTCCCAATATATTATTGGAAAATCAAATTCATGTTTGAAACCACCAACTAGAACGTATTGTATCTTCGATGATCTTCTTATTTACCCTCCAGTAAATTTATATAGATATGGAGCAACCATATTGCCATCCATATTCCAATGAAATCTGGTTCCAAGGAACAACTCACCAAGCAAGTAGGGGATGTGTCACAAGCTGAGAAAAAGGTTTATTACTAGATGATTCACAAGATTCCTTTCTGGATTGTATACTGTCCGTAGCTTCATGGTTATAGCTTTAGCTATAACTCGTTCACTAAAGTAAGTACATCCACAAAACGATATGGAAAAAAAAGATATGGAAAACCCATAATTTGTAGATCACTTTCCTTGAAACATGGTTCTGCATGCGCCTTGTTGTTTTGCCTTCGTTGCTCCTCCCTGTCACCAACGTGCTTCCATTGCACCCTTGTACTCATTGAGTTGTTTTCCCCATCAGGGGAAATCACCACTATAACTGGTTGGTGGTTTCAACCCCTCTGAAAAATATTAGTCAATGGGAAGGATTATCCCATATATTATGGAAAAATAAAAAATGTTCCAAACCACCAACCAGTTATTTATGGGATGTTTTTCTCAACAGGAATAAAACAAATGTGATTTCCCCGCAACATTTTTGTTATATAAGCAAATATGATCTACAGTACAACCACCTGGAAATACTTTTCTATCTTTTAGGGAATGGTTTTACCCATATTTCAATATATTTCAATCAATCAAACCACCGTTCCTACAATGTGTTGCCTCGTTAACAATAGACATATCTACCATAAGTCCTAGTGAAATTAGAGTGATGTTCACCAACCTAGTCATAAATCAGCTATATATATCCATATAAACGTCATTCATATCTTTCTTAGTTTTCCGATGGGGCACCGTTCTTCGTGAATCTTTTGCCACGTTGCTCCAGATTGGCCATGACCAGCGCCATGCCACTGCCGCTGCCGGTCACCGTCAGTGGCATCGCGCCACTTGTCACCGGGGGAGAGAGGCTTTGCAGCACGTCCATGTTCCTCGGGGGCCCGCAGGGCCCGCAGGGCCCGCAGGGCACAGGGCCTTTTTGATCCCTTGTCATAACAAAAACATTGGGAAAATTATCTTTATATATATATGTACATGCTAACCCCCCCAAAACCTACTACCGAAAATACTGTAAATACCAGTCAAAGTCATAAGAGAGTAGGTTTTTTTGGGCGGGTACCATATATATATATATTCCAAATGTGGAAATTGTTGAAACATTCTGCTGAACCATAGATCTTTGGGAAAGACCCCCTACAGACCTATATCATAGATTTTAAAAGAAATATATACCTAATAGTACCAATTGGCACACCAATTTCTGCCCATTCAGCTTTTGATCACTGTTTTTTGGGGGGGTGCGGTCGCCCTATTGGCAACTCATCCCGGCCTCTACCCTCCGGTTAAACATGGCTTGCTTGACACTCCTCCATTTATAATCTATGGATTACAGATGATTTTCCCAGCTAGAAGCCTCTATTTACAGAGGATTTCTCAACGTTTGAATACTGAAGGCTAGTTTCCATGTTTGTTTGTTTTGGAGTCCTGTAGGCCTCCAGTAGCAGAAACAGCAGCTGAACGCAAACTTTTGCGTTCGAGGAACCCAAACATGCAAATAATGGAGTGCAACTCGGGCGCGATAAAGTGCTAGTACCCCTGTTACAGGAATCAATAACCCCCCAAAGCTTTATGACTCTTTATGATCATCATGACCTAAAGATCTTGTCACTTTTTCTTGACATATCATCCAAACAAAACAGGAAATCCAAGCGGGAATCATGGCATTCTACATAGAGCGCGGCTGTTTCACCTTGTTGGAAATCACTTTCTGGAGTGTCGTTGGACATCATTGAATCCCCATGATTCGGAACGCAAACGACGCTTCAGCTTCACCAGCTTCAACAACTAGTATAACTAGTGGTGTTTCTGGCTGCAAAATGTCATCATTTGCCAAGCTGAATTTCTGGTTGGTGGTTTTAACCATCTCGAAAAATATGAAAGTCAATGGGAAGGATTATCCCATATATGAAATGGAAAATAAACATGTTGCAAACCACCAACCAGATTTAGCACATGTGCATTTAAGTGCTGCATGCTTCTTATGCGACACATGACCACGTCTTGAAATGTTTGACGTTTTTGGTGGCAGCTTGTCAACTTGGGATCACCACAAGAGAACCATCATCCGACATCTTCACAATTACCTATTCTATGAGTTTTACATGTGAATTCAGATCTGGAAATCACTGGTTTTGCATGGTTTTGCAGAGTTTTCGATATCGTCTTCTTAACATTGCCAATCAGCCAGAGGGCCCCTGCAAAAAATGGACCAAATTCTTGGCTGGTGAGTAAGTAGATATTCCCATTTTCATACCAAAAGACTAAAGGCTTAGTAGGTATTCATCTAAAATTGACCTAGCATATGGGAATCTAATATGGTATATATGGGAATATAGATATATATATATAAAGTATCCATGTAAGATTGACCTAGCAACAGCAGCCCCTTTTTCAAGCCCAAGATTCTGCGCTGTGACTTGCAGAGATTCTTGGAAATTCTGGCCGTCTTTCACCTGTGAGAACATCCTCACCCCAAACAGCAAGACTTGAGGGTTTCGTCCCTACAGTTATGGCCATGGCTATTAGCTAAAACTGGTTATTTCTATGGGGAAAACATTCTATAAATGGGGTTTTCTTAGTACTTATAACTGGTATTTCGGGCCTTAACTGTAAAAGGGGATTGATTCAAGAAAACAGCCATTTGCAAAAAACTCGCAGTATCAAGGTACAGTATCTTGCAGCTATTTCACTTCGACCAAAAAAAAATGGACCAGCCACTAATAGTGTTTTACTAGTTTCCAAGTCATAGTTTCTTCAAATTCAATGCATGTTGAGTTTCGAGGCCCCAGAAAGACGGTAGCTGGGTTTTTTCACTGTTTTAACCAGCTGGGTCTAGCCAGAGATTGCGGTCCCGTCCCGTTGCCAAGCACCAACTTTGAACATCATCCAACTAAGGTTCACTTTTTGCTCCAGGATGTAAATGCATGTACCATCTGGTTATTTAACATAGCCATGGAAAATCCCTTGTAAATGGGGTTTTAATGGGAAAATCATCTATTTCTATGGGCCATCTATACCATGGCGAACTGTTAGTCATAACCAGAGGGTAAATTTCCATGCCCGAGGTCACACTTGACATGTCCCTTGTTCTGGAGAAACGACATGACCTGGGTTCCTTTTTTAAAAATGTGGATGCCACAGAAAATGGCACCAAAATTGGTGAGCCATGACATCATGACATCAGCATGACATTTTAAGGGGTTCCTAATTGACATTTGAACCAGCCCTACATGTTGTGTATTGAATCTGGGTAAATGTTCGAATATATTCTTTATCCAAACATCATCAAACCATGTACCCTCTGGTAATTTAACATAGCTATTGAAAATAGCAGTTTATAGTGAGTTTTCCGATAAAAAATGGTGATTTTCCATAGTTATGTTAGTTTACCAGAAGGTAGATAGACGAGATGATTCCTCCAATCCTTACAATCACTGAACAAGTGAGTTATGATGAAATGGGAAAATAGATTATATATCCCCAATTCCATTAGATAAAAAAAAACAGATGATCATCATTTTCCCATAGCAATTTTCCCTATTCAAAATGGTGTTTACCCACATTTCCCGATTTTCATCTCCATGTTATAACCATTCTTGGTATACAATGTGGCAAACCCAAGAATCATCAATCAATACCATGTTATCAAGGGCTGACATATTCCCTATTCAATAAACATTCCTAAATCATTTTTCATTTCATGGGATAATTCCCTTTTCAAAATGGCAAAAAGAAATGAAGTAAAACATAATGATCATCATTTTTCCATCTATTTTCCCTATTCAAAATGGCGTTTTACCCACATGACCCGATATGAAATTCCAATAGATAAAACATTGGATAACCATCATTTTCCCACACATTTTCCCTCTTCAAAATTGCTAAATTTGGGGGTATGCCCTATCATTATCCCATAGCCTATCAGTATATTATGCCATTAAAAAAACACTATTACCCAGTATATCCCATATCATATATCTATCTATCCAGTTGAGGTTTATTCAAAATACCATATTTCTTGACAGCCAGGGTGAAGTCGCCATCGCCTCCAGCGCCACATCCACGCTCTGCCCCGCGCTGATGGCATACGTCGCCAGGGCGTTGAGTGCCACCACCGTGTCCTTCGCTGCGGCGCTGCCGTCGGGCAGGAAGGTCAAAGGAGAGGACAGGAGATCAACGTTGGAAAAACAAAGATGTTGTTTGAGCCAAAATTTGGCTTAGTATATCTCAATGTATTTTGATGTATAATTCGGAACATGCGGGATACATTTAACAGAACGGCCCCTCATGGGGGAGTGAGAAAAAGACTCAATACTGTGGGTTTGGTTGACAGTTCATGTGTGCAAAGATTAAACCCGCTATCAATTAGTGTCAACTAATTTACATGTTTTTTTAATCAACAGTTGATTAGGTTTTAAAAAAAACCATCAACATTTTTGTGCGGCTTAATGTTTTTATTACTACCTCTCAAAGGCTTGAACTCACAGTAGATAGTCTATGATTTATTTCCTGCATCACCAAGCTGGCCAGGCTGGCCGAGCTCAGGCTTCATCTGGATGAATTTCAAATGATGCAAAGAGGTGCATGATCGACAGGATGGTGCCCCCCACTGATGTGCTTAACAAAAATCACCATCCATTCTCTGGTAAACTAACATAGCGAACAGGACAATCACCATCTTTAATAGGTAAATCAACTATTTCTATGGGCCATTTTCAATAGCGGACTACCAAATTCCGGAGGGCAACTAGTTGTTTATATCTACCATAAACATCCAATTTCCAGAGTTAATTCAGCAACTTTTCTAAGGCAACCGAACGCAACAAACAACGAACGGGGGCCCCATCCGACAAACCATCCATTTAAGGGGAGATTTTTCATGCTCGTTTTCAGGCTCTCATCAATGGGAGATCTCCAGGATCCAATACATAGAGGTACGTAAACGTACCATATGTTTGGCCATATTTTGGGGGTTATATCATGTTATATCTCCTTACATAGGCCTAAAACATAGGCCACACATATATGGTACTTGGTGGCTCATCCCACGAATCGCAAGTGGGTTATAACCGCAGTTATAAATGGGATAAGTAGGGTTAATCCATTTATAACTGGGGTTAAAACCCACTTACGATTCGTGGGATGAGCCACCAAGTACCTCCAATAAATCGGTTCCTGTTGCATGGCCATTGATCTCATTGATCTCAGGTTCCAGCCTCCTATTTGCGATCATCCTCATGAAATGTTTGGGATGTCGTTAACCTGGTTTATCCCAAATGTTCCATTGATGTATCCTATGTTAGTGGGAAAATCGGAAAACAGTGGCAAAATCATCTATTTATGGAGTTTTATAGGGATAGAGGGATGTAATGGAAGTATAACTTTGGTAATTTAATAGTTTGCTATCGAAAATGAACCATGTTTCACATTGTTTTACCGTTTTTAAACACGGTGATTTTCAACAGCAAACTGTTAAATCGCCAGAGGGTAGCATTGAACCCCACAAATTGCTGTTGATCATCCTCCACATCCTATTTTTGTTCAAGGTTCAATGTTTCTTTTCAGAAGTGTATTTGGACCATCAACGCCAATCAACGTGAAAACATGAACAAGATTTGAACCGTCTATCAGCAAAGTCGCCATCTGGTTATCACACATAGCAAGGTAAAAAATACGTGTTCAATAAGAACATCATCGAAAATATCAAACTGTGGGAATTTTATCATGAGCATCTGTTTGAACATGACAAGTATAAACTCTTTTCACGTGATAACCCCATTGCTATCATATTGACATTGCTCTTTGATATCATTCCATGAGGCAATGTGTCAAGATAAACATGAATATCAAAACATTTGTAATTCAATTGATAGTAGTATCATACGATACATGAAAATATCATACGAATTGTAGGTATCATATTATGATATTGAATATCCATACATCAATGATACATGACTAATCACTATATCGTGCAAAATTCAGCAAATAGTGGATCAATCATTGATGTGATCCATGAGAAACACTTTCACTTTCACTTTCACTGGCGTCGAAAGGTCCATGCCTTGCAGCCTACTTGCAACATTCTCGAATTAAAGCCAAAAGCTTCAACCCTGATAATCCGGCAACCAGGAAGCGTCTTGTCTGATTGTCGAACAGTCAACTGCGATCTCTTTGATCCAGGACTGGAGGGGAAGCGGCACAAAAGGTGCCTGGCGGGTCAACCTAGCGCGATGGTTGCGCAAGAGTTGCGCCGCAATGGCCTGTGCAAGACCAGCGGACAGCCTAGATGGGTATTCCTTGTGGACGGCAGTACGAAACTGTCCTGCTTCGTCAACCCCTATAGCAGCAGTCACGGGCCTCACAGCATCAGGGTCAGCATGCGAGAACAGATCGCCAATGAAATGAGGCATCCTCAGGGTCAGTAAGCCTGTCGGCTTAACAGAAGCTGCACCAAAGCGCCACTGCGCAACTTCATGAAGACGCACATCCGGATGCCTACGGAAAATGTTCATGATCGCGCTTCTCCAGATAGATGGATGATGTGGCTGTCTCGGTGTTCCTGGGTGTTCCTCAATGTAGATTCCGCCAAAAACCAAATGGCACGCAAGTGTCCAGATAGTCTGGAGATAAAAGGCGCTGCCCGCACGCGTCTGCTTGAGCTCCCGCATCTTCCGGTGGTCAAGTCCGAAGAGCTGCATGGCCGTTCGGAGAGGGCGGGGCCATCGGTGATGTTGTAGTTCAGGAGGTGGTTCGGTCCATCGCGCTGACGAAAAAGTCTCGCAGGGATGACCCGAAATGGTCGCCGCCACAAAGCCGGAGAGGTAGGCCTCCTGTAGCTTAGCCCATGTCTCTGAACGCTGATCTAGGTTGCCCAAGACCGGCGAAATAGCCGTGTCAAAGGATAAGATGGTTGGTTCGTAAAAAAACAACACATGACACTGGTTGGTTCGTAAATATTCCTACTTGGTGGCTCATCCCCCGAATCGTAAGTGGGTTATAACCCCAATTATAAGTGGATTAATCCTACTTATCCCATTTGTAACTGGGGTTATAACCCACTTACGATTAGTGGGATGAGCCACCAAGTATGTGTTCCCCCAAAAAATGTGGTTGAAACGGTCATAAACCATCCATGATGGTTCACCTTATGATGGATCCGGGGATGGCTTATTATTCTTTTACCATGTTTTACCAACATTATAAGTTACAGAGAGAACCCCAGATAGCCCCAGTAAACTCAGTAGAATTCCCGTAGAAAAACCCATCAGGCTGTTCTTCGCTTGGGGATCAACATTGGGCTCCTGTGTGGAGCTGAAGCCTCCTGCGGCTGTGCGCCTGCGGGCTTTTTGTGGGAAAGCAGGTGTAAGTCAGTGAAATAACCCCCTTATGGAGTTCCGATTCCATTTAAGCCCCCAATTACAATCTTTGGGATTGATTCATATGGGCTGATTATTACAAAAAGATGGGTTGAATCTCAAAAAGACTTACAATTCCATAGAAATAACAAGACATAAGCATAGAAATAACTGCTATTTCGCGGCTGAACTGTCGGGTCCCATGCTGATAACACAGAAAGTCTTATTGTGACTATGGGCCAAAGGTCAAAATCCATAATTGTTCCATATGGATCTGGTTGGTGGTTTTAACGGTTTTAACCATCTTGAAAAATGATGGAGTTCGTCAATGGGAAGGATGGCATCCCATATATGAAATGGAAAATAAAAGCCATGTTCCAAACCACCAATCAGGGAACCATTATTCTTCATTAATAGTTATTAACCATCACTAACCACTATCATTCATCAATGATTAACCATTATTAATCAATATTAAACCATCCATTCTATTCCATCACTGCCAACCAATCATCCAATCTATGGCTTAAGACGTCCCTGGAAAATTACGGCGGACCATGATCCGAGTCCTTGGAGCCTTGGAGGTGACGACCCCCAGGTGCTTTTTGCGGTTCGTTATATCGAATGTTTCCCCTGAACCAGAGTTAACTCACCAACTTATGAAACAACTTACCTAGGGGTCTCACCTTGTGGACAAGAAAAAACTTTTCACATGTTTTTACTATCCATAGTGAGAAGGTCCCCGTTCATCGTATAGTGTTTGGTGGCTTAATTCTCCTCACAAATATGGTCGTCAGCTGGGGTCATCATCCGCGGTAGGACGGAAAAAAATACATCTTTCAAACCACTAAGCAGATCACTGTTCCTTGGATATACGCTCTGGTAATCAAACTTTGCGAGTCCCCTATAAATAGAGGTCTTAATGGGGAAAAAACAACAACAAATGGTGGATTTTCTAGCAAACCATGTTTGATGACACTGGAGGGTATCGACATTTTTAAGGGACACATTGCCAGATTTAGTTGTCCCAGTCCTTGGGGCTGAACATTTTTTTCTATTTGGACGCTCCTTGATCAGGTGGATGGCAAGTGAAGCATAATTATATGTGACATCATCATACGGAACCCCGTTATAAGTCGGACCTTGTAGGTTAGACCACAGCTGCCACATGAGGCATGCTACTAGTATAACTTAGTCAGGGAACATCCAAGTAGTTGTATGCCCAGTTTTTGTTGTGCGATTTCAATTGGTTTCTTGTATCATATCTCCGCAATTTGTGGCATGCGATAATATCAAGTTATGATTTTTAAACTTGATTGTTATTGGTGATAAACCATCAAAAACCAGCACTAACCCGGTATGTAAAATTTATGGGATGCAGGAGCTCGAGGTTTCCCTTGGAACAATCGGCCTCGTCTTGAACGGGCTCCCGGGGAGAAAAATCATGAGATCAAGGTGAAGAAGTTGAAGAAAACATGGCTTTGTCTGAAAATATGGTACCTCCAAATCCATTGGTTAATCATCATTTCCCCTATTAAAAGTACTTGGTGGTTCATCCCACGAATCGTAAGTGGGTTATAACCCCAATTATAAGTGGATTAACCTACTTATCCCATTTATACCTGGGGTTACAACCCACTTACTAAGTGGGATGAGCCACCAAGTACCTTTTTGGGGGTATACACCATTTTCAGACAGACCCACATAGCCCATAGCTATGAGTCAAAGTTCATCAAGGTACCATCCGTGCCCATCCACGCGCTGCTCCGAGCGTCTACAAGTGGCCAGTCTCCTTGCATGGGACCTCACAGCCCTATCACAAAGTGGGATCCAGAAATGCCTTCCCGTCGTTCATTTCGTACTCGGTGAGCCATATATCATCGAACATCAAAGACTCCCCTCTGAAGAGAACATGCTTCACAGTATCCACGCTTTCGAAGTAGAATAGCCATCTCCGATTTGCCAAAACCACTCATCAACCAATAATCATGGCCATCCCCATCGTATCCTCGCAACCATTACAAGGTGGGCTCCCCTAGAAAGCTAAATTACTCTACAGCTAGGTGAATTCGATGGTCTATGACAGATATATCGACCTAATGGGGTGTACAAACCAACTTATAACTGGGGGGAAATCTTACCTATACAGTATAGACATAGACCCGTCATTTTTGACATCTGTGAAAAGATGAATATGGGCCACTTTTCAAATTTTCGAAATCTAAGTTAGTTTAATGGAGAGTACGCAATTGTTAGTTACATGTTATTGTGAAAATCCACCATTTATAGAAGATCTCCCCTACTAAGACCTCCATTTATACAGGATTTCCTAGCCAGCCACGCTTGATCACAGAGGGGACGCAGTTATTGGATCACTTGGAGGACCCGGGTTTGTTTTTGTCCCCGATGGGTGATTCCACTTGTGGGTGAACTGACCCCAGCTACTAAGCATGTTACCCTCTGGTAATGACTAACAGTTCGCGAACTTGAAGCCATGGCCATAGATTTATAGTTGATTTTCCCATTACAAATGGTGATTTTCCACTTCGCTATGTTAGTTTACCAGAGGGTAAGTACAAACCCGTCAATATGTCCCATGAATATTCCAGTAAAGTATATCACCATTAAACCACTATTCTTGTGAGTTAAATTACCATAAAATTACCCGAGGGTAATTTTTGGCAGTTAAATCCGAATTATGTTTCAGAAATAATCCCGTTAGACCCCTATTTGTTGATGGCAAAACCTCCTATTAATTACTAACACCCACTAGATAAACCATTAATACTCTATTCTATCTCCATTAAACCACCATTTGGTGATCAACATTGCCAATAAAATGGTGGTTCATGGATGATCGCCAGTCGTGGTTAATCCTAGTATATATATATAATAATAATATGTCTATTATACAATTCCAGTTTCCCAGTGGATATATATCCTATACAATATGTCTATGTCACAACGACTGAACCCACAATGTGGCCCCTAGTAAATGTAGCTATAGGTACCATAGACCAGTGAAATTGGAGCATATTGGAGCTATGTGAACCCCAACTTGTCGCAATAACTCGTGGCCGTTTCCGGGGACCCCACTTTGCACAAGGTGGTGCCTCCCCAGTTATAAGTTGGTTTATAATCCCACTAACTAGTTCGATATATCTACCATAAGTCCAAACGTGAAATTAGAGTTATAAACAAACTTAGCTATCGACCGGTGGCCCCACTTTGAAGGGATCCAGTAAACCAATCTGTTTCAACCGCTGAAGCCCATCCCATCCCGGTCGCGGTCGCCTCTCCAAAAGCCACCGTACCGCCTGAAAGGCTTCACCCAATCGATCTGCGAGGGTCAGCGCCAGTAGGCCGTAGCCTGTCATCCTCGGTGAAGTGCTTTGTGGTCTATAACTTGCTTGGATTCATGGAAACATGTAGATTATGCTGGCTTATTAATAGAAAAAAGGGCTTACAGTATCTAGATTAGGGATTCTAGACTAGATTTTGGATATTAGATGGTAAAATAAATACCTGATATCTATTGACATCTGATATTCTATCGTATAATAAATAATCTATAAACATCCAATATCTTTTAAAAGATTCTATAACTATATCAATGGCCATTTCAGAAACCTAAATTGGAGGTACCTATTATATATAAGGCCTATGCAAGGCCTATGTAAGGGGATCTACCCCCCCAAAAATGGCCTTATATGGTACAGCACCTCTATTTTAGGATCCTGGAATTCCCATTGACTATAGGTTTATTAATACCATCTGGTTTTGGATTTATAGATTATTCAACTTACCAGGGTCATTTCTACGAAATCGTGACAAATTGACGCACTTAAATAACTGACCTGGGAGAATTCCGTGTTTCATTTCAGGTACCTGAATTAAAGGTCCCCCCATATGTAAGGCCTATATGTAAAGGCAAATTTTCAGGGGATATGCGCCCAACTTTCAGGCTGTATATGGTCCACTACCTGTATTTTGAGGGGTTGAACCTGCTTGGATATGCGATGGACATAGCTAATCATTGGTTAACTAGTAGGCAACAATGGCGATTAAATGGTGGTTAAGCGGTGGTTCAATGGTGAAGGATGATGAATGGATATGGGGTATATCCATGGATAGCTGGGGTGAACCGTGGAAAATGGGTAGTTAACTATAGAAAACATATTGATTAGTGGTATGCTTGATCATAAGGTTTGCTGAGGAATATCTTCATACTTGAAACAGTGGGTTTATTAGCACCATATGTGGCTGAAACCTGCAGATTTTTCCAACCAATTCTGGGAATATATTATATATACATATATCTGGTTAAATTATAATTTTTCACTAACCTGAATAATAAGGCCATTTGGGGATGATTCCCCGAATCCTAAACATGATTCCAGTGAGGGAGAACAGTGAGGTCGTTATAATTTACCCAGATATATTCTACTTTCCCATGAATAGTTGGAACTTTTCAGCCACGTTGTCCAGAGAGCCATTGAATCATATGATGGTTGTTTATCCTGATATATTTCCATCTACAAGGGATGTACCACTAAGGCAACCCCGAGAAAGATGGACAAGTGATATCAGTGATATCCAATCCCAAAAAGTGTCAAATTACGTTCCTATTTGGGGGGTTGCTACAGGTAATTCTATGATATTCTACGTATCTATGTATCTTTGTATGTATGCATGTATGCATGTATGCATGTATGTATTTATGCATCTATGTATCTATGTATGTATGTATGTATGTATGTACGTAGGTGTGTATGTATGTATGTATGTATGATTGTATTGTATTGTATTGTATTGGTATTGGTATTGGTATTGGTATTGGTATTGGTATTGTATTGTATTGGTATTTGTATTGTGTTGTGTTGTATTGTGTTGTATTGTATTGTATTGTATTTGTTTTGTATTGTATTTGTATTGTATTGCATTTGTATTGTATTGTATTTGATTGTATTGTATTGTATTGTATTGTATTGTATGTATTGCATGTATGTATGTATGTATGTATGTATGTATGTATGTATGTATGTATGTGCACATGATATATATATATATACACATAAATCATTGTAAATCTGTGTGTGCCGGTTATATACTAGACTAATGTACTGTGTGATGCTCCACAACCGAGTTGGTTTATGGTGGATATAGCTGGGTGGGTGAACATGAACCCACTTAAACCGAAAGCTAACATGGAAGATCCATCAGGCGCCAGGCTTCGAAAGAATAAATCTCTTCCGGAACTGCTGAATGAATAGCTCGCAATGACAGAGAAGCCACCGTCAGCGTGTCTCATGGTCTCGCATGCGACATGTCGTCGATCCGGCGGCATCGAATGCTTCGGCAATGCGAGACTTTGGAAGACAAAACAACACAAGACAGCTGTGTCCGCCACCCAGCTTTCCCATGTATGTCCTCGCCCGCCATGACTGGGCTTGGTGCCAGAGCATATCCGCCACGACTGGGATTCTTGTCCCGTTATATCCCATCACCATCTGATTTCACAACTGTGTACAGTACAAGGGGAGAAATCGTGGGAAAATATGAGAACATGGAATATAATATCCATTCAAAGTGCACGCAAAAGTGCAGATGAATTTGTGACAATTTCTGTAGACCCTGAGGCAATCGAACGTTGCACTGGGAAATCCATGATAAATGGGCATGGTAAAATCATCGGCAAAAATTGTGGATTTGCAAACCATGCTTGATTGAGGGCTTATCAACTACCAACAACCACAGTGAATGCTTACTATCTATCTATTAATGGATGGTTACCTTCCACTATCCCAATGACTAAATCTGGTTGGTGGTATACCTACCCCTCTGAAAAATATTAGTCAGTTGGGAATATTATTTCCAATATATGGAAAGTCATAAAACATGTTCCAAACCACCAACCAAATATATTCACTTAACGCTGATCAAACGCACATCCAGCTGGAACCAAGCAGCTCGATATCCAAGGCCTTTCCGTCACCTGGAGATACCCGGCTGCGTCATGCAATGATCATCCTGCTTTTTAGTTTTACCCTCTGGTAATGACTAACAGTTAGCTATGGTATAGATGGACCATAGAAATAGATGTTTTACCAAACTTAAAAATGGGTGGATGTTCCATAGTTATGTTCCAAACCACCAACCAGATTAGAAAAGTTACCGTCTGGTTATTTAACAGTTTGCCATGGAAAATGGCAAAATTATAGATGGTTTACCTATAACTTAAAAATGGGTGGATTTTCCATGGCGAACTGTGAGTCATAACCAGATGGTAATTCCCAAACACATGACAAGCCTACTTGATGGCGAACTACCCACGAATCGTGGGCTCGTGGGTTAGTTCACCCCAATTATCAGTGGATTAACCCGCTCCAAAAATCCCATGTCAATCACTGGGGTGAAATAACCCACGAGCAACCACGATTCGTGGGTAGTTCACCACCAAGTAGCAACCACCAAAATAAGTGGATCGGTGGGAAACCTGGAAACAGCGCTGTACAAAAAAGGCGCTCTTTTGCATCCTGCAAACCCGCGGCTTTCGGCAGATTCGAATGTTACCCTCTGGTTATTTAACAGTTTGCCATGGTATAGATGGCCCATAGACATAGATGGTTTACCGAACTTGAAACTGGTGATTTTCCATAGCTATGTTAAATAACCAGATGGTATCTTTTTTTGGAAGATCAACACAACTTGATGTAACCCGCACCAACAGCTATAATACAGCGGTTGTTTGCGTCAACCCAGCTGGAAAACACTACAGTAGTCATTGTGGATCATCATTCTAGGTAGGTTTGAACATGAAACCAGATTTGACATATCCAACAGCGGTATTTGTCTCAAGTGGGTAATTCCAATGATTATCATTTTTCCCACTAAGATTGCCATTTTGGTGTATACTGGGATAAACCTATACTGTAAGTAGTGGACGTTAGAAAGGCGCCATTTTATTCTACTTTTCCGTTGCGGTGCCCTTCCACCAAGTTATTGTGTGTTACTATCATCTGGTTGGGAGACTCCTAGTAGCTCCTTCGCTCCTAGTTTAAAAGGGAATATGGAGGTTTCCTAAAATGGGGGTACCCCTAAATCATCCATTTTAGGATTTTCCCTTATAATCCATGCATTTTTGGGTATACCCCATTTATAGAAAGCCCTATATGGATAGCCAATGGCTTCTGAGCTCCCTCCTAACCATCTGACTTCCATCAACCTATCCCCCAGACCCCAACGTCTTCCGTCTCCATCTTCACAGATGTACCAAAACACCTCAAAAAATCAGTGCACAGTTATCTGGTTTAGTTGACTGTTATACAATACATTTATATCCCATTCATCTCCGGATTACATTGGTGGTGAACATATCATTTTTTTGATCATTATCAATATCATATCTGGTTGGTAGTTTGAACCCATCTTGAAAAATATGAAAGTCAATGGGAAGGATTATCCCACATATTATGGAAAATAAAAGCCATGTTCCAAACCACCAACCAGGTTATGTAGGAACATGAAAAAATCTTACTCTCTTACTTCCATCGACCTCTCAGATGTACCAACATCAGCCTAGAGAATAGAAACCATCTAACCGTATTTCACCCCTATGAATCGTTGGCGAAAAAAATCCGTTTTGTGCCCATGGCCACAGCGCCATTTTCTGCACCTGCATTGGATGAGTGCGACCAATAACGGTAAAGGCCAGTGGTGGAGGATTTGGACAGCACCTCTCATGGCGCCACTGGATGGGGCTGAGAAAATGGACGGGAAAACCATGGAAAACCCTATGGAAAAACCACCAAAATAAATCGAGTGGCTTTTGAAATAGCAATTTCATGTGGTAGATCTCATTTTCACATCCACCTGGTTGCGGTTTTAACTTTCCCAAAGCCGGAAGTTTCCGTCACTCTTTTGTGGTGTTTTTTTGGGGTCAGTAACGTGTTTCTGTTCCAAAAGTAGTAATGTTGGAAACCAAATCATAACCTTCGAATTTCGGAGGGTTCAAACAAGCCATGTCTGCTAAAATTGGGGATGGATTATTCTTGGGTTTAATATGCCAGCCAATCAGGATCAACATTGATCAACCGACTTGGGCTCTGTTATCTGCAGGAAAGTCTAAGTGGAAAATCATACCCCGTTAAAATCGGCTTTCCCCCAGGAGAAGGGGTGAAGCCGCGCTCTTCTTTGCGCTCTTCCTTTGAAACAGCCCCTGACAACTCTCCATAGCCACCCCAAACCTGTAACTAAGGACACAATCAAAGGATCATTTCCCCTACTAACTATGATTATAGTGAGGTCGCAGTGAGGTCGTTATAATTTACCCTAATTTACCCAGATACATGAGGCAAAGCACTTGAGCAGTGTTAAAACGTGACATCCGCATGTCTGTTGGCTAAACACCACACATTCAATGTTTAAAATTCAAGGTTTGATAAACACATATTTCAAGGGCCAACATTCTTTGTTATCCATATAATATACCCTCTGGTAATTTAACATAGCTATTGAAAATTGCGATTTATACTTGATTTACCCATTAATAGCATGATGATTTTCCATAGTTATGTGAGTTTACCAGAGGGTAGTTGCCAACGCAAATTTTCACAACACATATTTCTGGGTAAATTAAAATAATTCACTAACCTGAATTAAGGCCATTTGGGGATGCTTCCCCTTATTAACCATGATTCCAGTGAGGTCGTAGTGAGGTCGTTATAATTTACCCAGATACATCTACTCCTTAAGTGGTATATACCCATAGGGATCCATGGTGCTGGTATATATGCTAACACAAAGGGGGTATATTGATGGGATCCATGTTACCATATATAGCACCATGGATCCTATGGGTTATTGAATCTCACCATTATGTTCCTAGTATATTCCAGTGTTATAACTTATATCATTGATATTTGGTTTGAAATATACCCCTAATTCTAATGGATTAATGTGAGCGTATTTGATAACACATATTTTAACAACACATACAGGATGGTGCCCCCCAGTTATAAGTTGGTTTATACCCCCCATTAACTAGTTCGTTATATCTGCCATAAACCATAGTTTAATGGGAGTTATGTTCACCAACTTAGCTAACGAACTGGGGCACCACCAGACTGGTTAGTAGATATTCCCATGAATACCAACAGACTAAAGGATTAGTAGGTATCCATCTAAGATTGACCTAGTTTTAACAACACATATTTGATTTGATAGTTCAATCCGCATCAACATCTCCAATCTGATTCTGGCGCTCGGATCACAGCCGCCTCAGTTGCCACTTGATCCTTATCCCAAAGTCCTGGCGGCGATCCAACATCTTGCAGCACTATTCAATGGATGGATTTCTGTGGTAACATGTATTAACATGTTGGTTTAATGGTGATGTAATTAATTTGATTTAATGGTGATTTCCTGGTGATCTAATGGTCTTGCGGTGGTTAAAAATTGGATTTCATGGGATTTAATTGCGATTTCAATCGGGATTATAGCAGCCAAACATTTTGTAGCAACCCACACGTTTGCCCAAGATCATTGCCAATCTTAGATACCCTGCAAAAATTAAATTCTTTGCTGGCTAGTAGATATTCCCATTAATACCAAAAGACTAAAAGATTAAAGTATCCATGTAAGATTGACCTAGAGATGTGGGTCTGAACCGAGCGTATTTAGCTTTCAACGATCAAAATTGCGGGTTGTTGGGCGTCCACAATTTTGGTGGCTTTCATCCCCATGTTCGGCAGGACCCAGCCGCCATGAATTTCAATGATCTGAGCCCCATAGAAAGCCACCTGTGTTGGTTGGTGATCGGAAGTTGGTGGCCAAGTCAACATCGCACTTTAGACGTGACTTTAGTGTTGGAACATTGCCTGAGACTAGAAATTAGTGCAAAATTCAACTAGAAAATCTAGAAAATCTACTGAAACAATTTCCCAAATTTCCTGAGACTAGAAAATCTAGAAATTCGTCTCAATGAATCCGTGTTTATCTGCTTGTTTCATGCCAGACAGACAGGTCGCATTTGCTCCGGCCCATCATCATATACTCGTAGAGGAAAAGGGCATGTGTTGAAGATTCTTTCCATCCCCGCCATCACTTCTGATGAGGTTGATTGGGGGAATTGTGATAGTTTTGATTAGCCCAGAAGGTAGCAACTGTTTGTCAACCATTCACCATGGACACACAACAACACTGGCAATTCTTGCAACAAGAAATTCTACATGTGTATCCTTCAAAATCTTACTCTGGTTGGTGGTATACCTACCCCTCTGAAAAATGATGGAGTGAAAGTCAGTTGGAATGATTATTCCCAACTAAATGGAAATTGATAAAACAAATTCCATGGTTCCAAACCACCAGCCAGTGATTATTAACCATTATTAACCATCATTAACCATCATTACCCCATACTAAACCAATGTTCCAAACCACCACCCAGTACCTCTACACATGTCAGCCTGGTGGACTAATCTGGTGAACCCAACGCACCCAACGAACCCCATAGCAGCCCCATAGCAGAAATGGGTCGTAGATTTTCCTTTGCGCATGGGAGGTTTATGGCAATGGGTTTACCACATCTTAAGCAACCTGGATTTACTTGAGATGGCCACCGAAAAGGGAAAACATCATTTCAGCAAATTTCCAATGATGGGTTTTTCATTGAACAGACATATTAGCTTGAGCAAACCCAGGCCAAAGCAGGGCACCAACATGGCAAATGACAAGCAAGCAGCTCGACCAAACACTGCTGACGCTCCTGCCAGAACCAGGGCATGAGCACGAAGTAAGGCCTGAACCAGTTCAACTACCGTGCGGTATTCCAAGCCGTGGACCGCCAGAGATGATGGTCCTACATTTTCAGAATTGAACACCTAGCTTTGGATCAGAAAAATACCCTCTGGTAAACTAACATAGCTATTGAAAATGGCCATTTATCGTGGATATACCCATTAAAAATGGTGATTTTCCATAGCTATGTTAGTTTACCAGAGGGTAACACCATTGACAAATGATTTGGATAGACCTTATACAATAAACCTGCTTGTCGGTGGTTCAAGAAACATCTCCGAGAATTTTGGTAGTTGAATCCCCATGAAATGTTCCATTGAAATTTGAGAACCATATGGAATGTTCAATGGAACACCAAAATGTAGTTGAATCCCAAAAACACTGGGATTCAATTGTCTCCATTGTTCCATGAAATCTTCTTCAAAATGGTCCAATGAACCTTTCTATACCTTCTTCTCGGAGGGTGTCACCGGTGGGTTGAATCTCTATGATGATCTGCCATGGCAAACTAATTCCACTTGACACGTTCTATAGCCAACTACCCTCTGGCAAACGTTTACATAGCTATTGAAAATGGCCATTTATAGTGGATTTACCCATAAACCATGGTGATTTTCCATAGTTGTGTTAGTTTACCGGAGGGTAATTCAAAATGATTCAACAATTCAACTGTTTTTTTTTCTCAGTCTCAACTGAGCACTGTTCAAAAACCTGTGTCGTAACTTTATACTGCTTGGCCAAAAGAACTTTCCATACTGGATGATAACCATCCCCAAAACATACTGGTTACTTTAATCCCCGAACTGATCGTCAACCAACAGGGGTAAATTGGGTAAATCGTGTCTCGCAGCCACTGCTCAACTGAAAAATCTCCCAACCACCAGGCCCCCGTGCCACATAGGTATCGCTGGAGCTCTGCGCTTCCAGATACGTTTTGGCCTTCGCCAGCGCTGGTGCCAAAGTGCTGAGGGAAAGCGAGGACTGCGCCTCTGGCAGGTGTGATACAGCTGCCCAAAAACGGGCGAAAAAGGATGGATAATTATATATATAATATATACACACGTTCAAAAACATTATGTGGAATGTATATATATATATTATGTAGAGAGAGATATATATATAATTATATGTATACCCAGACTTTCCAAACACCCCCAAAAATGGTACTAAAATTATGGGGTAAGACATCATTTTCAGGCTACTTGGAGAGTCTAGGTAGAGACATACCGTATATCCATGAATCTATATAGGGGTGATATGAGGATTAAAAAAACTACATGGGAATATACACTGGGAAATATGAGATGAGATGTGATTAGATTAGATATGTGATAGGGATATAGCCAGTGAAGTTGATATGATTTGGCTAGATGTGAAGGATTTGCGGGCGTGCTTGGCTGCTTAGCTCATGGCGGAACAATTCCCTGCTGCCGCCGGCCGTCGTATCCGGTCTTCAAAAGCAGATGGTGGATCGCTCGCTGCCTCGTCCCTCACCAGTAAATTCACGGATTCGATATCCGTGCGTTTGGGAAGCGGCCCTGGTGACACCAAAAATTGGTGTGTTGCACTTTGGAAGTCTTGGAGAACCCTATCGCTCTCACGCTGGCACATTCAGGCTAAGCAAAACATGCACGGATCAACAAGTTTTAAAAGTTTTCATCGCGGGGGGCACACAAGCCTCTATGGTTCAAAGGTTTTATTGCAAAAATTATCCCAGCGAGAGACCCCAAACAGGGTGGGGGAGTAGGAGGAGAATGTCTGACAATGTATGATAATGTTGTTAATGATGATGATGATGATGGTGATGATGATGATGAGGAAGAGGATGATAATGTTGCGGACAATGATGTACTATAGAGGATAATGATGTTGAGGTTGATGACGTTGAGGATGATGTTGATGAGGAGGATGGGGACGAGGATGATAATGAGGAAGAGGAAGTTGAGGATGATAAGGTGGAGAATCACGATAATTAGAAGGAGGATAATGATGATGATGATGATAGTGATGATGATGGTGATGATGATGATGATGTTGATGATGACGATGATCTTGAGGATGATCATGTTGAGGAGGAGGATGAAAAGGATGATAAGGTTAATGTTGCAGAAAGTGACGTGGAGGTTGACGATGTTGAGGATGATGAGGTCAAGGTCGCAAAGGAAGACGATAATGTTGAGAAGGATGATGATGACGATCTTGATGATGATGATGATGATGGTGGTGGTGGTGGTGATGAGGATGAGGATGATGATGATGATCATGATCATGATCATGGTGATGCTGATGTAATGGATGATAATGTTGAGGAGGGTGATGAGAAGGATGATATAATGGTGTTGCGGAAAATGAGGTGGAGGTTGATGATGTTGAGGATGATGAGGTCAAGGGGGAGGAAGATGATGATGATGTTGAGAAGGAGGGAAATGATGATGTTTAGCATGATGATGTTGAGGAGGTGGTCCGATCCCAAGACCGGGAACCACACTTAGTGCGAGCCCGTCCAGTCAAAATGCACTTGGAAATCTCACAAGAGCCATTTTAATCGGACATTTACAAGACAAATGACGGGCCACAACACCTAGGACCACACTTTGTGTGAGCCTGCGCAGTCGACATGCACGTCAACATGTCACAAGAACCTTTTTATACAGAAATTTACAGGAAAAATGCCGGAGCCCAGCTGGAGCACCCTGATCAAGCACCGGCCTTTACACGTACCGTGGACACAGTGTTTGGGGAACAATTGAGCATTGTTCAGAACCCTCTGTCGTCCCTTTGGTCCTCTGATTGGAAGGGATTCCCCCAATGGATTCTGAATTTCCCAAATATTTTGCTTAGAAAAAACTCCCATCAACAACAGGCTTTTTTTTCACATTGCTCATTGGGTACAAGTGAGTTTCTGGATCACCAAATTTTCCTTTTCCCTCCCGTAGTCTAACCTGCACCCGATTTATAGACGAAGTTGGTCTTCAAAGTTGTGAGTTTCTGCCACGAATCACACATGGCTACTCCTAGATCATTAGATCACTACCGCACCCTTCAAGAAACGCAGTTTTGAGCTGGGTGTCTCTTTTCTCATCCCCCCTGACTTCCCCAAAGAAAGATTCAATCACATTCGCTGGGTACCCAGCTTTCAGCACAAATGATACCCAAAAATGGGATGAGTTCATCGGCAAGGACCAAGATCAGCAATTCCCCGCGCTTTAACTTTGGACCCATACAGGAGTACAATCAATATATGTATGTATGTATGTATGTATGTATGTGTATGTATGTGTATGTATGTGTATATATGTATATATGTATATATGTATATGTATATATGTATATATGTATATATGTATGTATGTATGTATGTATGTATATATGTATGTATGTATGTATGTATGCATGTATGTATATATGTATATATGTATGTATGTATGTATGTATGCATGTATGTATGTATGTATATATGTATGTATGTATGTATGTATGTATATACGTATGCATGTATGTATGTATGTATGTATATATGTATGTATGTATGTATGTATATATGTATGTATGTATGTATGTATGTATGTATATATGTATATATGTATGTATGTATGTATGTATATATGTATGTATGTATGTATGTATATATGTATGCATGTATGCATGTATGTATGTATGTATGTATGTATGTATGTATACATGTACTATGTATATATTATACATATATATATATATTACTGTGTATCTACTATGTACATATAATTACCCGCAGGCCGGGGATGCCGCCCAAAGGTTTATCATGTGACCAACTCTTTAGGGTTTGTTTAGGGTCTATTATTTACGGTTTTTCAGTTTTTACCACAGTTTGCAAAAGATTTTACTTTCAAGGTTTACTTGGGGTGTGATGTCAGCTTTAGGTTTTAGGGTTTTGGGTTGAGAGTTTTGTGTTTTTGAAACAAATCTCGTCAGCCAGTAGACCATTTGGCCGACATCCGAAAATGAGCCAACATGCAAAAAACACTTTAAAATTCACTGCCCCTGGCAGCACCCCCGTCCTGGCCGTCGTATAATTCTATATAACGTTTTATATATATATAATTACATTACATATGTATATATATGTATATATATGGGATATATATATATATATCTATATATATATATATATCTATATATATATGCTACATATAAGTAGTATACATAATATATGATCCATCATTTCCAGCCTGGAAGTTCTCCCTTTCCAAGCCTTCGCCAAGGCTGACGTCACATAGGCGCTGAGTGCCAGATCTGAACCGCTGGCACCGCCCAACATCTCCTGTTGGCACCCATGGATCCGCACAAAAAAAAGCGGAGCATGGTGATTCATAGTGATTATATGGTGATTTAAAAGTGTTTAATGGGAATATCATCGGCCAAAATTATTTAATGTAGTGGTTGATGTTAATGTTGGATAAATAGCTGTTGCAACTCAGAAGTACCTTAATAATCCACAACACATGGAGAATTGATCGGATGGTTACAGGATGGTGCCCCCCAGTTATAAGTTGGTTTATAAGCCCCATTAACTATAGTTCTATCTGCCATAAACCATAGTTATAGTTTAATGAGAGTTATGTGAACCCCAACTTAGCTAACGAACTGGGGCACCACCTTGTATGGGAAAACTATTAGAACGGTGCTTTGTTTGGAGGATCATCCCATTTGGTAAGTGGTTAGTAACTGTTGTGAAAAAACAAAGGGGACTCTGTGACCGCGGCTATTAAAAAAACTTACAGGATGGGGCCCAAAGATAGCGTTTGGTTGCCTAAAAAAAGTGGCTTAATTACGGTTTATGACAGATATAACTATAGTTAATGGGGTCTATAAACCAACGTTCACATCACTGGGGGCACTATCCTGTACTAAGTGGGATGATCCTCCAAGTAAGGCATTGCCTCCGATTTTTACAAAGACTCATTAGGATTTCCCATCAGCAAGTGTGGATTTCATATTTGATTCTACAGTTCAAAAACAAAAAACCTGTGAATGGTCAAAGGCATGATACTTGGGCTATGGGAACATGATAGTAATCTTAAACTATTATCACCGAAAATTGGGATTAGCCAAGTTTACAAAAATGATTTATATGCAAAACATATCATCCAAATATCCATAGATCTAAAAAATCTTAGGGTAATCTTATGTATATACATCCCTACTTGGTGGCTCATCTCACGGCTCGTAAGTGGGTTAGACTTAGTTCACCCCAATTTTTTGAGTGGATTAACCCGCTCCTTATCCCATTTATAACTGTGGTTATAACCCTATGGGGTGACAGCCTGGCACATCTGGTTGAAAGGTGAACTCGACTGGACTTATGATACTTAAAGTGGACAACTGGAGCAATGCAAGTTGAATATAGTTGAATACCACCAGTATACCACCAGTATTACTACAAGAGATTTATCTGATGAGTTGAAGTGTAGTTTACCCAACAGGAGAATCATTTCATGAGAGGTTGATACTACAGGTTGATAACAATGCCAACCTTCTTTTTGGTGAAGATGGAATCGGCTACCTGGTGGTTTTGACCAAACTTAGGATAGAGTACGGGCAAAGTATGAGAGGTTGAACAAACTCAGGAAGAAATTCAAGCTACGAAGCAGTTATCTTTTCATCCCAAAACAAGGTTTGATGACAACTCGCGATTTGACATCTACAAGAAGTAAAAGGAAGGGTCTCACTCATGGCTTAACCCCCATCGGCAAAGTGCAAGCTCAAATGGAAAAAGTGATGCTCCATACAATGTCGGGCCCCCTAGTTATAAGTTGGTTTATAAGCCTCAATAACTGTAGTTATAAGTACCATAAACTATAGTTATTGGAGTTATTTGCACCAACTTAGCGATTTCGTTTAAGGGGGCCCCACTTTGTAGGCACTATGAAAATGTAGCACCACCCTTAGCTGAGCCCAGCGATTCGATCGCTTAATCCCCAGTGAGGTTTGTTGGTTCATAAATCCCAGCAACTGTAGTTATCTTTGTACCATAAACCGTAGTGAAATTGGAGTTATTCGCCAACTTAGCTATCAACAATCAGCGAAAAAAAAACCATTGAATGCCACTTTCTCTTGGTTTTCTATCCATTTTCCTATGGTTTCTAACCACTTCATAGCAGTTATGGGGGGCCCGGCCCCTAACTAAGCAGGATATCAACATGCCATCCAGCGCTCCACCGGCCATCCCTTGTTCACCTGGTGAATGACCTGACCTACTCGTCGAAAGGAGCCATCCGCTTTCCTGGCTGGGTGAGCCTCCAAGAAATGGGATAAAGAGCTAGCTCATCTAGCTGATGACCTCCTAATCAATCAATGGTAATTTCAGGATCCTATATTGGAGGTACGTTGGTACAAAATTTTTGGCCATATTTTGCAGGGATACTCCCTTACATAGGCCTAAAAAATAGGCCTTATATATGGAATCGGTACCTCCAATTTAGGTTCCTGAAATGGCCATTGAATCAAGGATGGCAAGCTGGAAAGTCCCACCTAACTGTGATTCTGGTGTAAAAATCACTGGGAAACGAACATCTGCATCTACAACTGACGCTTGTTCAGCCAAGCATGTGTATTTTCAGAGGATAACATCACTTATGGCCATTGGATACTTGGGAAAATCAGGTTGAATGCTAGTAGAACATGGAGAAATTGTTCTTTTAAACCACCGCATTTTGGGTTCCAAATGGGTATCCCTAAACCTACTGCTTAATCATCATTTTACCCTATAAAATTGCCATCGTATGGATATGGAGGTTTCCTGACATGGGGGTACCCCCGAATCATCCATTTTCATAAGATTTTCCACTATAAAAGATACATTTTGGGTTACCACCATTTTAGGAAACCACCATAAATCCCTTGTACGGTTGGGATGTTCATCCGCAAGTTCATCTAAGTACCGATTCTTGCTGGCATTTTCTATTGGCCCACACTAAACTTCAGGATGCACAGATAAACCATAAAGATGCCAGCTCACCACAGAATGATCCCTTTTTGGAAATGCCTTCAACCATTAACAAAAAAACAATAACAACAAATATCAACAACTAATGATTAATGCTTCGACAGCCCCAAACCATGCCAACATTCCAACCTTTCAAAACCGACCATTCTTTGCCGTGCTACTGGGTACTGATCAGGAACTCTGTCGCCGACTTCAGAATGCCTCCGGTGGATCTTGGGGATCTGATCCCTGGAAAAACATGCCGATTGGGAAAACACACATGGTCTATATGGGAATCTAATATGGTATATATATGGATATCATATGGTCTGGTGGTATACCTACCCCTCTGAAAAATGATGGACTTCGCCAGTTGGGATGGATGGAAATTCCCAACTAAATGGAAAGTCATAAAATCCCATGGTTCCAAACCACAAACCAGAAATGGTATATTTCATGGGAATCTACTTGTTTCAAATTCTACTATAATTAATCCCTTCACACCATTTTTTCAGCACCCCTACAAAGTCGGGCCCCCGTTTACGATAGCTAAGTTGGTGAACATAACTGCAATTTCACCATGGTTTATGGTACAAAATTAACTATATACTTACTGGGGGTTATTTTTCCCAACGTTGACATCACTGGCTGGGGGGCCCCACATTGTAGAATATATATATATACTTGGTGGCTCATCCTACTTAGCAAGTGGGTTATAACCCCAGTTATAAATGGGATAAGTAGGGTCAATCCACTTATAACTGGGGTGAACTAACCCACTTACGATTCGTGGGATGAGCCACCAAGTATAAATATTAAACATCTCCAATCCTCTGAGTATGTCGCTTTACTTCTATCCCAAGTATGCCTTCCCAACGTATACATCTACTCCAGTCGTCGTACTTGCGTGATGGAATGGGACGGGCCATCCACCATCGGGTAGGCGTCCCATTTTTAGCCCAACATGGCTGGAAAATGGATCTAGATGCTTGGTTCAACAAAACCGAGGTACAGCGTGGCGTAAGTGACATTATTGGAAACTATGCACAACAAGCGGACACATGACTGCTGGTCAAAGACGGAATTCGGTCATTCTGCTCACAATATATATATATATGTGTATATATATATATATATGTATGTATGTATGTTTGTATGTATGTATGTATGTATATATACATGCATATGTATATATATATTATATACATTGTCAAGTCATTTTGGGCTGGGGATGCCTTGAACAGGATCTTGAGATATGGGGTCTCCATATAGAGACCCTCGGGCGAAGTCGGACCTCCTCATGTTGAAAAGGCCCTCGCAGTTCGGCAGGTCCTCCATCCCAGATACTTGGTGGCTCATCCCACTTACTAAGTGGGTTAGTTCACCCCAGTTATAAGTGGATTAGCCCTACTTATCCCATTTATAACTGGGGTCATAACCCACTTGCTAAGTGGGTAGTTCGCCACCAAGTATCAATGTGGTGCTCACTGTTGGCACCTTCCCACCATCGGGAACTGTACGTTTAGTGTCTGCGAATTTCACGTCTTCCACGTCTTCAAAAGCACAGGAAGGTGCCAAGTTGCTACAAAGGACAAAGATCTTCAAAACCACCAAACCACCAAGCAGTTCTTGGTTTTTCACTTGGTATTTATATGATGGAAATATGATTCAATGGCCATTTCAGGATCCGATTGATTGGAGGTACCTAGCATGTATAAGGCCTTTTTTTTTAGGCCTATGTAAGGGGATATCCCCACAAAATATGGCCTTATATGTTACAGTACCTCCATTTTAGTATCCTGGAATTCCCATTGAATGATTTCCAGTGGGATTTATTGGGATGTGAAGGGATTGAATCCGATATTTCAAGGGAGTATAAACCATCAACAATAGGGACTTAAATGACTTAAATCGTGTTTAATGGAAAATATAACAATATACAACCAACAGGATTTTTGGGGACACCAAGGTGGTTTTTGGATATCCCCCGCGAAAAATTGGACGGGCCATAGGCTTAGGATAATATGGGCGTAGAATGGGATATATAACCTACTTGGAGGCGATGCTGGCATGACTATACACCTAGGGGTTTTAACTTCCACAAGTACAATACATTTCCAATGGAAGATCACCATTTTCAATGGGCAAATCCACTATTTCTATGGCCAAGGATTAGTTTGTATCCATGTAAGATTGACCTAGAATATAAGGTGTGATCTACTACTTGGTGTAAATTTTAGGTGTATCATCTGCTTCCATAAGTTGTGATATGAGGCCCCTACAACAGTGGTGAACTATCACCAGTTGGCTCACTGTCCTACTGCACCACTAGGCGCAATCCGACACAATTTTTGTGATCCAATGATGATCCAATGCATTTCACGAAGCGGAGGTTTCCTAAATTGGAGGTAGCCCAAATCATCCAGTCGTCATTAAGAAACTAAACATGGCTAGCACAGCAAGGTAAAGCCCAACAAGAATCCGACCTCCATTCCACAGGGTCAATCTTTGGTAGCTGGTCGGCCGGTTGTTTTCCATCTGTAGCAAAAAACATAAAAGATCACAAAAGATTAATTTCTACCCTCTGGTTATTTAGCATAGCCATGGAAAATGGCACATTTATAGATGGTTTACCTATTACAAATGGTGATTTTCCATGGCTATGTTAAATAACCAGAAGGTACCTATGCAGTTGGTTGGGGATGTCCATTCTTGGTTTTTCATGTGATCCTCCCCAACCTGCCTGAATCCACAGCCACTAACGCCGTCTCCTGCCAGAGCAGATTCGCTAGCTGATCTACCACATCTACCACTGAAAGTTCGCAAGTGTAAACCTGCCAACTCAGTGTCTACATATGACTCCGCAATAAAAAGTGCATGTTTGTTTGGTGATACTTCCATTATCTGGCAATGATATACAAGAAGATACAATTGAAACATATGTGCCAGGGTTTAAACATGGTATATAGATGTATACGTATAGTCTGTGGTCATCGGGTATTAGCAAGCTATACAAATGGAATGATGAAATGCCCCAATATGGCAAAACAACATATAACATAAACCGTGTTTCGACCATGGCACATGGAACAACTGTTTAAACTTCACTGTCATATGAGAAGCATGGATCATAAACACTAATGAGATGCAGGTTTCATTCACTTCCCAGGTCAATGCTTGTGCATGATCCACACATGTCTCCTCCCCATTGCTGGTGACCAAACAGCGACTTTCTGTATCTTCAACTTGTTGTTGATGTTGGCTTGTCGATCCTTTGCCCAAAACAAGACTTTGAGTAGGATGTATGACATTATGGTCACCCATCTCCATTCAAACATGAACAAAACTGACTCTTGCTTTACAAATCGAAGTCTTTCCCACATCTTCCCCACATCTTCGCGCATAACAAGCGCCTGAACCTCCACAAAGACTCGCAAAACAAACGCCGTCAGCCAGGTAGATCCGGAGTCATCGCTTCTGAGCCATTCCAAACACCGTCGAATGCTGTTGATAGGTTGTTTTAAGGGGCATACTGATCAATTGGTTTATTGGTGATTATATATATATATTATACAAATATTTCTAAATCATTAATCCATAAAAGGGACACCTATCAACCAGCTCAACTAGGAATGTGGAGATGACAAACCAAATAGTAAATAAAACAATGTAGATTTATAGACAGTGTGAACATGTGAAGGACACTGCCGACACAAGGCTGACTTGGCCAACATGGGCATCATTGTCCTGTGGTGGCCACATCCCAATTGATGAATCATACAATGTGGCCCCCCCAGTGATGTTTGTTGGTTTATTATTCCCAGTAACTATAGTTAATTTTGCATCATAAACCATAGTTATCAGAATTATTGACCAACCCCCCCAGTAACAATAGTTATAAGATGCTATTTGCGTACCATAAACCATACAGTTAAGGGCCGAAATACCAGTTATAAGTACTTATAACCCTATTTATAGAATGTATAATCCCATTTATAACCAGTTATAACTAATAAATGGCCATAACTGTAGTGAAATTGGAGTTTTATGAACCCCAACTTGTCGCGATAACTCGTGGCCTTTCCAGGGGCTCCACGTATTGTATCCCCCAGAATCCACAAAGAGCCCAAAGGGCATACAGCTGGTTGGTGGTATACCCACCCCTCTGAAACATATTGGTCAGTTGGGATGATGAAATTCCCAGTATATGGAAATTCATACTTGGTGGCTCATCCCACTTAGTAAGTGGGTTAGTTCACCCCAGTTATAAGTGGATTAACCCTACTTATCCCATTTATAACTGGGGTCATAACCCACTTGCTAAGTGGGTAGTTCGCCACCAAGTATCAATGTGGTGCTCACTGTTGGCACCTTCCCACCATCGGGAACTGTACGTTTAGTGTCTGCGAATTTCACGTCTTCCACGTCTTCAAAAGCACAGGAAGGTGCCAAGTTGCTACAAAGGACAAAGATCTTCAAAACCACCAAACCACCAAGCAGTTCTTGGTTTTTCACTTGGTATTTATATGATGGAAATATGATTCAATGGCCATTTCAATTAAAGATACCTAGCATATATAAGGCCCATACCTATGTAATTAGGGATGAGCCACCAAGTAAAATTCATGTTCCAAACCACCAATCAGATGAGGTTGCAATGGACTACACCCATCTTACTGGTGCGTTTTACGTAGGGAATGAGGGAATGATCCACAATAACTATCAATAATAATCCCAGCAACCCCCAGCAACCCATCCATTCCCTACGTTTCGCACCAGTAAGACTCATTGGAGTCTAAGCTTCGGATGTCAACATCCACACAATCCAGGGTGCACTTGCATGGGTTCTTATGACCCAATCCCGGACATATCTTTTACACCACCAAGGTTTTGGATGACATGAGAAACAACTCCACACAATGGATAAAAGAGTCACTCAACACCCTCAAATGTCGGATGACAAACATGTGTGAACAGACTTGCTTAATACAGTGGCATCACAATCCGGAAAAAAAGAGAGGAACATTGAGTGTGGCTTGCCCAAAACTATGGATAACCTCTCAATTTCATGGCCACTCAAAAGACAAAAACATGATCTTCTGAACCAACATCGTTTTTTGTTCGGTTAAACTACAATGTTTCTTCCCAAACAACTGAAAAACAACCATCAAAATGTTGCTTCATCTACTAATGTGGGTAGAAGAATTTCATAAACCATCCCCCAGTCATCATCGTTTTTTTAAAGCTGGTATGTTTACCATTCCCAGTCATGGGTGGTGAAAATGGCATTGTTTTACCCACATTATCCCCCACTCCAATAGATACAAAATGGGATGATCATCATTTTCCCATATTAATGTTCCATATTCAAAATGGCTAAATTTGATGGTATACCCTATCATTATCCCCTATCATTATCCCAGTTCTGAACTATGACAGCATATGACAGCATTCTCTCCCAGCGGTCGAGACACTTCCCAAAGGCGCTGAAGGAACCGTCATCATGGCGGTACGTCAATTCGCGGCCATAACCTGCCCAGTTATCATCATGTTGGAGTTAAAAACACCAACGGGTTATGGCCGTTTTCCGATCTATGGAATATAAGCCATGTACACAATATATATATACATATACATATACATACAACTTATGGAATTATGGGATATAATGGTATACCCCTTGCTTCCCATTTAAGAGGCTTGTTGGTGTGGCCGCAGACAGATGTTTGGCCCGTATTTTGGGTATCAACCAGGATTCCAGGCCTCACTTCACGGCCCTTGTTTTGGCAGTGTATCGATTTGGCAGTTTTTCCAACTTCCCATCAGTGGAGCTGTTTTCCTCTTGACTCATGGGCCAGGGGTATTATATTATCATTATATAATGCTACAAAGTGGGGCCCCCTGAAACGAAATCGCGACAAGTTGGTGAACATAACTCCAATTTCACTATGGTTTATGGTACAAAATTAACTATAGTTACTGGGGATTATAAACCTACGTTCACATCACGTTTGGGAGCCCCACGTTGTATACAAACATCCATGTAAATTTTTATGAGGGACTTGGGGAATAATCCCCTGGATTCCAACTGGAGGTTTCCAAAGTCATGGGGGGTACCCCCCATGCATCATCCATTTCAGTGATTTTCCATGATAAACCATACATAAACTGGGTATATCCAGTTCAAGAAACGAACATGAATGAAATCAATTGCCATTTCAGGAACCGATCTATTGGAGGTACCGATTCCATATATAAGGCCTATTTTTTTAGGCCTATGTAAGGGAATATCCCCTCAACATATGGCCTTATGTGGTACAGAACCTCCATGTATTGGATTTAGGATCCTGAAATTCCCATTGATTGATGTCAATACCATGAGGCAAAAGGATGTGCTGGCGTGACAGCACATACCAAACTTAGGATAAGATAGAGCACGGGCAAAGTAAATGGCCATCTATAGTTGATTTGCCCATGAATAGCATGGTGATTTTCCAGTTCGCTATGTTAAATTACCCTAGTTATCATCTATTCACCATAGATATCATCTATTATCCACTATTAACCATAGTTATCATAGTAATCATAGATGTTTGGATTGGTATGGCCCATATTTCAAACCATAAAATTGGGACCATCAGATTCCCATCAAAAACGGGAAGAACCCACTGATGACTTGCAAAAACACCGTTGCATGGGGTGATCCATTCAAGGGTTTAGGGTTTAGGGCCCCACAAAGATAGAAACTGGTCAAATCCGACTAAAGTCAGTAAAACTAGTGAGAAATTACAACTTTTCTATCTTTTTGGGTTACTAGAATGGGTAAAAAAAAATGGTGTAGCCAAAGGTGCAGCAAAAGGTATTGATAACATTTTATAACAACAGGTATAGTGGGTGCAATCCAATATGGGTAGATCCAAGACATGGTCATATGAAGCCATCAGCTTTGGGCTATCACAAACCACTTCGTGGCCCTACGGTGGAGTCGCTGAGTCGCAAGGTTGAATCTCTATGTAGATAGCAAAAAAATGTGTGATGGCACTCATCAAGTAATATTGGATGATGTTTTCACAGTCTCCCATCCCAAGACTGTATTCAATTAGGATATTCTTTCGAGCAGTGATGTAGATTATGTAGATTGCTTAAAGTTTAAAGTTTAAAACCCAGCCGCATTCCTTCCTGGATAGTATTACAAAGTGGGGCCCCCGTTTACGATAGCTAAGTTGGTTTGAAAACTCCAATTTCACTATGGTTTATGGTACAAAATTAACTATAGTTACTGGGGATTATAAACCAACTTATAACTTTGGCGCTGGGTTTTACACACCGTTTTTTCACGTCATCATGGGCTCTTCGGATCATTTCAAAACCTAGAAATTTTGGGGATATGTAACGTTTGGAGCAAACACAATCACCCCATGTATGGAATTATATGGAATTATAACCCTATAGAAATAGCCATTTCTAACTGGTTGGTGGTATACCTACCCCTCTGAAAAATATGAAAGTCAAATGGGATTATTGTTCCCAATATATGGACAATAAACAATTTCCAAACCACCAACCAGATATGAACAGGGACATGACATGGCAAGCTTTGAACCCCCAGAAAATGTCGTCAAATTCAAAAAATGCCGAGCAGCCATAGAAATTCCACCAGAACACATCAGTTGAGGCTGATCATCCCCACCCTTTTTGGATCTTTTTAAATAGGACTGTAGGCAATCCCTTGATACGTACCACTGACCATGAGACTTTCAAACCTAAGCAAGGGTAGCCGCACGAGTTGCTGATTCTTTACCACGATTTACCACTCTTTTTCCCGTTTGTATATAACGTCATTATTATGGGGATTTATGGGGTATACCCGCACCCTTCGGCAATCAAACGTGGCAAGCTGGGAAATCCATGATAAATGGCATTTTTCTAGCTGGACAGATCATCAAACTCAATGAGAGATTTTCTAGCAAGCCATGGCGATGATGACATACCGTAGATGGACGATGAAATCAAACCCTTGCTGTATTGTTGTCAACCCCCGCACCCCCAAATTTCAATGTTGTCTTTGGGCTGCGCTTGGCACCGGTGGACAAAAACAATCAAACCCTGAACGCAGAGGAAGTTAGATAGAGTTTTGTTCAACATTGAAATTTGGGGTGTGGGGTTTTACTTGGTAGATGTCTGTAGGCTTTGATTTTTTTGTCCATCTACTGTAGGAGGGTATATCTCATTATATCCCCTTCATATCCCATGATATCTCCATTATATCCCAGTATATCCATATTAAACCACCATTTTGGTTAGTTAAATATAGTTAAATGGCATATCAGTTTCCATTAACTCCCAGGACTCCCACCCCAAAGATCGTTTCTCTACAAGAAACCCACCACCATGTTATTCACCACACGTTCGCGCAAATCGGGCGTCCTCAGGTTTTTTGCCGACGGTCATAGGTTGGAAATCATGGTTGGCCATGGTAGCGGCCTGTAGCCTATAGTTGGTAGAAGACTTGTACAATTTAAGGTACGACCTGGATAATTTGAAAAGAACACGCTCATGAACATGAACCACGGTTTGGGTCATTTACATCATCCGAAATGGGTTTACACCGGTTAAACCTAGCAAATAAGCAGCGCTTTCAACAACCATTTCTCGAATTCAGAGATGATCCCAACAAAGTAATAATCACCAATTCCACCATCGATATGGGCGGGGAGTTGGTAAAACTGATGGCCCATCGTTGCAAGGTTTCAGATCAAGCAGGGCTTGGCAAATGTCCCACGTTTTCACATCACCCAGGTCACCCAACTCACGATCAGTGGGAAATTCAGGATCCTAAAATGGAGGTACTGTACCATATAAGATTATATTTTATGGGGATATTCCCTTACATAGACCTAACAAATAAGCCTTATATATGGTAGATACCTCCAATAAATCGGTACCTGTTGCACGGCCATTGAAACAATGGAATATCATCTCCAGCAGCTACTGTTTTGTTGAAGGGAATGTTCAAAATCCACAAGGACTTTTTAAAACGACCCCTCAAATGCGCAATTTTTTTTTGTTCCTTCTTTTGGTCATGAAGTATGAGTTACCCTCTGGTAAGCTAAGAATTTGCTATAGACAACACAATTTCGAATAGGCATATAAATCAATCGTTTCTATGGTCCATGGTTTCCAGAACTAACAAATTACCAAAAGGTAAAGCCATCTGATTTTAGATTTATAGATGGTCGCATCTACATATGATCTTATTAAATCCCGTTTGATGGTCCATGAAATTGCCATTTTCCTATATATAGATGTAAATGGTAACCCCCAGCATGCCGAGCATTGCTGCGGTCATGTACGACCCACTCTTTGCGAGTTCCCACTTCCTCGGTAGTGGTACATTCTGATCCACTCATCCTCCCGGATTTTGCAGGACTGATCATCCTTCGCAAGTACTGGGGCGACATGCTGAGATGTTGGGGCCGCGGCCGGGCCACAATTGACAGTAGTTAACAGCTCTCGTCCATCATCGGATCGCTGCGGTTGAAGGAAAAAGGTTGAGTTGGGGTTGGGGGTTTGTTGGGGTGTGGGATGTGCGGATGAGAAAGAAGTTGAGTTGGGGGTTTGTGAAAGGTGCCAAGCTTTCCTCATCTCGTTTCTCAAATTCTTCGCGCCGCGCCTCCGCATGGCTCGGTCCTCGGATGAGCTCCTCACGAATCCCAACGGCAGCGCCGCGATGACTCGATGACCCACCTATTGGGACGAGCCACCGACAAAGTGGGGCCTCCGTGAGGCCATGAGTCATCGCGATTGGTTGGCCAAAGAAGTCCATTTTCACTATGGTTTATGGTACAAAAATAAGGATACTTACTGGGATTTCTAAACCAACTTATAACTGGGGGGCCCACATTGTAAAAATAGGCTTCATGAGGGAATTATAGATTATAATAGTTTCTTAATAGATCATAGGTTCTCTAGATTCATGAAGGATTCGATAACTATAGGTCTATAAAACAGTATAAAACCATCTGATTTTGGATTTTACAGGGCCAGTACACTGAGATGAAGGCGGCCTCGGGTAAAAAGCAATGCGTCCACGACTTTGTGACACCCCAAAGTCAAGAGATGATCAGTAGCTTAGGCATGTCTATGGTAGATAATATATAATCATCTCTCTCTCTCTATATATATATATATGTGTAATACACATTATTAGACATACTGGGCGGATGTTGTTTCTTACCCCAGGCACCCAGAAGTTACCCCATCCCAATGGCACACAAGGTTACCCCAGGCCATCTGGAAGTTACCCCAGGGACCAAATCCTATTGGCACACTAGTACCACGCCACCGTTGGTTTGGCAAACAAAATATGTAAAATGTGTCCGTGCCATTGCGACCCACATATTTAATACCATCTCCTTTGGTGATAAAACCATGTTGAAAGTGGGCAACCGCCATTGGCACACACGCATTGACAGCAAAACAGCTGCCTTCCATCCAAATGAGAAAAGTAACCAATTCTGCAGCACACGCCCCATTCTCTTGTCATGACTCTGGACATGGATTCGTTTGATTTCGGTACGAGCCCCGGCGTGATCCCGCGCCATTTACTAGAACTTGCGCCAGCCGCATGGCACACCGCTTATGCCAGACATCAATAATCTTCCGCCTGTTTGAACAGTCAGAACGATCATCCTCCGCATGGCACACCAAGTTTCATGGCATTTTCAACATACAAACTTGGATGTGATCGACGTTACATTCCCATGGTTCCTATAATAAATTCTGCTTCATGCGTTTTGTGGTCTTACAATAAGCAATGATCCAATGGAATAAACATATCATATATATCTTTTATACACACTTCCCCACGGCACACCGACCTGGGACAACTTCAGGGCAAACGAGACAAGAAGCGACATGAACCCAATATAGTATAAGAATTATGAGTATACATGATTATTATATGTCAATATATATACATCGCAAGGTGGGTGCCTCAGAGACATGCAAAGGCCCATGTAAGGTTGCATCGGAATTCCAAGTGTCACGTTGGCGAGCAGCTGAGCTTCAAATCGCACAGAAAGAAACAAGGTGGGCCAGAGAACCCAAAAGCAAGACGGCACACAGCACGCCTTTTCTTGAAAATCTTGGGGTGTGGCCAGCTGTGCTCTGCACGAAATCGACGTAAGATCTTTACTTAAACATCGTGCGCACTGATGGTATCAGGGGCCACGATTCACCACAGCATGCTGTGTCAGCTACGCCTACAGTCTTCTAGTCGCTATTTCTGTTAATGTAATTAACTCTATCCCATCTGTCTAGTCGCTATCTATTTCTGCGTTCTCGTTTAGTTTGCTTCGCCGCAGAGGGAGCGAGCACGAAGCGTGGACGGAGAGAACGAAATGAAAATTAAACGACAGAGGGAGCTGACCAAAAGAGCATGAAAACGAAGATATATATGAAGGTGACAGATGGCAAATGATCATGAAAATGAGACATGATAAAAGATGGGTAAAGACTTCTCTGTACAAAAGCTTCTTTGCATAAAAGCTTCTGCAAGTAAAAGCTTCTGTGGGCAAGAACTTCTCTGTGTAAAGGTTTTTGGTGTAAAAGCTCTTGTGTGTAAAATCTTCTGTGTAAAACGCGCTCTATGTGTAAAAGTTTCTGTTTGCGAAAGTTTCTTTGCGTACCAGCTTCTGTCTGTAAAAGCTCCTCTGTGTTAAGGTTTTGTTTGTGTAAAGCTTCTGTGTGCAAAAGCTTCTCTGTGTAAAAGACTTCTCTGTGTCAAAGCCTCTGAGTGTACAAGCTTCTCTGTGTAAAAGTTCCTCTGTGTAAAAGCTCCTCTGTGAAAAAGCCGCTCTGTGTAAAAGGCTTCTGTGTGTAAAAGCCTCTGTGTGTGCAAGCTTCTCTGTGTCAAAACTTCTTTGTGTAAAGATTTCTCTGTGTAAAAACTACTCTGTGTAAACGCTTCCGTGTAAACTCTTTCCTGTGTAAACGCCTCCGTGTGTAAAGACTTCTCTGTGTAAACCCGTCTGTGTGTAAAAGCTCCTTTGTTTAAAGGTTTTTTGTGTTAAAAGCTTCTGTGTGTAAAACCTTCTGTGTGTAAAAGTTTCTGTGTGTAAAAGCTTCTGTGTGTAAAGGTTTCTGTGTGTAAAAGCTTCTGTGTATTAAAATTACTTTACTTCGTGTGATCCCCACCGTGACATTTATACATGTTCTTACTGGCACATCTTCTGGCATTCTATCTGACATATCTTCTGACATTCTATTTGGCATTCTATCTGGCATATCTTCTGGCATATGATCTGGCATATCTTCTGGCATATCTTCTGGCATTCTATCTGGCATATCTTCTGGCATTCTTTCTGGCATATCTTCTGGCATTCTTTCTGACATATCTTCTGGCATTCTATCTGGCATATCTTCTGGCATATATTCTGACATATCTTCTGGCATTCTATCTGGCATATCTTCTGGCATATTATCTGGCATTCTATCTGGCATATCTTCTGGCATATATTCTGACATCTCTTCTGGCATTCTATCTGGCATTCTATTTGGCATTCTATCTGGCATATCTTCTGGCATATCTTCTGGCATCCTATCTGGCAAATCTTCTGGCATTCTATCTGGCATATCTTCTGGCATTCTATCTGACATATCTTCTGGCATTCTATCTGGCATTCTATCTGGCATATCTTCTGGAATATCTTCTGGCATATCTATCTGGCATATCTTCTGGCATATTTTCTGGCATTCTACCTGGCAAATCTTCTGGCACTCTATCTGACATTTTATCTTCCTGCATGAGGTCCGGCAGGGAACACTTGGCGTGGATACTCGCGGTTGAGGTCCGGCAGGGAACACTGGGCGCGGATGGTCGCGGTTGAGGTCCGGCAGGGAACACTGGGCGCGGATGGTCGCGGTTGAGGTCCGGCAGGGAACACTGGGCGCGGATGGTCGTGGTTGAGGTCCGGCAGGGAACACTGGGCGTGCATGGTCGTGGTTGAGGTCCGGCAGGGAACACTGGGCGTGGATGGTCGTGTTTGAGGTCCGGCAGAGAACACTGTGGATCGCGGGTCGCAGTTGAGCAAGGACGACGAGGACGACGAGGAGGACGAGGAGGAGGAGGAGAGGAGGACGAGGCAGGACGAGGCGGAGGAGGAGGAGGAGAAGGAGGAGGAGAAGGAGGAGGAGAAGGAGGAGGAGAAGGAGGAGGAGGAGGACGAGGAGGCAACTGACATAAAATCTAACAACCCTCACCTGGCAGGTGGGGAAAAACCTTATGTAAAAGCTTCTGTGTAAAAAAGCCCCCTGTGTGTACAAGCTTCGCTGCGTAAAAGCTGCTCTGTGTAAAAAATCTGTGCGCCGTAAAGTTGTCTGTTTGTAAAACCTCCTGTGTGTGTGTGAAAGCGTCTGTGTGTACAAGATTCTTTGTCCAAAAGCTCCTCTGTGCAAAGACTTCTCTGTGTACAAAGCTTCTGTGTGTGAAAGTTTGTGTGTGTAAAAGCTTTCCTGTGTAAAAGTTTTCTTGTGCAAAAGCTCCTGTGTGAAAAACTTCTCTGTGTAAAGGCTTTTTTGTGTAAAAGCTTCTGTGTGTACAAGCTGCTCTGTGTTAAAGTTTCTGTGCGCCGAAAGAACGTCTATCTGTAACACCTTCTGCGTGTAAATCTCGTTTGTGTAAGGACTTCTCTCGTAAAAGCTCCTCTGTGTCAAGACTTCTTTGTGCGAAAGGCTTCTCTCTGTAAAAGCCTTTGTGTGTACAGGCTTCTCTGTCTCAAGACTTCTCTGTGTAAAGGCTTCTGTGTGTAAAAGCTACTCTGTGCAAAAAAGCTTCTGTGCGTAAAGGCTTCTGTGTCAAGACTCCTCTGTGTCTCTGTAAACGCGTCTGTGTGTCAAAGTTTCTGTGTAAAGGCTTTTTTGTGTAAAAGCTTCTCTGTGCATGTCCCATTTTTCAGCCTTTGCAAACCGTCTGACCGGTCTTGGGACCATTTGACCAGTCTTGGGTCCACAATTTTTTCAGGCCAATCGCAATGATGGCATTTGTCCTGAAAAAACCCGTGCCAACAGCTCTGCCGCAAACTATTTTCAAGGTTTCCTATCCGTCCAGCATGTTGTCTCGCTCCCTCCAGCGAAGCTCTCCGCAAGCTATTTCCACGGTTTTGTCCCGTCCAGCATGCTGTCTCGCCCCCTCCCAGCAAGGCTCTCCGCAAGCTATTTCCACGGTTTCCTCTCCGTCCAGCACGCTGTCTCGCTCCCTTCCAGCGAAGCTCTCCGCTAGCTATTTCCACGGTTTCCTGTCCATCCAGCATGCTGTCTCCCTCCCTCCCAGCGACGCTCTCCGCAACCTATTTGCACGGTTTCCTCTCCGTCCAGCACGCTGTCTCGCTCCCGCCCAGCGAAGCTCTCCGCAAGCTATTTGCACGGTTTCCTCTCCGTCCAGCATGCTATCTCGCTTCCTCCCGCGAAGCTCTCCGCAACCTATTTGCACGGTTTCCTCTCCGTCCAGCATGCTGTCTCGCTCCCTCCCAGCGAAGCTCTCCTTAACCTATTTCCACGGTTTCCTCTCCGTCCAGGATGCTGTCTCGCTCCCTCCCAGCAAAGCTTTCCGCAAACTATTTGCACGGTTTTCTCTCCGTCCAGCATGCTGTCTCGCTCCCTCCCAGTGGAGCTCTCCGCAAGCTATTTTCACGGTTTCCTCTCCGTCCAGCATGCTGTCTCGCTTCCTCCCAGCGAAGCTCTCCGCAAGCTATTTGGACGGTTTCCTCTCCGTCCAGCATGCTATCTCGCTTCCCCCCAGCGAAGCTCTCCGAAACTATTTCCACGGTTTCCCATCCGTCCAGTTGTCTCGTTCCCTTCCAGCGAAGCTCCCCGCAAGCTATTTGCACGGTTTCCTCTCCGTCCAGCATGCTGTCTCATCCTCTCGCGCTTCCTCCCAGCAAAGCTCTCCGCAAGCTATTTCCACAGTTTTCGTCTCCGTGCAGCATGCTGTCTTGCTCCCTCCCAGCGAAGTTTCCTCAAGCTATTTCCACGGCATCATCCCGTCCAGCATGCTGTCTCGCTCCCTTCAAGCGCAACTTTCCGCAAGCTATTTGCACGCTTTCTTCTCCGTCCAGCATGCTGTCTCGCTCCCTCCCACCGAAGTTTCCCCAAGCTATTTCCATGGTTTTGTCCCGTCCAGCATGCTGTCGCGCTTCCTCCCAGCGCAGCTTTCCGTCCAGCATGCTGTCTCGCTCCCATCCAGCGCAGTTTCCCCAAGCTATTTTCCACGGTTTTGTCCCGTCCAGCATGCTGTCTCGCTCCCTCCCCGCGCAGTTTCCCGAAGCTATTTCCACGGTTTTGTCCCGTCCAGCATCCGGTCTCGCTCCCTCCCAGCGAAGTTTCCCCAAGCTATTTCCACGGCTTCATCCCGTCCAGCATCCGGTCTCGCTCCCTCCCAGCGAAGTTTCCCCAAGCTATTTCCACGGCTTCATCCCGTCCAGCATCCGGTCTCGCTCCCTCCCAGCGCAAGTTTCCCCAAGCTATTTCCACGGCTTCATCCCGTCCAGCATCCGGTCTCGCTCCCTCCCAGCGAAGTTTCCCCAAGCTATTTCCACGGCTTCATCCCGTCCAGCATCCGGTCTCGCTCCCTCCCAGCGAAGTTTCCCCAAGCTATTTCCACGGCTTCATCCCGTCGAGCATCCGGTCTCGCTCCCTCCCAGCGAAGTTTCCCCAAGCTATTTCCACGGCTTCATCCCGCCGAGCATCCGGTCTCGCTCCCTCCCAGCGAAGTTTCCCCAAGCTATTTCCACGGCTTCATCCCGTCCAGCATCCGGTCTCGCTCCTTCCCAGTGCAGTTTCCCCAAGGTATTTGCACGGCTTCATCCCGTCCAGCATCCGGTCTCGCTCCCTCCCAGCGAAGGTTCCCCAAGCTATTTCCACGGCTTCATCCCGTCCAGCATCCTGTCTCGCTCCTTCCCAGCGCAGTTTCCTCAAGCTATTTCCACGGCTTCATCCCGTCCAGCATCCGGTCTCGCTCCCTCCCAGCGAAGTTTCCCCAAGCTATTTCCACGGTTTTGTCCCGTCCAGCATCCGGTCTCGCTCCCTCCCAGCGCAATTTCCCCAAGCTATTTCCACGGCTTCATCCCGTCCAGCATCCGGTCTCGCTCCTTCCCAGTGCAGTTTCCCCAAGCTATTTGCACGGCTTCATCCCGTCCAGCATCCGGTCTCGCTCCCTCCCAGCGAAGTTTCCCCAAGCTATTTCCACGGCTTCATCCCGTCGAGCATCCGGTCTCGCTCCCTCCCAGCGAAGTTTCCCAAGCTATTTCCCCAAGCTATTTACACGGCTTCATCCCGTCGAGCATCCGGACTCGCTTCTCCCAGCGAAGTTTCCCCAAGCGATTTCCACGGCTTTATCCCGTCGAGCATCCGGTCTCGCTCCCTCCCAGCGCAGTTTCCCCAAGCTATTTCACGGCTTATCCCGTCGAGCATCCGGTCTCGCTCCCTCCCAGCCGCAAGTTTCCCAAGCTATTTCCCCAAGCTATTTCAAAGGCTTCATCCCGTCGAGCATCCGGGTCTCGAGCCTCCCTCCCAGCGCAGTTTCCCCAAGCTATTTCCACGGCTTCATCCCGTCGAGCATCCGGTCTCGCTCCCTCCCAGCGAAGTTTCCCCAAGCTATTTCCACGGCTTCATACCGTCCAGCATCCGGTCTCGCTCCCTCCCAGCGAAGTTTCCCCAAGCTATTTCCACGGCTTCATCCCGTCGAGCATCCGGTCTCGCTCCCTCCCAGCGCAGTTTCCCCAAGCTATTTCCACGGTTTCATCCCGTCGAGCATCCGGTCTCGCTCCCTCCCAGCGCAGTTTCCCCAAGCTATTTCCACGGCTTCATCCCGTCGAGCCTCCGGTCTCGCTCCCTCCCAGCGAAGTTTCCCCAAGCTATTTCCCCAAGCTATTTCCACGGCTTCATCCCGTCGAGCATCCGGTCTCGCTCCCTCCCAGCGCTGTTTCCC